>JAQOWM010000862.1:0-365948 GCA_029041755.1 Resseliella maxima
CATTTCACAGTCCAACCTGCAATTGCACCAGCCGCCAATAAAAGTTAACGGATGATTGTAACTATCTTCATCGGCAAACGCTGCTTTTGTATGAGCATAAGCGGGAAAATAGATCGCTGAGAATGACACATCGCGCAGTAAACATGCTCGAGCACCTTTGTACAAGCCAAACAATCCAAGCTCTTTCACCACCTGCCAAGCTCGCACTTTTGCACCGCCAGCTATCTCACCAGCCACTTGCAATCGAATTTTTACTATTTCCAGGGGATTTGTGAACACCTGTATGGAAATTAAAAAAGATTTAAATTTAATGGTGTCCTTTCTTGATTATTATTGATAAAAATGTCAAAAACAACAAAATTTCCAATGTTTGAATTTGTGAGATTTCAGTGAGATCTTTGACAAATATAAAGTATTTTACTTGCAACTTGTGATGCGCCAGCCTATCGAAAGAAACATTAATTTATTAGACAAAATGATAGGAAAATAGTAATTGCTTAGTAAATAAAGTTTTTTGAGAAAATTGTTTTTTTTTTTTCTTCAATTTTTTTTCAAGAAATGTTTGTTTTTTATTCTCAAAACAATTTTATTTTTCCGAAATATTTTTAAAAATATTTTTTCATTTTGATTTTTCGAGCAGAAAAAAAAAAGTTTTTCATTGAAAAAAAGTAGATTTTCACCCAAAAAAAACAACATTTTTCTGTCAAAACTCGTTTTTCTTTCAGATTAAATAAAATTAACTTACGCAACCTCCAGCAATACATTCGGCATAATATGGTAAAAAACCATCTTTCGGCGTCAGTTTATCTCTGACAAGATCGTTAACAGTCAATTTGATGGCTTTTTCTGGTGCAACACCGATTAATTGCGGAACAAGACCACGGTACAATCCTAATACACCTTCATGTCGAATGACTTTTTTAAAACAATCAATAGAATTACGATATGCCACTTCACCGACAAATGAACCAGTTCTTTGGTTTTGCATGCGCGTTTTTACCAAATCAATTGGATAAACTGCTGTCGCACCAACAGCTGCAGACAAAAAAACTCGAATTAGTAAAATTTCATTGAAGAATATTTATTTATGTTGAATTGTTTTCTTTTTTTTTTTTTGGATTTTCATTTCTTCACTAAATCTCATTTATTCTGAGATTCGTTCGAAAAATATTCATTTTTTTTATTCTTGAGAAAAATAGATTTTTGAACGAATTACTGTAATGAAAAATTGAAAAAAAAGTGAAAGATGAAGAAAAATAAAAGTATTTTAAGGAAAATAATCAATTTTTGAAAAATAAAAATTAGGCTTTTTGCGGCAAATTGTTTACTGAGAAAGACTCAGTCATCGACTGACCCACTCAGTAGAACCCACTAGGAGGAAAAAAAAATTGATTTTTTTTTTTCAAACAGAAAATCCTACCTCCAGCAAATGAACCAAGTGTGAATCTGTATGCGCTCTCCAATACTTGAATAAAAACGCCACGATCATCTGGGCTGGAAACTGCCTGAATATCGGTCAATCGTGCGGTTATACTTTTCGTATAATGCTCAGGAGCAATATTATTTAAATCACTGTACAATAATCGCCTGTGAAAATAACAATGGAATTATGCAGGTCAATGACATCGACAACCAATTAAATCCAATTTGTTCCACAAAAATCTCCACTAATTGTGAAAATGAGGGGACGTAGGGGGGGAGGTAGGTTGAAGATAAAAACAACAACAGCGATGTTTGTGGAATATTTCAAGAATTTGTCAAATTTTTGAGAGAGAAAAAAAATCAATGAAAATTTAAGCAAATTTGAGAGAGATAAAGATAGAAAACAAATTATTTCTTACAGGTCCGTGCTTGTTTGTGGGAAAAGAATAATTGAAAAATGAAAAAAAAAAACATAAATTTTTCGATTAAACAACATTTGACTAAAGAATTTCGTTATTGATTTTACACAAAAAATTGTGATGTGAATTTGCATGTGGATTTCTTACCCCGGTTGATGTAAAACGCCAGCCAATTGGTATAATATATCAATTTCAAGTGGCGTTATTTGGCTCATACGCTGTGCTGACAACAATAGTTCATCTTTTGTGATTGACTCCAATCGACTGCCGCCAGTTGCATTCAAATAAACTCGTTTAATTAATTCCATATTGTTTAACAACGAATTAAAAGCCATAAAATAAGCAAAGCTCACTTTACGACCTTCGGTAACCTATGTATGGAAAAATGGCAAAGAGATTTGAATTAAACGACAGTTTCTTCTGATGAATTGTTAAAAATGTTAAATTTAACTAAAAAGTTTTCGACTTGAATTTTCTCCCCTCTATTTTCTCTTTTTATTTCATTTGAAATTTCACCTTTTTTTTCTAAATTTGATTGAGAATTTTTCGCCAAATATAAAATGTGTTTCACTTACGGCCACTAAATTATCTTTAACATCATGTGTGAGCAAATGACTCTTAACGCTGACCATGATATCCAAAAAATCAAGCGGTGAAATGTAACCGGTTCCATTTGGATCTTTGCTTTTAAATGCTTCTTTGGCATGCTCTTCATGGAAATCGTGCAATAATTGCGTGAATTCAGCATAGTTAATTGCTCGCTTTTTATCCTAATTCGAAAGTGCGAAAAAAAAAAATCAATGAATTAAACTTAAGTTTGTGGAAAATGTTCAGGCTTTTTTTTGTTAAATCACTTACTTTTCCGAAATATCTTTGTACAAATGGTCCATCCAAATGGAATGGGATTTTGGCGTGCAATTCCGTCTTTTTGATTATTTCACAAAATTCATTGTAATTTACTGTTCCGTTGCCATTTGTATCGAATAGTTGGAAGGCAGTTTTGTAAAGGGCATCAGGTGTACAAAGTAATCCTTCAAATGCTTGAAATTCGGCAAATGATATTAAACCATCTTTACTTGTGTCCGCAATGCTGCCCATCAAATTTACTGAATCCTTTATTGGCGAGAAAGAACATGAATTTATTAAATATGAGCAAGGTATGAGAGGAAGTACAAAAACAGAAGAATAAAATGATAAAGAAAATAAAAGAAGGAAGACAGAAGAAGAAGAAGAAGAAGAAGAAAAACAAAGAGTTAAACAAACAAAAGCGAAATGAAACAAATTTCCCGTAATTTTCGTTCTGTAATTTTCAGGAACTTTTTTCTCCTTCGAAATTGTACATTGCAACGCCAGCAAGCTTATATTGGCAAGCTCACATTTAATTTTGAAACTGTCATTCGACTCCAGTCGTCTTTGCACAAAAAAACAAATCAAAGCCTTTGTAGAAAAGGTCAATGACATTTCATAGTTACCTTATTATAATTTTCTTCGGGGAATAGCCTCAAATAGCCTCGAATAAAATCTTCAGTGGTCATGTAATATTCGCCATTCTGTTGATGTGTTGCATATTTTTGGAAAATTTCTCGTAACTTCTCAGTCGTTGCTCTTTTGATATGTGTTGGACCCTTGAAAAAATAAAAACGAAAATGAACATATAAAGTCTACTACGGTTTTATGGGATTTTTTTTTAGCATTTTCCAACATTTTGGATCAAAAATTGTGGATTGAACATTTTTGGGCATTTATAAACTATTTGGAGATTTTTTTTTTTACAATTTTTGCTTCACTTAACGAAATAAATTCATCAATTTTACAATAAATTTTCAAAGCTCACTGTGTTTATCAATTTGCATGTTGAACACATTTTCAGACATTTCCAACATTTTCATTTTATTTTTCGTTTTAGACTTTTCCAAAGATAACAAGTTCGTAATTTTTTCACAATTACAAATTTGACCAAAAATGGCCTTTAATTGCACAGATTTTACCATATTCTTTTCCGTCAATAAATAATTTTTTTTTATTATTGACGCTAAATTCATTTGACAAATATTTCAATCGATTTTTTAATTTCAAAAATCAAGAAAATAATTTCAGAAAATTTAAAATGAATATTTAGTGTATTAATGTATACTTGAATCGGTGATGACATTCTGTCTTTCTTCCTTCCTTCCTTTCTTCACTTGTTTATTGTCCTAGGAGTAGCTATTTCTCTCTCTCTCTCTCTCTCTCTCTCTCTCACTCTCTCTGTTTTTGGCTGTCTCTCCCTGTCTTCACACTCTATCTCTCTTTATCTAAATTGTTCAGAAAATTTCGGCTCTTTTCCCTTTTAGTAAAATTACTTCACTGTTTATTCATCAAATTCAACAGACACCGTAAAAAATGATATGAGAATTATGTAACGTTGTTTCCACAGAAGCGATCGTATTCATGAAATGCTTTAATTATGTATACGGTAGCAAGTTAACTGTTGTTTGTTTGACTGTTTGTTCGGTTGACGTTACACGTTTTTTTTTTTTTTTTAATGATTGAACTAGCTAATCACACAGACATCAACCGAATGTTGATAATGAAAATTGTACACAAATCAGATGTGTTATCGTTGTATCACTCGGTGGTCAGGCTGTGTTATTTTTGTGAATGTCTCACATGAAATAAAATCACATTGTTTATTTGAGTGCGAATGTGTGCGTAAGATTGTTTTCATCAATTCTATTTTTGTGGGTGAAACAAAAATATATCACTTTGGAATCGTTCTGCATGCGAATCACGTCAAAAAACATTTTTTTTTTTCGCTTCCGTTCGTATATATTGATGAATTGGCTGTTTTGATATCGCTTATCAATCATGACGCAAACAAGATTCACACAAACGCCGATTCTCTTTGCATCAATTTTTTTTTTTTTTTGTTTATTTGTTTTGTTTACAAAACGATTATTTCAGTTGTCATAGAACAAAAGTCAATATTATCTTAGCAATTGGAAAAAAACATTTACTGATAACATTTACATTGTACGTCATAATGTTAATGTTTAAAATGGAAAAAACTAAAGAAATATGCCAAACAATCAATGGAATTGGTTTTATGTGTGTGAATCGATAATAAAATTGTTTTAAACGTCGTGTGTGACATGCTCCCGCAAAGAGATTCAAAAATGCAAAACAACATTTGGTGTCACACAAAAAAAAAAAAATTGTTACGATTTAACTTTATTTACTGAAATCTTAACATTTATTTTGCATCTGTGTGGATATGTTTAAAATTCAAATACAAAAACTCGTACGTGTTCTTCCTCTTTTTCTCTCTCTTTTTCCCTCTCTTTCTCTCTCTCTTTCACACTCTGTAATTGCCTCTATCTATCAGTCCTTATCTCTTTTTCCGTCTCTCTCTCTCTCTCTCTCTCTCTCTCTCTCTCAATGCCTATCGCATTGAAAACAGACAGCGGCTCTGACTGACATTTAACCTTCATTCAATAATTGTTTTAGAATTTAAAGATTAATAGAAAACTTAAGCGATTTCAACTGCTTGCGATGGAATAAAACTGAAAATTATTAAGATGGGCATTTTAATGTGATAACCAAAAGTGCATTTATGAATTATCAACGCAATTTGTGTACTTTCGAATTTTAATTGATGCTCGCCAAATTTTTGAGAAAATTTTTTTTAAGCGAAAATTGACTTGCACCGATTTATCTAAAGAATTTCGAATGACGGACGAACGTGACTCTCTTGAAAAGTGGGTGAGATAAGTAAAAATGATGAAAAAAAAAAAAACGTAAAGAAGACAAATGAAGAAACTGAGAGAAAAAAGAACATTGAAATAGCTCGAGAGATTCGGTTGTTGTTTGTATTGTTTTTTCTCATTATTCCGTTCCGTTTTTCTTTATTTTTTTATTTGATCGAAATAAAAACATTTAGCTCAACTCATAGGTGTGTCGAAAACCTAAAGATAGATGTAAAAGAATTCACAATGTTTATGTTTTGAAAATCGTGAAAATTTTTCCTTGTGAAAATAAACACTTGTTGTGAATGCACTTTTTTGAAATTTAAAAAAAATTTATGTGTCAATGTTGAGCTGGCGTCAAATTAATTGACCTTAAAACTAACAGTACCAGTCTGTGCACAGAGTTCATAGAATTGAGAAACGCTTCAGTTCAATTATTTCCTTATTAACGCGGCCACAAATAAAGCAATGGAATTGCGTTGTGTGCAACAAGTGGATTTTTCGTATATATTCATATATTCAAGGCAATAGATAAAGTTTATATACGATAGAAGCGGTATATGAATCACTTGTATGCTTGAAATGCGATGCGTTTTGTAACAAGAGAACAGCGCGTCATCATTATATTACAACCAGTTTTAGTTCAATGTCAAATTCTATCGAATGCATTTTTACATAAACACGGATGTTGTGGTTGTCCACGTGCAGCTAATGCTGTCATTTTTTGGCGGAGAAATAAACAGTTAACATACTCGATTGAATTTCAAGAAAATTACTACGATGATTAAGTTTGAATTGAATGGGAAAATTTGTAGAAAATGTCCTAGTTTTCTTCGTCTATATGAAAATACGACTATTTTTCGAGTTTATTTTCTTGAAAAACGGAATAAAATGCAACAATTAAGGGAAAATAAATGGAATAAAATGAAATTTGAAGAAAAATTTTAATGAAAAACTCAAATAAAATTCCGAAAATGAATAAAAATTGGGAAAAGTCTGAAGAAATTGAGAAAAATTGAAAAACCGATGAATTAGAAAAATTACAAAAAAAAAAAGAAATATAGAAGTATAAGCAATCGATAAATATGAAAAACGAAGAAGAAATCGAAAGTGAAGAAATTTGAAAATTTTGAAAAATCCAAAATAAACTTGAAAATGTACCGAAACATTGGGAAATTTTTTCTGGAAAAAAAACCAGAAAATCCGAACAAATTCAATCAAAAAATAGCAAAAAATGAATCAAAGACTAAACGTAGCACAGATGTTCACAAAGCGTGAGCGTAAACAACGCGTAAAACAATCCGTCCATTGTTATTGTTGTTGTAAATGTTGACAAGCATATCTCGCTAAATAAATAAATTGCAAATTGTTCAATCATGGGATGTGAGTTGAATTCCGGATTGATAAAAAAAAGTCGCCAGTAAGAATCGAGATAAAACTTGATTTCATGAATACAAAGTAGTAGTAATAACAATAAATTGAAAATGAGCAATTGACTTTAAAAGCCGTTGAAATTAATTGGAATGTCTAATAGGGCTTCGAAAATAAGGGAATTTGAATTGTTATATTAGTTTCTTTGAAATTGTGACGTTGTATTTTGTGAAATCCCTTTAGGAATTCGTGAATTTCTCAAAAGAAATTCTTGAAAGTTTGTTTTTAGAAAATCAATAGTTCAGTTGTTGTTGGTTTCGGTTGAGATGTGTCGTTGAGGTTGCAAAACAAAAAAAAAAAAAGAGTTGTTATTCATTTGCATTGAGGTACGATGTAACAACAACAAAAACGGTACCAATTCAAAATGACGACAACAACTATGATAACATTGACATCAATTCACTGTAATCATTTCAAAGATAAAATCAAAATCGTCTTATATAATTTTTCTATTGATAAATAAGCAATTATCAATTCGGATGTTATTGGCAAATTGTATTTGTTCACATTATGATTCACACTAGAATATTTGCACTCAATTTGACCGAAATTCCAAATTCAATTTGAATTTTATTGCTATTTTTCGTTGATATGTGAGCACTATTAGCACGAGATATGTTGTTTCACTTACTCCATTATAATTTGTATGTTATTCGTTCTCACAAAATTGGCATGATTTTCATTTTCTTTTGATGGTCCCTTCTTTCAATAATCACTTGTTAATTCACAAACATCCACTCTTATACACACACACAAGCACTCAAAACTCACACTCTCTCACACAAATCAACTGAAATAAGCAAAAAATCCAAATTTATTCACGTAAAGCATTAAATTGATGAATTTCATGACGCACACTGTGAAGCTAAATTGATGAACATATTTTTTTTTTTTTTTTTTTTTTTTTTGTCATAATTTTGGTCTATTGAGAATATTTCATTACCATTGTAGCCGGCATAAGTGAATTGACCTTGAATGAACCTTCTCACAAAATGAATGTTGAATAAAAAAAATAGAAACACGCAAACAAACTGCAGTTGTACCGTCAAACTTTCAAAATAATTTGCAATTGAACACAATAAAAACAAAAACAAATTTTGCACTAAAAAAAAAGGAACCAAAAATCGATTTTCGGTGTCGTTTTTTGTTCACACTTATTCTACTTTGGTCGATACAACTAAACACAATCGAATAAACCTTACGGTCGGTCGTTCTGTTTCGTATTGGCGTTGGATTCTTTTTTGTTTGATTGTTTTGTTGTCATCGACCAACAAAACGTTTATCAACAATTCTAATAAAATAATTATCACAAAATTCACTTGTTTTTTTCTTTTTCTTTTTTTTTCGTTTGCCTCTTGATTGCCGAACAAATTCTTTTTGTAAACCACTTCCAGCGCGTAAACAACAGAACTGGCACGTCAACCAAGAGTTTCATCACCAAATGTCAATGCTGCTTTTCTCTCTCTCTCTCTCTCTCTCTCACTCATTTCTCACGACAATGTGAGATGGTTTTTTACATAGCAAAACGTATTGTATGAAGATTCTATGGCATTTTTACACTGTTGATAAATAGAGCGCGAATCATACACGAACGATAGTCGTCAAATAAAACGAAAAATACACCCAGATGGATTGAGTATTGAAATACATTGAACACACACTGGTGATGTACACTGTTGTTTTTTGCCATCGATTTTATACGACGCACGTGCACAAATACAATTCAACGTAACAAACGCACACACACATCCAACACAATACAAATTGTGATACAACCGCTTTCAATGATGATGTAAGCGCTTCACATTTTGTATTCATTCGGTCAAATGCGCACATTTGCCTCAAATCAGCTGTTTTAATACTATAGAATGAATGCTGTTATATAGAGTTTCATACGATTCTTACACACAAATAACGCTCTCGCTTACGTATGGTTTTATTCAAAAGATATTTATATGAGAATTTTCTTTCGAGTATTTTTTTTCGATACAGCAACATTTCATCGACTATTTGTTGATTTTTCAAAGAAAAAAATAACAAATTATTTCATAAACAAAAAAAAAAAAAATAAAAAACTCAAATTTTAATAAATAAATGTATTTGAACAAACCATGTGTTTTATACAGAAAATTATGTTTTAACAAACGTGTATTTTGTGTGAAACCAATTATTCTGTTACACTGTCAATTCAACACACTTTTCCCGTTCACATGTTATTGAGACTATATTTATAACGATGCGTGAATGTGTTTGAATTGTTGAAAAAATACTTTTTTAATTTGAGTTTTAAATTTTTCTTCGTGAATCGACGTGAATTACAAGAAAAAAATTGTTCTCAATTCAATCGAATCTCACATTTTCTAGACGACTTTTTCTACGATGAAATTAATATCAATGTGAATAAAAATGTGTTTTTTTTAGTGATTGTTTCCGATCGAAAATTTTGGAGCGAATATTTCAAAATGGATTTTTGTTTGATCAACAATACAAAATGTGAGAAAATAAATAGAAATGAATATTTATAAATTATAAAAATTTTACAAAATTGTGAAGTTTTCAATTTGAAGCAACAAATGTGAAAAGAAAAATCGAAAATGGAACGTTGAAAAGAAAAATGAAAATTGGAAAGTTTGATGAACAATTTCTGATTATTTTTTGAGTTTGTTCTTTGTGTGATATCTTTGTGAAAAAGTTACATTGCTTCGATGTGTTGTAATTTATTTACTTTTACCGTTTTTACAATTGGATTTAATATTTCAAGAGTTAATTATTTCTTTATTTGTCATTTTTCAGATACATTTTTTTATCATACGACACTGCAATTAATGTTTACTTCTATCGAGGAATTCTTTATCAAATGAAATTTTTCCTTTACGAATTCGCGTCACGAATTCATTTTATGGCTTCTGAATGGTTCAATAATAAAAATTTGTCAATAAAGCGAAAAGCAGCATACATGATGGCAAGTATGAGAATTGTCTTAAGACTAAATTTTTTTTTCGTCTTTAAGTTTTCGATCAGCAATCCATGACAAGAAAACAACCCCATCTCGGGCCAAAATGTGCATCAGAATTTGGTGCTCCACCAGCGAAATTAACGAGGCCATCGAAAAGAATTTGTGGCATACCAATAGTATCACCTGGGAAATATGAATTATAAGACTTACCTTCACCTAATTTAACGCCGGTTGATGCTTTTAGTAACAAATGGAAAAACAATATCGCCTTTATGTGGCAAAACAATAAGATTTCGATGGTAAAGCACCATTATTGGCGAAACGAGCCTCTTCTTCATTTTTATACGGCCCGATCTTGTGGTCAGTTAAACGAGATGGATGTTCAAACATTGCACCAGTCTCAACTGGACCATCAATAACGGTCATTTCGGCAGGCTCAGCTTTTATTTGTTATGCTATACTAGCATGATCTAATCCCTTGAAGAGACTCTTATGTATCCATGGCAATCACGGTGGTATAGCCTTTAGATCGGATGCATATACCGATTCTACAGCATAATAAACACCAACAGTTATGCTGGCCAATGTTCCAACAATTCACCACTTTTTATTAGCTTTCAAATTTGGCGCCATTGAGAAATGGTTAACCGTTTGCAAGAGACAATTCTTTCCAAAAGACCAGAGCGATACAACCGTGATGTGATTCGGGCTGTCATTTCAATGGAAATTATTTCAAGTTTTTTTTATTTGTAAATTACCGCGTAGTGCTGGATTTTTTTGTTGTGAATACTCCTGTTTGATATTAAAATGTTGAATGTGAAATGTTTCAGAGAAATATTTATATTTTCTAAACAAAATATTTATCTTTTATTTCCAATCATATTTGGTTTTTCGATAAGCTAAATAATTTGAAAAATTATGAATAAATATGAGAGAAAAAAAATAAAAAGTTTTAAATTGCAATAACAATTGTGTTTCAATCAATTTATTATTAAAATGGATTTTAATTTAGTATAATATTATGGATTTTTTTAAACAGGTTTCGACTCAGAAAAGAGCAAGAACGAGAGAGAAATGAAAAATGGTTGATTGGATATGAGGAAAAGTTCATATGGGTTATTTTTTCAGCCAGTCTTCCTTAATCATTTCTGCCCCTTTTTCACCAATCATCATTACAGCAGCATTCGTGTTGGCTGATACAAGATCTGGCATTCTGTGAACGAAAATATTGAAAATTGATAACGTCGAAAGATAAATTTTGTAAATTGAGATACGTTTTGCAAATGATAGTTGGAAGTGTTTCAATGAATTGAGAACGACAAAGAGAAAGAGAAAAAAAGAATTTCCAAGTAAAAATCACAAAAAAAGTATTTTTTTATAAAAATGATAGTTTCCACAAAAAAGAAAAATCTATAATTCTTTCCAAAATCGATTGCAAATACAAATTTTCGATTACAACGAAAATACTTAGTTTCAAAAGTAAATTATTTATTTTTCAACACTTTTTCTTCTCCCATGACAAGTTGCCACTCTTTAATGAAAAAAAAAAAAATAAAAAAAAAAACTCACATGCCAGCATCAATCTGCCTGAGCCCTTGAATGTTATAAACCTTGAGCCTTGAATCAACAACAGCATTTGGATCGCTATTTGGTCCCATTTTGCTAGTACCACCACTGTGAGCAGACGTACTACTGAAATATGAAATATAACACAACAGATAATCATCGGACAAATATTCATGTTGATCGCAATCTTTTAATGGCATTCGAATCAATTGTGCACCATTCTCTTGAAATGATTTTGTTTTCAGCAGTGCAATTTGCTGTTTAACAGCTCGCAACATAAGCATCAAATCCGATTTAATTCCAAAATAATTGGGTTGAATAATTGGTTTATTGCATGCACAAGTGCCATTCAATTTAATACGTCCTTGCGAATGAACTTGTGATAGTGTTGTGTTGAACTACTCTCCTCTAAATATTTCCAAAACTATTTCTCGCAATCGATTTTTTTTTTCTGTAAAACAGTTTAACTTTTAAAATTTGAGAGGGGTCCCAAAGTGTAAGGTGATCCCAGGAGGTTCAAGGACCATGTGTCAGAACCTATGTTTCTCATAGTTAGTTTCCCATAATTTAATTATCAAATCTTAGTCAAAGTCAATCATTCGCTGGAATATGTATTTATACCCAAAATTAGCGACTCTGAAAAATGACTTAACGAATTTTCCTGAAAAATGCGCATTAGCCAAAAGCTGAAAAAATGTTCTTATCCACATTAGAGGACTTCCCATTAACGCAGGGCATTGGACAAATCGCAAAATTTTTTTTGATTTCTAATGCCCCAAACTATATTATTCATTTTAGTATATAGTACGTTATTTTGAAAGTAAAAAAGAAGCCCAAAAACTCATTGGAAAGGTCTTGACCTCTACTTTGTCCTTGTTATAATAAAAAATACTTTTAGTCACTAATTCAAAACAAAAAATCCTTTGGTTGGTTATATAGCAATTTTGGCTAGGTATTCGAAGACCTTACATATAATATATAACACTATGGGCTATGGGTCATAGTCATCGACAGAAAAAATCGACAACTTACTGTATATAGTGTTGACGCAAAATTTTGCCATTTTGCTCAGTAAGTGGAGTAGAGCGTCACTTTTGGCAGAAAAACTACTACCGTTCTCCATGATTTTAATTTTAATTGAATTATGTTTACAATAGAAAAATGCGATTAAATGCCGCCACTCTCATATGTCCACGTTTGTCAGAAAGCCATGAATTTGACCATAATTTCACGGATGATGCAATTTATGATACAATCAGAGCTATTTCAACGAATAATCATTTAAAATTTCATTTTTGCACATGGATGAATGATATTTACCCATGTGAACAAATTTTGGCTCCAATTTTTACTGAGGAAGGGCTTTGTTTCACCTTTAATGCATTAAATTCGAAGGATATGTACACAGATGAGTAAGTATTGCAGAGAAGTGTTGATAATTTTGATTCTGAAAAATTTGAATCATTTTTAGAATGGTTTTGGGCATGAAAATTGTAACGAAATTTCCAAATGCGTCAGGTTGGAATTTGGAGAGCGAATATGGGAGTAGAAACTATCCGTTACGTGGATTTTATTATGGAAAATCAGTGAGATTTTCTGTTTCATTATCATTTTTGAAAAGTGATATTGATCGCGAATGCAATGGTTTCGATCAAGATTTCAAATTAATTTTGTCCGTGCCTGGCGATGCATTGAAACCGTCACGAAATTATTTTCGATTGCCACGTTCAGAATATGGCACAATTCAAGTAAAATATGAAATGACAAAAACCACAGATGGGCTACGGAAATATTCGCCAAATCAACGAAAATGTTTCTTTCAATCGGAGCGACAATTGCGTTTCTTCAAAATTTATTCACAAATCAACTGCGAAGAGGAATGTTTGGCCAATTTCACTAGAATGGAATGTGGATGCGTGAAATTTTCCATGCCAAGTATGAATTGATTAAATGTCTTGAATTTCAAAGTTCAAAATCATGATTTTCTTGATACACAGGAGACGAGAATACGAAGATTTGTAGCGGACAGAAAATTCAATGCTTGAAATCTGCACAAAGAAAATTACTTTACGCTAAAAAAGACGAAGATTATCAATGCAATTGTATGCCAGCATGTACAACTCTCAATTATAAAGCGGAAATGGGAAGAGTCACATTGAATTCACAGTTTTTGAAAAATATGGAAATCACAAAGCGGTACGTAGAAGTAATCAGTCGAACAGAAATAATAAAATACATTCTTTTTTTCATTTCTACGAATTCAGTGAAGGATTTTCAATAGCAAAAATCGCGCCTTCAACATTGTATGCTGAACAGAAGACTAGAAGTGAATTGTACACATTGACCGATTTTCTGGCAGTTTGTGGCGGTACACTTGGTATTTTCATGGGCATTTCGCTGTTGAGCATCATTGAATTCATTTATTTCTACACAATTCGATTGTATTGGAGATATCGACTATCAAAATCATACAATGCCGTTGCTCCATCTCATCAAGATACTTTGTCAACTATAGAAGGAAATGACGAAGAAGAAATCAATCTGGATTCGAATTGGATTGAACAAGAAGATATTCATGTTGCTTCAACTAGCACTCACAATACTTGGATTTAAAGACAAAAATGTTCAGAGAATTTACCTAATTATCGATTTGAAAAAAATGTCCACCAAGCTGTCTCATCCGTAAGATGATTTTTTTTGCACTGAATATCCAAAGCATACAATTTATTCAATTTCTGTTACGAATTCATTACATTTTATCTTAAAATAACATGTTTCACATTTTTCCATAATCAAAACAACTTTCTCTCTAAATAAAGTAGTAGTTCCATACTATGATATATTCTTTGGAAAGGGAACTTGTAGAAGAAATGTGTTTTTGGCACTAAAATAAGATGAATTAGGCACAATATCCATTTCTCCGTTTAAAGTAACCCGAAAAAGACTTACTTACTTAATTAAGCATAAAATTGCATTTTTACTTCTGTGTAAGGAATTTTCCACAGGTTATTTAACTATTAGCTCAAATTGTTATTTTGAAAATTTTGAACTGTAGTATCTCCATTTACAGTTGAAGCAACAATAAATTTAGTATTGATAGAATATAAAAACCTAATTGTTTTTGCCAAATAATAATAGTTTTCGGCTAGGGGCAATCATGTCCAACAAATCTTGCAAATCATGCGAGTCATTGAGATTCGTACGAATCTTCTACGAATCTCAGTTTGATGTTTGTGCTATTTACAATGTAATATTACTTAGGCTTTTACAGTGTGTTGTGTACGCAAAAATATAAAATGGTATAACATATTAATTTAAACCGTGAATTTTATTTTGAAAGAATGTTGTTTCCACACCGAAACATCTTTGTTGCAATTGATACTGAAGTGATTGCTGACATTGAAAATTATGTAAATAGCAACAGAGAAATATTAAAATATGATTCGTATAAATATGTACTGTGATTCGAATCTCTACGAGTCTTTGCATGTAATTTATATAGGCGCATGTACGAGTCTCTGTTACGCGTAACGAATCTTACGAGTCATTTTATGTATAGTATGAAAAAGATTCGAATCACAGAGATTTGTGCGAATCACTCAAGATTTTTATGGACATGAAAGCCCTTAGGAAGTGTTATTTGCTTCGATAATTTTGTTTCAAAGATGTTGAAAATTGTTGTGTTTTATTGTCGACAGCTTTTTGACCGGTCTTCACTTTTCCTAACTCTTTAAATGATTGACTTAAGGCGAGAAAATACATGTTTGTGAGCAAATATGATGTTTTGTAAAACGAAAAATCAGAGATTGTGAAGTTTTGTGTGAAAGAAATCGATTTTCATTCAAGACTTTGCTCTAAAAATTGCATGCAAATTTGTTGGAATCGTCTCTTTCAAGTCGCAAAATTTCCTTTCCAAGGGAAATCTCATAGTTTGGGACTATTTTAGTTAGTGAATTAGGTTTTGTTTATTATGGAAAAACGTACAACATGTTTTTTAAGATAAAATTTAATGAATTTGTCACAGAAATACGATGGATTATGTGCGTTAGATATGCGGTGTGGAAAAGTTCATCTTATGGATGTACATAGGATACCTTGATATCAAATTTATCGGTTTAAAAATGTCGAATTCAGTATTTCCAGAAACTGTTTTTTGTTCATAATTCAACATTTCGAATTCACAAATTCTCTCGAAAATTGAATTGCTAAAATGTTTTGCTTGTGCTTCATCCTTTAAGGAATCGTTGAATTGGTTTTATTCGCTTGTGCATTGACACTATCGCCATAGAGTCATAATGTGTGGCGTTTTCCTCTTGCCTTCTTGGTGATGTGTTTTCCGTAGATTTGTCAGAATTCAATGCTTTATGCAGCCCTTGTTCATAGTAAAAGACCCTGAGAGTATGAGCTGTACTGTCATTAATCATCTGTCACACAGAGACTATTGTTCGTAGCAGCCACACTTAAAACACACGTTCTCAATTCAATAAATTGGAAATTTATCCAAAAAGTAAGTTAAATTGTTAATTGAACAATATTTAGGGGATTTTTTAATCTAGAAGATTGAATTTAATATTTTAAATCTGAGAGAAACACAGTTTTTGATCAGTTTTTGTGGAAAACAAAAAAATTCCATGCGATGCAATTTCATCACATTTGTGGAAATTGCGTCATTATTACTTCTTAGCAAATTAGGAATTTATTCATTTTTTTCCTTTGTTTGAAGCTAAGATTATAATGATTGAGGATATTACGATATTTTCTAGTCTTTTTTTTTCGCCTGTAATTTACTCGTGTAGGATTTCTCATCTCATGTCAATATTGTTGTTGCAAGTCTGTTTTAGTGTAATTTCCATGCAATTGCGTCATCTTTTCTGTTTAATATTATAAACGAGTTCAAAGTTTTGACATTTAAATATCAATTGACATACAAAATTCTCTATTTTGATCGACATTCACAATTTAATCCCAATTTCCTTATAATTTTTGTATGAAATTCCAGGAATAGACCGATGGAATTAGAATCAAGTGGCCACATGTTGAATAGTCGTCACAACCGAAATTTGATAAAAATGGGAACCGAAATCAAGCAAGAGATAATTCTTAAAGAAGAATCATCAGATGACATTGAAGTTGGTTTCACATCACGACAGACAAGAATTAATGATGGAAATGAAGCGAATCAACAAATTGAATCGGAAAGTGAATCAGACAGTGAATTGGACTCAGACATTGATTTGAATGCATTGAAAGATGACACGGATTGTGAAGAAAAGAAGAAAAAAGACGAAAATCACTCAGCACCACGTGATCAAAATGTCGAGCCGACTATTAATTCACCCATCAATCGAAAGGAAACGAAACCCAAACCCAAACCGAAACCGAAACCGAAAGCAATTTGCAAGGGAACGAACGATGGAACTCGGAAGCAAAACAAGCGGAAAATTCCCCGGAATAAAGTGGCGAAAAAGAATGATAAGAAATTGCACAAATGTCATGTATGCAATTATGAAACATCGATGAAAGGACATTTCACGGTGCACAATCGAATTCACACTGGCGAAAAGCCATTTCAATGCAAAGTTTGTTTCAAGAATTTTACACAAAAATCCGATTTGATGCGACATATTAAAATTCATGGTCGAGAATTCCCATTTCAATGCTCAAAATGTGGCCAGGGCTTCGCAAAATTAAATAAAAAGAATGATCACGAGACGAATTGTAACCATCGTCAATTCATGTGTGATTTGTGTGAATACAAAACTCAATGCAAATCAAAAATTAAAGTCCACATGCTGATGCACAGTGGTGCAAAAACATTCGAATGTTCGGTTTGTTTTAAATCATTTACAATGAAACATCAAGTGAAAGCACACTTGCGAACTCATTCCGATGAATTGCCATTCGATTGTATGCAATGTGGTGAACGATTTGCCGAAGAAAAAACGAAACAACGACATGAACTAGGTTGTAAGTGTCGTCGATTCGAATGTTATCTTTGTTCGTATAAGTGTTTTAGCAAAATTAATTTGAAACGACACTTTCAAGCAAAACACAACAATCAAAAACCATTCGAATGTCAAGTTTGCCAGAAGAATTTTGTTCGAAAAATCCAACTGAATAATCATTTGGCACGACATCGCGATCTGATCCCATTTCAATGTAAGAAATGTTTTGGAGCATTTTCGAATGAAAATGAACAAATTGCACACGAAAAAGTGTGTCGTTGGCGTCAATATCAATGCTATTTGTGCAATAAGCAGACGATCCGGAAATCACAATTGATGTATCATATGCAAGTTCATCACATCGGAGGAAAGCAATTACACTGATAAATGGGTAAACGTCATTTTACCCAAAATTCTTCTATTTCACGACACATGAAACAGATGCATAAATTAAAGAATTCAACAGATTAACAAATCATTAATTTCTTTCGAATGAAATAATTACATTTTCAAAACTAAACTGAACTTTTTTAAAATGTTTATTTTTTTAATGAATTGAATAAAACGTTCAAAAATTCGGCAAGGCGATGAAACGAGGTGCACGTAGCGCCGCGTAGCGTGCCTACTACGCGCCCGGATGTGCTCTCGGTAGCACAAATATGTGTTCTCAGTAATACAAACGGACGCGTAGTAGGCACTATGTGCACCTTGTTTCATGGCCTTGGTTTTAGGTTCGAGCTTCGAACGTCATAAAATGTCATTTTTACGTATTTTCTCATTTAAGTGTCATTTACCACTAAAAATCTCAACCGGAAACCAAACAAATAATGTAAGCGACTATTCAATATTCGAGATGTTCAGAATAATTTTTTTTTTTTACATTGAGAATACACATTAGACTTTTCAATAGACAAATGAATTTTATTTTTTCCAAAAAATAAGCGTTCCGATGATGCTATCAACACTGATGAAATTCCCTGTATTAATGCTGAATACGAATTTTTGAGTTTCAGATCAAACAAATAAAAAATGAATGACGCCAACTCCTCTTGGGGATGGGCCAAGGAGCAAATTTTGTTGCGCTAATCGTTAGAACGTCTCAAAATAAGTTTAGTTTAGGGTGGTAAATAGGGAGTTCACACTCTCCATAAGCCTAAAATCAGGGTCTGACATAAGCCCACAATTTTTTGTTTCAGTACCAAACAATCAACTATCTACAATCGAGGTTTCAATATGTGCGAGCAAAATGTTCCTGCAGGGGAATGAGAGAAGGTTAGAGGGGAAAAACCAATGATACCAGTCGATAGAGCGTAAAAAGTTAACAAAAATTATCATAATATCTAAAGCAAATTTGCCGCGAACTATCTGTAGTTTTCCATCGGTAAAAAATAACCCCTTCTCCCTCTCGCGCATGTGGGGTTTGCTTTGTAAGCAACATAAAAAAAAAATGATTGAGAAAATACATTTGTTTATTCCATTCTCTTTTGAGTTTATATTTTAGTGAATTTTTGTGAAGCAATGAACGGAGAATACGTGCACTATGTCTGTATGAGTGTGTCTTCAGTGACTTTAAATGAAACAAATAAAAACAACCATACGTTTTGTGTCTCCAATTTATTTTCATTAAATTCTGTTTTCAATAATAAGAAGAGAGAAATAAGACAATTTGTTTTGATCGATTCAAGTCAAAAACCACGTAATATTGATTGCAATATTTAGTGATGAAATGTTTACTTATTTTAAAAACAAATTTCAATAGAAAACTTGACAGGCTGCTCAGTGACGGTGAGCTAACATTTATCTAATTCGACACCAAATTCTTCAATGCTAGGACACTTGTAATTATCAATTCGTCTATCAATTTGAACAGCATATCCTTTGAAATCCTTTACCAATTTGTCCCATTTTGCTGCATTGGATGTTAATCCAGGTAGCTTGTCCTTTGATTGTTTTATATCCAATCGAATATTCGCGACAATTTCTTCAATGGTTTTCATTGCCTTTTCTAATTGTTTTAAAAATACCATTGTATTTGGACATGAGCCTTCAACAATATGCTTCCATTTGTGGACACTTGTATAGAATGTACTTTCATGCACAATTATCTTCTGGAAATCGCCATACAAAATGTCAAACATTAAAAAACATTTTTGACAATCTACCGTTATTTTACGAACATTTGTCCAGGCTGGATGAAACCATTGATAAAAATCGTCGGTAATTTTTTTGTTCAATTTCTTCAATGGTTCACTTTTTATCTTAAATTTATCGATATCACCATTAATCGATTTGATTTTATACGATAAACCAATGTAAATGTTATAAATTCTTTTTACAATGTCATCGAATAGATACGGTTGATCAAACATTGATTCTTTCACCGTATTTTGAATTTGACTTTCGATTTTCTTTAGATCAAACCAAACGGTGGTCTTAAAATCGACAATACTTCGGCATCCCGCTTTTCCTTTCAATTCTTGTATCGTATTTTGTTTCTTTGAAAGATTGGTCGTTTTATCGTTGAATTGCCTAATCTTTTTCGACAATTCAGACGTTTTCTTTTCATTTACATCATTTAAAATGCTTTGAACAAGTTTCTTTACTAGAAACAATTCATTATCCACTAATATCATTGCATTAGTAATTTCTGAACTCAGTGTTCGGATTTTTGGTTGCCATTTTTCAACGATCGATTCATATGTTGACATTTCAGTTGGATCATTTCTCCTTATTTCCGTGTACAAATCTGTATGCAAATCATTATATTTATTCAAACATTCACTGTATTTATCAAGTAATACTTCAATTTTGTAAATAATCGATCCAAATTATTTGACGTATTCATATGGAATGTTTTCAATCTGTCTTTCCAACGGTTTATTTGGTAAATTCACATCTTTTAAGGAATTTACAATATTTAAAATCTGACGATTCGTATAATTCAGGCTACTTAGCTTATTCAGATTTACGAGGCTTTTATCAAACATGTTGTGTGCCGCGTGCACCTGATTTAGAAAAAAAAAAAATCTATAAATATCGAGATAAAAGAAAAAAACATCAACTATTTCCAAAAAAAAAAAATTCAAAAAAGAAAAGAAAAAAAAACAATTTTTTCGAGAAAAGAATGACTAATTTGCTGTTTTAAACTTACGCCATATGTGCAAAAAACAGCCAAAGTGACAACTTTTACTAAAAGCTTCATTTTTTTGATATGAAATGGTGCTATTTTACAGCGATATTTATACAATTTTTTTCACGTATGCCCAATCATATTCTAATAAAAACACATTCTTCAATTTTTCGTCATTTATCGTGTATGTACACATACATTAGGTTGTCCCTCATTTATAATTTTTTCGAATATCTTTTGCTTGGATGTATTTTCGTGTGAGATATCTCACTTTAGAGGCGATGCACATCACTTTCCCGTTATTGTATCGAGCTGAAATTTTACAAAGTTCACTAAAATGCCTAACCTTGCACGAAAATTCATCATCGAAAAAGAAACTAAAAAAAAAAAAAAAATGAAAACAATGCATTTTTTTCTCATTTTGACGAACAAAACACATTTACAATCGATTAAATTTCATTGTTTTAAATGGTCAATTTAATTTTTGTAATTTCCCAATACTCCTACTATATTAGTACGTTGATGGATCCCTCTTGAAAATTGCTGATATGCAAAAAAAAAAAAAAAAAATAAAATATCTTCATTCTATGCAAAACCCTAATATCTCTTTTTTTGCTAAACAATTTTTTAGCAAAATTCTAAAGAATTTTCCATGTCATTGGCGGGGGTGCGTTCCCTCCGGCTCGCCCGTTTGTTGAAACGGTTTTCAAATTTCGCGCTCCTGAAGTGCCGTAATCTAGTGGCGTTGCATCGGGGTTGAACTGATTTGTACTACACCCGTGCATTGAGGGTGAGGGGTCAACCATTTAAGGGGAATTCATCCACTTCTTCCCCATTAAAGGTGTCAAACGGATGGACGGACGGGCAAAATTAGACGGACGGACGGACATGCGATGGACGATGATGAATTCAATAATATCATGAGATTTGTCAATGCTTTACAAACGTAACCATTTTAGTTTCAGTTTCGGATTAGTTTTTTGTTGGTTTTTTAATTTAGAAAAAAACTAAAAATAAGTAGTGACGTAGTGAACATTCTTCACTGAACAAAATGATTCGTATGGAAAAATATAATCATTTACAAGATTTTTAATGAAATTGTATGAAATTTATTGAATAAAAATAAATTGGCATTTTAAATGAATTAACAATGAATTTTTTAATTTGATGTCAAGGGTCGTGTTGGTCTGAGTGCCAAATGATTGGAAATGTGTTCAGGATCATTTTCATATAATCATTTACGGGAAAAACATGTGTTCAAGTTGTCCGTTTGCCACTCGTGCATTAAATAACTCTTTTAGACAATCTTGTGATTTAGATTCAACACTATTCGTTGTTCTTCTTCATTTTTTTATTTTACCAAATCTCATGAAAATAGTCATGCCATCTCCTTTTCTTCTGAAAAGAAAGTTAATAAATTACATTAAAGGTGTCAACGGACAAGAACTTGTCCGTCCGTCCGTCCGTTCAGAACTCGCCAAATGTTGTTGTCCGTCCGTCCGTCCATTCAAAACTTGTTGAATGTTGCTGTCCGTCCATCCGTCCGTTCAGATATCACAAAAAATTCGTTGTCCGTCCGTCCGTCCGTTTAGAGCTTGCAAAAATTTTGTTGTCCGTCCGTCCTTCCGTTTGGAGCTTGCAAAAAGTTTGTTGTCCGTCCGTCCGTCCGCCTAGAGCACGCAAAAATTTTGTTGTCCGACCGTCCGTCCGTTTAGCCCTAATCGGACGGACAAGTTCTTGTCCGTTGACACCTTTATTCCCCATCATGTGCATTACAATAGTGATAAACACATTTCAATTGTAGATTAAAACGAAATTATGCATTTATTTATACTGAAAATAAAAAATTTGTGTTTTCTTCAATTATATTGTATGTTTATTCTACTTTAAGGGAATGTTTAAATTTTTAGACAAAAACTCATGATCAAGATGTTTTCGATTTACAGCATTCATGGTGTTTATTGCAAAATGCGATACGAAAAAACAACTAAAGAAATGCTTTTTGCAAGATGATAATGACATGCAAAATGACTTTGACGTATGAATGAAATAAATATTCAAAACAAATTGGAATTTGAACACTTCTATGTGTCTATTTCATAAAATATAATAATTGCAGATGAAAAATTTTCATGGGATTTCACCATTATTCCTCAATTATAATTGCTATAGCAATTGACTAAGTAGCAAAAATTCATCTTATTGATGGATAGATGAACTGAAATAGACTCAATTCAACTTATTTCACTTTACAATTTCGATTTGAAAATCTGTATCGCATATTGTTTCATACTAACTGAGTTGATTCATTTAAAATGAACGATGTTACGGTTCATTTAACGGTGAATAATCTAAACAACGTTCAATGCCAGGGAAAAATGGCATTTTAATTCAAAATATTTTGAAGGCTGAAAGATTCTATCAAAAGGGCCATTCATGGAAAACAGCTCGTATATATGTATGCAGTAGAACATAATGTCACCTACCCCAATCGCAATTTAAGACTCAGCAATACTTATTCATTATTATTTATCGAAAAATCAGAGACACCGTCAGTATCTATATTTTCGTAAGCGTTCATTCCATTGACGGTTGTTGGATTGCGGCAATCAAACGCATGCCGATCAACAGAAACACAGGCCGCATGCACTCGCGTTTGTATTATTTTTTTCTCGATCAAATTATGTTGCAATATTCATTTGCGCTGAACGATGGTGACGCAAATGCTTATGTCGACGGTCAACGATAAGACCATGAATGGATGATCTTTTTGTTGACGTAAAAGATAATGTATTGGTGTCTCTGCTTCAAACTGTTAAAAGTATAAAAACGATTTCAAAATGTTTTTTTGTACATTTTATTACTCCTTATAAGTGCATTGCATAAAATTAAAATTGAATAATTTTGCCAGAAATGAAAATTCCTTTTGAGGGTGAGACACATGGAATCGAAATGAAAGAAATTGTAAAAATGAAAGAATTGAAAGAAATGAAAGGATTGGAAGTCACATTAATTCCAGTTTCTCTAGTTGAAATTATGGAATGAGAGGAATTAAAGGAATTAAAGAAATGAAAATTTTTATTTTTGAACTGAAAGGTGTCTTGCCCCTAGAATTCCATGTAATTTCACAATTGTTTATTCCTTAAGTCTTAATTGCCTCAACATCAAATAGTATGTCATCGATGCACGGAAGAACTGGAAAAAATACTCTCAATAGAAATCATTTGCCTTTTCAATTTCGGTTTGAAAATATGTGTAATTACATTTGCAAAAAGTTCCATATTGACTTGAAATATGGCTGATCCATCAAGAATAAATGATTTTGTTGCTCGTTTTATGGTAAACATAAGTATTTTCTGTTGATCCATTGGCAAAGTATACCAAGCACGCTCTTGAACGACATAAGCAAATTGAAGTGAGCACATTGTGAATGTTTCTGCCGTACGATAAGTTACAAAATTGGTTAGTGTTTGTGTGAAAAATGCAATGAAACAAAATACAGTGACCGGGCTAAAATTTTGAATATTTTGCTCAATGGTCAACATTACAAAAGCCATAAAAAGCACAAAATTTATCGCTTGAACAAACAACGGTTGACTCACAGCTACACGAACACATTCAAGTAGGCTGCAATATGTAGTACACAATATTTTTAATATTAAAAACTTGTTGTTAACGTTAATTTTTATTCTACTTACTTCGTTATTTCGGCATGCAAATCAATGGTTTGATTCAACAAAACAACTTTATTACTTAGTTTTTCATTTTGATTACAAATTTCATTGATATGCAATTCGAAATCAGCAAGGCTTGCCTCAACGTAGTATAATAAACTGATAAAAAATGACAAAAATAAAATCCAATTCATCCATGTATTTACACCAGTCAACGCTTGCGGTAGCAAATTTATGTAAAATCCAAAATATGTTGTCGCATCAAACATTACTCTACAAATTTTCGAATCAAACATTACTCTACAAATCTTTTTTTCGTTTTTTTTTTTCCACTTTTTTCGATATTTTTTTTTTTTTTGATTTTTCCTCAAATATTCAAAATAAATTTTGAATTTTTGTAAAAAAAAATTCCAAAAATGTTGTTGGAATTTCTTCAAATAATTCAAAGAATGAACTTACTTAATATCAAGTGGAAGTATCCAATATTTGGGATTTGGCATTCCAAAAATAGCATAAAGAATCGGTGGCAACATTGATGGCAAAACGAGGCACATTTCAGCGAATACAAATAATCGAAGCATTTGTTGTACAAGATTTGTACTTTTCATTTCAGCTTTGTTATAGAATTTTCCAGAGAATGATGATTTTCTTCGACCTAGAAAAATTGCAATTGGAGAATGGATTAAAGCAACGAAATGGTTTCAAAATATTTTATGTAAATTGCACATTGCATTTACAACAACAACAATCATTTAAAGACCATTATTGCCCTTCAGCGTCTGGTCTATTTTGTAATGGCAGCCCCTTAACAATTTACATTGCATTTGTGAGATTGAATATTTTTGCTTGTTCAATGATTTGAGTTTGATAAATCACAAACTTACGTTCGTCAACTAGCTTCTGTAATTGATTGATAATATTGATGAGTGATGAATTGTTTAAAATGAGTAAAAAATAAATGACTTGACAATGTCCGCCACCAACAATGATAATAACAGCCACAGAGCTTATTGTTAAATCGAGATCTTTGTCAATGATATGCCAAATGGCAAGTATAACACAGGTGCACATTGGAATGGAATAAATGAACCGAATCAACCATACTGGAATGCTTATTTCAAAAAATGATCCAAATGTACGAGCACCGCTTTCATTGCATAATCCCAAATTGTTCATCACAAAACGGCAATTTTTTAATATCAAATCTTGTAAAGTCATCGTTCAGGCATGAATTTAACTTTTGTACAGAATATTACAACTTTGAAAGTTTTCAAGAAAAACTGGAAATTGTTTGGACCTTTTTTTTTCGTAAAGATGAGACTCTGAATTTCTTTTTTGTAAGGAAGAAATTCGAAGGAAATGTTTTTTTTTTAGCGTAAATAGTGTGAAATATGAAGTGAAAATGATCTTAATCGCCCTTTAATCCAAACAGATATTTTTGTAACAAAATTTAATTTGAATTCATTTGAAATTGATTTGAATTCACTGAAATGTTAGTGGTGACTATTTGACGAATGAATCGGTGACATTCTTATATAACTGAAATGCTTGTTCCCATTTGATTTCAGACAAACCATCAATTTGCTTGAAACTTTTCTTTTGATTACATGCATTAAGAATGAGACATTTGTCTGGAAATTACCTTGACTTTTGATCCGACATTCGATTGTGAAATGCACTATTTTTGTCATCATTTGTGATTTATTAACATTAATCAATTGAGATTAAATATCTCCTCTAACTCAAATTTCAAAAACAACAATTTGCAGCGTATTTTATCTACGATTCTTTCTGTTTAAAGCAAATGTTCTTTTTAAAACTAATTGAATATTCAACAGTTTAAGACATTACAAAAAATGTGAAAAATATTCATTTATTTCGTGTATTTATTCACATCTCAATTTTCTACTTTCAAAGTATAGACCACAGTATTCTCTGTATCTGTACGAAACTCATGCTCATTCATGCACTACCGACAAATACCAAATTCAATGCTTACTAATCTAATTAATCGTTTCTGTAAAAGTTTCAAAACGTTAATTGATGGCTTCGATGAAAACTTTTGAAATGTTGCGTATGACTAGACAAGTTATTTTGAAGTTCAAATTGAGCATTTATATTCGAGTCGATATTTTCGATTTCAATGAATTTTACACTTCAAATCAAATAAATGAATTATATTTTCAATGAAATAATAAAATTGAACATTTAATTTACTACTTTTGATAGATAAGTTTATTAATAAATTCAATTATATTAACAAAATGGTTTGGTTTTTGTCAAAATCCAAAAACTATCCAAACAGATATCTTGTCAAATTTTGCAAATGTAATTTCAAACCATTTCGATACTTCGAGATATTAGTTGTTTATGTAGGAGAGGAACAATCAAGCAAGGGAGCGTATTTGGGTTTGGTGTTGGGAAATTCTCTGAGAGAATACATCCCCTCCCCCTCCCTTTCAATTTTTTGGAGAAAATTATATATTTATGAAACGAATGTTTCATTCAGTTACCATAACTATGCATAATTGCTATGACAATTTTCGATAGAAAATATTTTCTTTAATATGTAATAAATTGTTTCGGTTTGTTTGGTTCTGATTTATTGAATGAATTAATTCGGTTTGTGTACAAAATTTGTATTATGAGATACAGGTTTTCATATGGCTTTTCAGCATATGAAAATTAGTAAAATGTTTATTTTCGAGGTGATTTCTACCGAATTTTATGGAAAATATAAATAAAAACAAGAATTTGTCGGGTATTTTGGAAAATGGAATATCTCATAATTATCCAAAAGATATATGTTGAGTGCGGAAAAGTAGAAGAATTGAAATGACGAATTTCCTCAAAACCACAAATTTTCTAACCACAACCGTTTCACTGTTAAATTTAATTGTTCCTTCAATCAAAACAGAAAAGTGAAATCAACATGGAATTCATTCTACAAGCAAGTTTTACAATCCAAACTTTCAAATGCGATACATTTTTGAATGGGATCTAAAATATCAATAGAATACATAGAATGCAAAGAATGAAAAGAATGTTACGAACGTTTTGATTTTCATTTTGATGACTTAGCTTTAGATAAATAATAATAATAGCTTTGAAGTTCGATTTCTTGTTCCATTTAATTTAACTAAAAGTTGTAAATCAATTTTGAATGGACATTTTTCTAAATTATGTTTTTTCAAAAGAAAATTATAGATAATTATCTACCTTGTTTCCAAACAATGCATCACGTTCATACGTGCAAATTAAATAGCCTTTCATTGGGTAGGCAAATACAAACACGAATTCCTATAAATATCACTGCAAAAAAATTCGAAAGTCACAGTTCCACATCATCTTGAATCACATTTTCATTCGTAAAAAATTTTGTTGTCATTTTGAAATTGGAAATTGAAATCCAAATTTGGATTTAAAAAAAAAAAAAAGAAAAAAAAAAACATGAATTGTGGAAGAAAATTTGAAGTGCTAAAGGAATTGAAAATTCTTTTAAAATTCATTGAGCTATATCCGAGCGATTTGCAATTTAACAATGTAAAATTATCAATTCCATTCATTTTCCGTCCACTATTGGCATCGCTCATTTTATTCCAATTTACAACGATTTGGTTATGTTTTTCATTTAATTGGGATGTAAGCATCGTATCGGGACCATTGTGTTTTCTTTTCGGTAGCTGTCAAGCTTTGTTCATTTATTTAGATATGAAATCATCAAAAGTGATTATAATTGAAACAATCAATTTGCTACAACAATTTATACAAAAAAGTAGGTATTTCGTCTTGAATTTTAACATATTTAAGAAGAAAAATTCTTTTTTATTTTTACACTCACACTTTGCAGGATGCATAATTTTACACATGGCCTATGAAATATACAAGAAAAATGAATTGACCAACACAAAGTTTATCAAATTTATTGGCAGTTTCATAGTATTTCTCTTGTGTGCATTTTTTCTTATAACTGGCTTTTTGCCATTTGCTTATTTACTTTTTGGAGTTCCAAAACCAATAAATTGGGTCACGGCTTTGCCAACGAAGTTAGTTACATTTGAATACTTTTTTGAAAGAAAAAAAAAAAACTTCAAAAAGAAAAACTCTTTTTTTCAGATCATTCTTCAATATTCAAACATTTTCGGGATTTTATGCAACATTATTTTTACATTTCTTAGTTTGCATTGCATATTTTGCTCTTTATTCATTAATGCCAATCTTTCAAATTGGCTTTTGCACTTATATGAGAGCATGTGTAAGTGATTTTAAACAAATTGTGGAAAATATCAACGATTACATTGACAAAAACTACACTGAAAATGATTTTCGTCGAACCGATGCTCATATAAGAAATTTGTTCAAATATGCTGTTGATTTTCACATTAAAATGCTTCGGCAAGTTGGATTTTTATTTTTTAAGATAAAAATATGAACATTTTCTGAAAAAAAAAAAAAAATCTTAATGCAAAAAGAAAACCTACATTGAGCGAAGCAAATTCTTGGAATATAAATTATTACAATTTTTTTTTTTTTTTTTTTTTTGGGTTTTAATTCAAAATGTGTATGTACAGAATCGCTGATAACGTTCGCAAGATAATTGAAGGCCCATTATTTTATCAACTCATGGCATTTGTGGGTTTTCTCGCATTTACTCTACTTTTCATGGACCAAAGCAAAGATAATATTGATTTCAATATGGTTTTGGCGATTAATTGTTTTTCTTCTCAATGTCTTTTGAACTTTATTGCTTGCCATTTTGCTGATCGCCTTGAGGAAGACCTTTTGGAGGTGGCAGATGTGGTTTACAATTTGATGTGGTATAAAATTGGAATGGAAGATCGTGAATTTTTACCATGGATTATTCGAAGTGCACAGAAACCGATGCGATTCACTGGATTTTCCATTATCGACTGTTCAATGGCTACTTTTATGAAGGTGAAATTCGAGGAAATTGTTCAACTTACGCATTGACAATTTTTTTTCCAAATTTTACACATTCAAAATATTTATTTTCTTCTTATTTACAGTTATTTCGCTCAGCCGGCTCATATTATCTCATTTTTCGGCAAATGTCTAAATAAATTCAAACAAAAAAAAAACGAAAAAATTTTTCTGGCATTTAAACAAATTTTAATTGATGTTGTCATTCATTGGTATTTTCGAAAAAAAAAAATATAGTTCCTAGAATATTGAAAAGAACAGCATTGATTTCTTGTGAACATGTCAATTTGTAATCAATTGATGACTCACAAAAATCAAATCCAAAAATATTAAATACCCATTCTATGACCTTCACAAAATGAAGGAATCGTGTTTTTAATGTTTATAGAGGATTTAATGAATTGAAAAACATGTACGCACATATTATTGTGAGTACTCAAATGTAAAAGAGTTTTGAAATCTTAAAAACACTCAAAAACTAACTCAAAATTACGTAAAAATGAAAAATATCGCTTTGTATTGTCAAGTCAAATCAAATATTCATTTGAATAAAATCGTCTCAACAATATTTATTACATTTTACGCCGAAATGTTGATAGCCGTAAGCTCGTGAAAAAAATGAATTTGAACGGTTTACAGTATTGAGCTGTTGAATGCTCTTTTATATAAATAATATCATTAAAATTGATTAAACCAAAGATTGAGATCGTTAAAAAGTTGAGATCAACATATTCTATATTATGGCAAATTTATACATATCAAAAAATATAGCGAAAATGAGTGTGAAATATAAAGCGAGTGTGGCTAAGAATTCATAAAATGTGAATTTTAAAAATAAAACCGGTTTTTTCTTCTCTGCGCTGATAAAAACAAAAAATTCAAGCTATAAAAACGTTAAACGATTGCTACGACACTCTAATTTGTATTTGACTGTTGAGAAGCACGCGTTTGAACAATTTTTTTTCTCTCTCTCTCTCTCTCTCCTTCTTTCATTCTCTGTTTTGTGTGTCAGCAAATTGATTTATTAATCAAAATGGCTATGGAAGTAATGACAAAATTCGCATATTATGCGTCTCACGTTATTAAAGGATTGTTTGAGATTGCTATTGGAAAAGAAGAATTCATTTATGACAATGACGGAAATGTCATATCAAAATTACCATCGAAACGCAAACAAGTGTTTGTATTTGCTAAGAATTTCTTGAAAGAACCGGTAAGTTATAAGTTTTTTGGCTATGTGATAAGAAATAGATAGAAAAATTGCAAAAAGAAAAAAAAAAATGTATGAAAAAAACCCGGGAATATAAAAAAAAATCCGAATTCAAAAAAGTGTCAATTCCAAACTAGTGTCGAACAATTCCAAACTGAAAATTATTACTAATCAATCATTGTGTTTGAATTTTCGACTATAGGTAATGCTTGGTTCAGCATTTCCAAGTTCTCAATTTACAACCGATAAATTATTGACGCCAATTGATTTTGAGAAAGCAAAAGTGATTGTTGAATATGGTGCCGGTGTTGGTAATATTTCAATTGAAATACTTCGACGAATGCGCAAAGATGCAAAACTATTGGTGTTTGAAATCAATGACGATTTGGTGGAATTTTTAAAAAATGAATATGATGATGATCGTTTCATTGCATCTGGTCGTTCAGCTGAAGATGTTGAAGATGTATTACGTGAAAATAATTTGGATGAAGTTGATTATGTGATTTCGGGCATTCCATTTTCAACAATGCCAAAAGATATTGCCAAAAATATTATGATTGCAACGAAATCCATTTTAAAACCCGGCGGCAAATTTTTAGTTTATCAATTTAGAAATAATGTTCTTGCATTTTTAAAACCATATTTTAAACACATTGATCACAATTATGAATTGGTTAATATACCACCAATGCGATTATTTTACGCTTACAATTAGAAAATATTTGATTTGAACATTTTGAAATTTACATATTTCTTGTAAAATTGGAAATTTGAAGAGATAATTTTAATTTAAGCATTTTTTTTTTTTTTTTTTGGTTTTCTTCAAAGTTTTTTTAGTCTTAAGACGTTACGAAATATTGTAAATTTTTTGAGTAAGTTACTAAATAAAAATCGAATTTGAAACCATTTTTAAGGCCAAGAAAACAATTTTTGTATTTATCTTCTTTTTTTGGTCTTTACATTGAAATACTTTCAATTTTACATCCAACTTCAATGGATTTATTTAAAATGGTCTGGAATTTGAAATTTGATCAGAACATTTTGTTTTTCGTTTTTTCTAGAGAGAAAGCACTTATTTTGGCGGAAACGTTAGTATGAACTTCAATGAAATGTTACTTCAATAAAACTCCAATTGCTTCGATTGCATCGGAAAACAAATTGTGAAGCGTTTAACTCATGAATAATTAGTGAAAACAGTAGATTTTGACAGGCACTGTATATCTTTATCCTCATTCCATGAGATTTCCAGATTTTTGTTGTAAACATTTTGATCGTTTTTCTCATTAAAACAATTCAGCAAAAAATGTGGTTTCTTGTCTTGATTTTCAATTGGTTAAATTGTCTTAAGCTTTTTCCTTAAGAAATTACACATTTTCACCGTAACGCTTAACGACTTGCAACAATGACATTAATTGCATCAGCAGCAATAGAAGCAACAGCAGCATCAACCACTTCAACAGATTAAGTTGATCGTGAATAGTCACCACCTTTAAGAAAAAATACATTTTTGAAAGTCATTGTGATTGTTCATCTCTTTGCGTATGATTTTTTTCTACGTTTTACAGAACACAGAACCCATCGCTGAGAAAAAAAAACAAAACTCGTCTATGGAAAACAAAAATGGGAGGAAAAAAAAGAATTTCAAACATTATCACGAAATTTGTACGAAGAAAAAAAATCGATTGACATATTAACATGCTGAAAAACAGTGGCACACATAAAATCGTATGACGCCAGTAAACAAAATCAAAAACAAATTTTCGAAATTGATATTTTTTCTGCTTTGAATCCATTTTTTCACATCATCTCCTCAATTAAATTTGCGAGCAATTAATACGGCAAAAAACAAGCTTTATCTCAAATCGTCGCAAAAAAAAAAAAAAAAAAAAAAAAAAAAAGATCACACGAGTACAAATATACACACAAGCGAAAGTTCAACGCAGTCAATGTTTTAATTAGATGACGAAGCTGATTTGTTAGAAAATAACAGTAACATTGTACTCTGGGACATGCATGAAATGTTCGTCAACTCCATTTTACCGAATTTGGATTTAAATTGTTTGCGTCGAATAACATCTCATCATATCTGTGAATGAGATGTATTGTTTTTTTGGCATTTTGTTATTTCAATCAATCTTGAGAGGGAAAATGCAAATTCAATTGTGATAGTGTGTTCTTATTCAACAATGTACAAATTGAAAAAAAAAAAACAATTCGATTTGTCACGCGACACCTCTTGCGATAATCGGACGACAAGAAATGAAAGTGACACACGATTGTTGATGTAACGAATGACAAGAAATTTGTCATTTTTTTATATGAAACTAAAAGCATGTTATTTCATAATGTAACAGATGATATATTCAACTTGAAATAACAACAAGCAAACATTTCACATTTGTGACAAGTGTTTCGTTGCTTTTGAACGAAAATGAACGATTTTGATTCGAAACTAACATTTTGACATCTAACGAGACGAAAAGACATCGGATGAAAACGTGTAACATCGAATTGAACAGAAGGACATCAAACGAAACTTCGAACGACAACAAGTAACATTGTATGAAAACGAGTAACATCGAACGAAAACGAGTAAAATTGGACGAAGCAGTGCGACATCAAACGGAAACGTGAAACAATTTCAATGTTTCTTTGAATGAATCAAAAAATCATTCGATCCAACAAAGTATTAAGACTTTGAACGAAAAACTCATCAGACATCAAACACAAGATGATCCATGGATTTTAATTGGACGAAAGTGAAGTGAAAAATACGATACAATTAAGCGAAATTGTTTTGATGTAAATATAGAACTTAAGACACGAAAACAAATCATACGATTTGTCGTATGATCAACTGAAGTACAAATGAAGAATGAAAACAAACAAAAATGAGGAAGATAGTAAGTAGAACCGTGGTAAACGAAAGGGGACAAAGTGAAAGGAGAAAGAGCGAATTGAAGAAGAATGTGAAAAAGAGAGTGAAAGAATTAAGAAAAGAAAAGAGAGAGAGAGGTAAAGAGATAAAATGTAACGAGAAAGAAACGAGTTATCATTGCTTTGAAATCATCTGATGTGACTGTTGTCTGTCGTATGACGAAATGACTAAAGTTCGCAAACAGAAGAACGTTAAACCCAAACAAATACTATTTGTAGTGTGTACAAAATAGTCACTCATCCAAAAAATGATTTGTTATTTTTCGCAGCACGTTTGTTATTTTGATAACAATTTCAACTCAAGTGCTTCTGAATAACACTTCTTTATACAGCTTCAATATATAAAAAGTAGCAACAATGCATGATAATTGGTGGTTAGAAACAAAATTCATTATCATTAACTGTGAATTTAATTCAATAGAACAATGGACAATCAAATCTATCGCATATTTTGATAGCAACTTTAAATAACATTTTTGCACTTTCGAGAATGTTCCATTTCGTATTCGTTTCAAAAGTCACGTTTGTACTAAAATTAATGAATATATTCCATTTGAAATATTGCTCGCTAATTTCGCAATAATGACGGCAGCCTGTGAAATGAATTATGAAATTATTACCAATTTCGGTATATTTCAAACTAATAACTGACCTTCAGTAAACATTTAAATAGTAATATGTCGAATTTGGATCGTCTTTTTTTAATGAATGATAATCACTGTGATGAAGATGATATTTTAAATCGTTTGCTTCAATTTAATTTCCAAAGTTATAAAATACTATTTTGAATTGAAAATAGTCAATTGTCAATTCTGCATTCATGTTGACTGTGCAATAGCTGCATTGTTTAAACAAAGTGTCATGAATTTGGGGTCATATCAAAATATAAACCAAAAAATTCTCGAATTTTTGACAAAAAATTTTTATTTTGGAATATTTCGAAAAAAAAAAAAAAATTATCAAGAACATTTTGTACGACATTTTTTCTTGTGCGAAATTGTATGAAATGTTGAGAAAAAAATTTGTGCGATTCTGCCACCTCTGAACACAATTCGATATAAAATTCAATCTGAATCATCATATATGCTTTTCCACAGCAGAGAAAAGTCGTACCTTTTGCTTTCAAACATTTTCAAAACAATTTCCTTCGAATAGATATTCATGAACTAACATCGATGAACTTCCATTTGATTGTATAAATTGTCTCATTCACCGAAGAACGAACAAAACAACTTCAAAAGACTATTTCAAATATGCCAACTGTCAGTACGAGTAGTATATCTGGTCAGTAGATAGTTTCAAGAATGAAAGAACACGTTTCAACAGAACACATTTGAAAGACGATGATTGAACAAAACACACCAACGGCAAATCATATCAATTGTCATTTTGATTACACATCGCGATCAATTTCCTTATTATTTGAATTCAGTTTTCTGAAGCATTTCTGTCAATCAACAATCCATGGAGAATCTCTCACAGTAAAATTTAGTAAATGTCAGAAAATTCAAATGAAGAATATTACGTATAACTTGATTAAATAACAAAAAAAAAAAAAAATCGTAAAATTCCATTGAATCTTTAAGATTTACCTAAAACACATCGTCTGTTTCGGCGCACAGAAACGTATTAAAATCGAAATAATTTCTAATATTTTTCAGTATGTGTTCAGCACAAAGCTAAGCACATGAGTTTCATTTTATCGAATTTTCTGATAAAAATTTTATTAAAGAAAATGTTGGATCGAAAGTTTTTCTGTTTAATTTTCTTTGGCTTCATGCTTTCAACAGTAAATTCAGTTCATTTAATTTACAATTTTTTATTCGATTTTAACATTCAATTTTCTGAATATTCATTCATAGCTGTTGATTGTAAATGTTAACGGAGCTTCTGTAGAGCAAGAGCTTGTCGATATAAGACCAAAGCCTATGCAAGAGGTGTTCGGAGAAGTAAACACATTCAATTTGATTTTTTTTTTTTCTCGTCTCAAGCCGAAAACTGATCAATCTTATTTCTATTTCAGATGATTTGTGAAGATATTGACAATTTATTTGCTACGAAAAATGTCCTTAAAGACAAAATAGGACCATTACCAAAGAAGAAAAAGGAACCAAAGAAAAAAGAGCCAAAAGCGAAAAAAACTGTCATGAAACCAGCTTTATAGAAATAAAATGTGTAAAAATGTGGAAATTCCAATAAATATATCTGTTTGCAATAGCAATTGAAATTCGAATTGAAATTAAGCCTTATTTTTTATTACAATGAAACTTTCATTGCTTTTAAAAAAAAAAAACTTACATTTTACAAACATTTTGTGGCTTTCTCTAGTTAATTTGAAACAAATATGACTATAAAACGAATAAATTCCAAAGTTCTGTGATCATGTTTTGAAAATGGTGCTTCATGTAAACAGCCAGACCCAGTTACTGTTCTATATCAAAACAATTTATCATCTTTCAGTACCTAATTAACTCAATTATCGTTTTTCTGTCTGAATTTCGTTTCGAAATTTTCGACAAAGAAAAATTCAAGATGAATATTTGATGTGCGTCATTCGATAGAATAACTTAAACAAAGCAAGTAAATATAAGTCATTTCATAGTTTTCTCTTCAGTTCAAAATTAGCTTTAATATCATTTTCGAGTTGTTTTCGTGCATTTATTTCATTGTGCTTTAAATTTGATATCTAAATTGACTTTTTAAAGAGAGATCTCAATATAAATTGATTATAATCAATTACGTATAATTAAATGTAAAATTGAAACAATTTCAATTTTCCCAGGACGATAAAATGTTTGATCGCAAATTGTTCGCATTTTGTTATTTCATCGTTGTTATTTCATCTGAGGTAATTTTCACTATTTTATTTAATTTTTTTTTCTTCGAAACTTTATAAACTACGTACTATCATTGAATTCATATTATATTCAAAAGGATTATAATTTATCTATTATTATAAAAATTTTAATTTATCTTCCAATGCAATCGCATTTTCAAAGCTTACAAAAACAAAGGTCAATGGTGCACCTGATCAAAATAACCAAAGAAGCGTTTCTTCAGTGAAAAACAGCGTGAAACAAATTGAGGAGACAATAAAATCAAGTTCGAATCCAAAGATTCCTGAAAAAATAAAACATCAATCGCTTCCACCACATTTATATTCCAGAATTTTCGGTTTTAAAGAAAAACTTAAATTCTTCGAAGATAAATTGAGTGACACAAACAAGCAAAATTGATGTCGATACAAGCTGATTTGCTAATTTGTTCATACCATCAATTGTGCAGATTAAATAAAATTTTAGAAAACAATGAATAAGAAACATTTGAAATAAATTTTAACTTGCAATTTAAGAAAAAGATACGATCACATTGTCCATGTAAATTAATTGAACATTAAGAATCGATTGAGAAATCAATTAAATATGAAGAATCGGTTAAATGATGAAAGAGAAGCATATGAGATAAACTCTTCTGCTGGCGTTGTATAAATGAGCTGCTGAATATTGTGGAAATGTTTGCGAAGTCTTGCCTTGTCATTAAGGCTCAAACATTTTCGATCTGATTGCAATCAGGCGATTGTGCAAATCAATCCATTTGATCGATTCGATTTTCACTCTTTCCAAGCATTGCATATACGACTTTTGTGTTATGGATCGTTGTCCTCTAATATCAGCTATTTCGAATTGTCTTTTCAATAGAACTTCTTGGCGATATGTAACAATATCGATTTATACAATTCGCACATCCTCACTTCATTTAGAATGCCCGTAAAAACAGTCAGCTTTCCAAAACGAGGGGCTCCATAAACATGCATCTTTTGCGGATGTTTATCGGGGCGAACGACTATTTTAAGATGTGATAAAGGCCTTTCAACGCCTTTTTTCAACGTTATAGTGGAATTTTGATCAAACAACTTGACTATACGCTTATCGTCTTTTGACGTAGACTCTCGGTTTGGTTTGACATTGGAAAGGTCGTCTACATTATTTTTACTATTATAGGGTGGCTCAGAATAACTGTCGGTTTTATATTTGATTAAAAATCATATTTTTTTTTACTAAAATCAACCAAAATTTTTATTGGTTGTTAGATTAGGGTTTAAAATTTATTTTTCATGTTTTGGTTTTGAATCTTCCCCCTATGTTGCGGATCACCAATTTCAAGCGTCGTGGGAAGGATTTACACGCGGCACGCACCATTTCGATGGGAATAACGTTCCAAGTTTTGACGATTTCCTTTTTGAATGCAGCCAATGTTGAAGTTTTCGTAAACTTCAGATTATTTAGCTTCGATTCCATGTATCCTCACACAAAAAAATCCAATGAATTTAAGTCTGGAGACGATGGCGTTCATTCGTCTTGGTTAATGAAATCAGGCACATTTTCACTTAACCACCTTTGGCGTGTGGCAACAATTTTCTATGCAATATTTCTTCTTTGTACACCGATGTATTGATTTCAATACCACATTCAACGGAAACAAGAGGAAATTTGTGGTCGGCCGAAACGGCGCCCCAAACCATGACCTTTGGTACATTCTGAAATCGTTCAACAACTAAATCATCTTCAGGAATGTCCTCAATTGCCACTGTGTAAACGCGATAATTTTTCGCATTGAAAACTTGGCTGCAAAAGGAACAACTTCTCATAGGAAAAAACGATGTTCGAGTATGCGTGCCGGCGTAGCAGCGCTTTGCATTTTCAATTTGCAAAAAATTTTTTTTTTTTGCTAATGTCACACCCCAGAAACAGTTGACATTGACGTACACTCTCATACAAAATTACATGTACTCTGCTACTACATTTTTCCACCGGTAGAAACAGCTTGTTCATTTGATGGAACATTTCATGTAGTTCGGTACACTGTATAGACAAAATACAGATGTCACCATGAGTAGCAAATTTTCTGTTTCATAGCTTCGGCTAATGTGTTGACATTTTTAAGTGCTTTGCACAAAATTCATTTGAGTGTTCTGCATATGAGAAAAATTGAGGTTAATTTCTCTGTGCTTTACTGTACATGTTCGAATGACTTTAATATTCTCAAAGGAAAGTTTCTATAGCGATAGATGGCATTAACTGTTTGCTATTGCTTCATTATACGCTAAATGTTTCACATCCATTGCTATTGCAAAGTAAACAAGAATTGCGCAAAAATGTGCATCATCATAGTGGATTACCAAAACATGAATAAAAGCAATTGTAAACAAATGGGTGATTGGAGAGCTATTGTAGTTGTATCTACGTAGGTGCTAAAAAACCGACAGTTATTCTGGGCCACTCTGTATATTGTTGAAAACATTTCTTGACGAACCCTTCCGACCTTTGAATGCATTGTACTCTGAAAACCTAAGGGGGGGCTAAGACGTAATTTTGAGGTGTATTAAAAATAACCACAAAAGTGGGGGTTTAAAGAGAAAAAAAATAATAAGTGGGAAACAAAAAAAACACAATTAAAAAATTTTAAAAAACCCCCAAAATGGGTTTTTAAAACACCAAAAAAGGTAAATAAAATTAAAGGCCGTAGTACAAATGAATTTTAAGGATTTTTTTGTGTATTTGAGGCTTTATTATATATATTATTCAAAGTATTGCCCGTCGCTAGCCACTACTTTTTTCCAACAACATGAAGCGTGTATATACAGTCAATGTAATAATTTTCAGACTGTATTTGTATATATTGGTGGCGACCTCTTTGGCCATTGTCCCGGTACTACTGTCAATATCTGACATAATTGACACATTTCTTTGTTTACATTTTTTCAGATAAGACTTAACCTCAAATTGCGTTAAATTGTTATTCGTGTTTATATTCATTAAGAACCGATCATGTCATGGATTTGTTCAAACATTTTCATTTATTCAGTGGAATTTACGGATTTTTTTTTCATTGTTAAATGTTGTTTTAGTGAGTGAGGCATACAAAATCATGGATTTATATGGATTTATTATTTACAATATCAAGTGCATCGGCGGCATCAGCCTCCATTCAAAACAATTTTTCAATACATTTATTCGATTAAATAAAGCATTGGTGAACATCAGTATTGTGATGATTTGGTGAAAAAATCCAAAATTTTTTCGAAAATGTTCTCACAAATGTTTCAATCAAAAAGAAGAAAAAAAAATCCTATTTGAATTAATGCTTGACACGTGGTTTACACTAGACACACCAACATTTTTTAAACAATTGTTTTCTGTTTATTGATTTCATCAATTGCTTTTATCGTATTTCTATTGATGCATTTGGAAAATTAACAATTGATTTATTTGTGTTTTCATTGATTATAATATTTTCGTTTCTTTTTCTTTTTCTTTTCAGAGTAACACAACAGCACAATGACAAACTCAAAAGCGTGGTGTTATTCCACTTTCAACATACATGAAAGCCATGAAAGCCATGAAAGTGTACAAAATTGGCGATATCGTTGATATCAAGGTAAATCAATTGGATGAAATGTTGTATCTAAATTTTTGAAAAAAAAAAATAAAAAAAACAACAACAACGCATTCCATGCATTATATTGATTCCCTTGATTCCATTGATTCGATTGATTTCATCGATTACATTGATTTTGCAGAGAATCGACATTTGTCAAAATTAGAATAACCACAATCACCACAATCACAATGGAACCAATGGAAGCAATGGAATGGAATAGAATGTGTAATCATATCGCGTTTATCACCGACCATGGCTGATACCATTCGAAATTATGGCCGTTTGTAAAATTCGTGTGCGATCAGTGCGTAACAATGGATTCTTTGTGATCATTTGCAAATTTTTGATTGCCGTTGCATTTTTATAACCGGTGACCATTCGTTTATGAACTCTCACATTGATACATTTTCGTGTCCATTGATAGCATTCAAATCAGTCAAACCATTCTGTGATTTATATAACCGAAGCGATTTATATAACCTCTGCGATTATATAAATCTTGATTCTGCGATTTATATAACCGAGAAAAAGCAAAATTCATACCGGCAACCGGCAGATGTGACATCAGAGACAGATATTCAAAATTTAGTCGAAGAAATAACGAAAGAATATGGCAAACTAGATGTGCTTGTAAAATGTACTGGATTGAGTAATGCATATGTTACGTATAATTTAAAAACGAATAAACCTAGATCATTAGAAGATTTTCAAAAAATTTTAATGGTAAATATGGAGTTAATTGAACATTTTGTTTTTCATTCACAGTCCGACGGTTTAGTGAAACAGCCAGACGCGGTTTAGTGAAACACTTCGTAGACTGTCGTATAGACCGTATAGACTGATGCATATACTCAGGAGGATGGTTTTTCAAATATTTTTAACATTTAAAATTTGGACATTTCAAGTTAAAAAAAAAAGATTTTTTTTTATTTTGTTTACACGATTTACACTGAATCAAAAATAAAAAGAAAACAAAAAGCAAGTTCTAAAAGCAAATTAGTCAGCAAAAAATGTCCTGGATGTCATTAATTGAAATAAAATTAAAAGATTAATGGGATTAATGACTTACTTGTTCTAATGTATTCGAAACAGTTTAAGTGTTTTTAATTTGTATGTGGAAATGAATGAAATATAAAGCAAAACAATATTTATTTATATAAATCATATATTTTGAAATACATTTTCGATGTTTCATTTTGTAAAAATATGCCGGTAAATTTTCGGTTTTGCTGACAATGGTTAATACGGTTAATAAATGTAATTAATGTTTTTTGGTTTTTGTCGTTTTTGTAATGAAAATTTCGAAAATTTAATGAATAGCACGACTGTGTCAAAAATAAAAAGAAGACAAAAAAAAAGGTGCAAATGGATATCATTAATGCAAATGTTTCATTCGGAATTGATATTAAAATTGAGTCGAACGATACGTTAGCCCGTTGAACGGTCGTTCCAAACGTTGTTTGACTATTGTCCTTTGAAATTTATGATTAAATTGTTCAATGTTTAACTTATAGATGATTTGAATTTTCGATTGAGAATCGGTTGATCATTTTAACCATTTTAACAGTTTTATTGTCCTTTAAAATTAATTAAGCGATTATATTTCAACTTGAATGGATTGTGGATAATTAATTTAAAACGTCATTTTCTTTTTCTTCTTCGTTGATGGTTTCCAAATTAGGAATAGCCATGAATGATGAACGACGTGCACGACGCTGCTCGATCTTTGTATCGGGTTTTTCGGTAGCCATTGTTTTTAATTCACGTGCAGCCAATGGGCCCAATGGTTTGGAATGATTTATAAAACTGTCAACAGAGTTGGAACGGCAACGTCGAGAAAATGGCACGTTCGGTAAGCGACGAAATGGCTCAAAGTCATTGAAGAGCTGAATTGGCTGAGTTGGTTGAAATTGCTCAGTTGGCTGAGTTGGCTGATTCGGCTCTTCAAATAATTCGACCAAACCTAAATCTTGATGCAACCATTCCTCATCTTCATCGACGCCATCGTAGAATAGTTGACATACACCCAAATCTTCATTTAACCGATTTAAGCAATTTTCGTCTTGTTCGTGTGATGTAGACGAAAGAAAAACATCTGTGACAACAGTGGTCAGTGGAGTCGATGAAGATGAGGAATGGTTGCATCAAGATTTAGGTTTGGTCGAATTATTTGAAGAGCCGAATCAGCCAACTCAGCCAACTGAAATAAAACTTTTCATTTACGGTGTTGGTCTACACCAAGACAACGATGAATATCATTCAATTTTTAGCAAATTCATCAAAGATCAAAAATCAAAAGTCATTTATATAGATTAATTGAAGAAAAATGTGATCGTACTCTCCAAGCATACGCGGGAGATATATTCTACTTTATTGATGGGAAATATCAGTCGTTCCAAGAATTACTCATAAAGAAACAAATTGCGTATCCTGCAAGAATAAACGAAGAGCTGAACCAGCGACTATTGGGAGCACGTGCTGCTTTTTTTAGCAAAGCACAATATGGGTTATTCGTTCGTCTCGGCAAGTTCCAATACCATTCGTACTGATCAGTCATTACGACTAGTTTCGAAAAATGTTGCTTCCACATCAAACTTTAATGCTTCTTGGGAAATTGTGTGAACACCTTTCAATGGACAATTTATTCATCACCGCAGACCCAAATACAATTCGTTCTGCATTATTACAATCGATCTCGGCACGGGTGTAGTACAAAGCAGTTTTCTTACCTCCCGAATGCTAACGCCATCTCAATGTTTGTATTGAAAACGGAATAATGTACAAATGTCGTTGCATTCCTAGCAAAGATGCCGATAAAAATCTAAAGATGGCGTTAGCATTCGGAAGTTAGAAACTGATTTGTACTACACCCGTGACCCGCGTACTCTCCAGACCTTGCCCCTTCGGACTACTATTTGTTTCGATCGATGCAAATTGACCTGGCCGATGTACGCTTTAAAAACTTTGAAGAAATACAAAAATGGGTCGCTGACTGGATAGCTTCAAAAGATAAGGAATTCTTTCGACGCGGAATCCACAAACTTCCTGAAAGATGGTCATAGCTAACGATGGAGAATACATTGGTTGAAGTGCTCATTCATTTAGGTTATGAAATAAAAAATTTTCACCGAAAAAATCGACATTTTCATTGCATACACCCTATAGAACGAAAAATATTACATATTAAATTATTTATCCATTTATCAACACATTGAAAGAGTTAATGTCATTGGGAAAAATACCCAAATTATCGATAAAAAAAATTCCAAAAAAATGAAATTCTGGTGTGAATTATTGAAACAATGAAATCAATGAATATATTTTCGAAAAAACAACACGAATGAATTATAAAGTGAAAGGAAATATATCATAATTTTAAAAATGAAAATTGGTATCTTTTAATTTTTTTAGTGTTATAACAATGAAATGCTTCATGGAATTTCCAGAGCCATCTCTAGCTCTCGAATGGCTTTAGTGTATCCTTTCCTTTCAAGTAGTGGTATGGATTTCGTTATGTCGAAACGGCTTATCGCAGCAGATCTAACTGGATTCCTGCAAAAATTTAAATTCATAATAAATTAATTTTAAACAAGGTGCTACGCTTTTTGTTTGTTTTTTTTTTTTTTTTGTTTTCAGCACTATATTTGTTATCTGTATTTTCGGTTTGGTTGACCAAACCGATCAGGCACTACATGTGTTACTTCATTTCTTTCAGAGAATTCAATATAGAATTCTAAAATTAAGTTTTGACAAGTCTTAGTAAACTATTGTTTGAAAATTGAGAGGTTTTTATTGAAATTCCGAATCACAATATTTTCATCATTCGCATTTTAACAATGTCTTCGGAGATGTCTTTCACTGATTATGTGTTACAATATCAATTGCTCATGAAGGAGCTCGATAAAGAAAATACGTTAATAAGCGAGATGGAAGATGAAATATCTTCAGAATGGTTGGTGATTCGTACTTTGTTGGAAAAATACGTGGATTTTTGTGTCGAAAAACATGAACGTGATGTGTTATTTGAACAACGTGAAGCGGCTTCCATATTTTCGGATCATTGTGGTGAATCCATAGAGGAAATGCTTGCTTTGGAGGCTGCAGTGGATGAGAAGAATGCATCGTTGGAAAGTTTTAACAGCAATTACATATCCGATTGTGACATGATTGAAAGCAGTATTGAATCTTAAAGTGTGAGTTTGTTGTATTTAATTTATGTATTTGAATGGATTGTATTGTGTGAGCAAATTTATCAGATTTTATTTTTTTGCTTTTATGCTTAGGTATTGGAACTTGTTCAAAGGTGAGATGTTTACATGGAGCGTTGAATTTATTTTAGACTAGTGGTTATTATTTAGACCGTGATGGCCCAAGATGGCCGGAAATGTTATTCGTGTTAATCTCTGTTCAAAACCCTTTCATATGATACCCAATCGGTGTTAAAAGACCGTGATGGCCCAAGATGGACGACCATTATTACGCCTATTCGCTAGCTTAGGATTAGACCTTTCCAATGCTGCCTTTAGTTTCTCAATCGGACTGTCCATTCACGAGAACACTCCGTTGAGAAAAAAAAATATCTTAAAATGACTAAACCAATAGGCCTACATGCTATGCATGTAGTGCCTAAAAATATATATAATAAATATATGAAAAAAATAACTAACACTTGGCTAGTTCCAAAAAATTCGACGAATATAGTTTGACCGTCAATTTTTAATATTCGTGCTGGCCAAGGAGCAAATCCGGGAATAGTGGCTAAAACAACTTCGTTGCATATAAATTGATTATTCGGAGATTCATTCATTATTTTCTCTTTCAGTAGAAGTTTAGCACCATTTTTGTTTTTCTTCTTATTGGTTGTTTTCATTGTTAGTTGGTTCAATTCATTGCATCTATTGTCATTTTGATTTATTTTTATTTTGACCATCTTTTGCTGTCTACAAATAAAACAAAAAAAATGAGCCGCAATTAATTCTGATGTTATATAAGTTCAATGAGACAAATTATGGTGATAGACAAAATTCAACGCCCTCTACAAACGTAAATGTGAAGACCACATAACATCAATAGATACTGTTTTCCAACTTTTTTAGTGAAGACACTCACCGATATGTTATTACATGTACATTTGAGTGCGATTGTAGATGGCGTTGAACTTGTGTGTGATTTAGTTTCACAATTGAAAATATATGTTAATTTGCCTCATTGATAAGTTAAATATGAAGTATGTTTTTATAAAAAGACAAATCAACATGATAATGCAAGTGATAAAGGCTGTTACCTGCATTCTAGTGACTCTTTTTGTTTCTGTAATTATTCTAAACAAGTCATTGTGTGTAGTTTTCACGTCAGCATCAATACACTGATGTTGGTCCAATCCAGTGTTTTTGTTAACTTGGTGATGAACAGTTTTGATCTGCAACAAAACAAAATTTTCTCTTATACTATTTCATAAGAAATGTTTGTATTTTTTGCTCACCCTCGATTTAAATTTGTTATTTTTATCATTTTTCTTGCGTGAATCAGCGGGTTCATTGTTGTGTTTACTTTGTACATTTGACTCTTTGTTCTGCGAATGATAATTTTCCATTGTATATTTCCGTGTGTATATGATATAAAACTTAATACTTCTTTGAATTTTAGTAACCCATTTGTCATTGTTTCATCAGCTTCTTTCCTTTTTTGCTTTGAACAACCGATGTTTTTCTTCAAATTCAAGCTTGGCACATCTTTTTCTTCATAAATTCTGTCGTTTTCAAAATGTCGTTTTGAACTCTGAAGTGTTCGTCTTGATCCCAAACTTGATTCACCGTTCTGAGAAATTATCATTGAATAAGTTACACTTATTTTTAAAGTTTGAATGTAGAGTAAATTAGTCGGCAGTAATCCTGACAGTTATTTAATAACACGTAATTTGTAATTGAATTAATGTAATCCCGAAAAATAATTCGGGGATTACTTTTTGCGTTATTTAATAATATGTCTTTATTTCTGCAAAATATCTCGAGCCAACAGAGCTGGAATTTTCACTCAGTTGGTGCGAGCACAAATACAACATCGCACTCACATCTAGTGTGCGACGCACAAAATGCTTATGTTTTTCGGGTGCACGCACACGCCGGTATGATTAATGACAAATTTGTAGATTTGCAAATAAATGTAGATTTTTTGTTTGAGTCAAAAAACATACAGGCGTGTGCGCGCACCCGAAAAACATGAGAATATTGTGCGCCGCACACTAGATGTGAGTGCGATGTTGTATTTGTGCTCGCACCATCTGAGTGAAAATTCCATCTCTGCGAGCCAACTGAAATAAAGATTGAAAATAAATTTTTTCGCCAATGACAATTGACATTGCAAATGAAAATTGATTAAAATGAAAATTTCAACATTTTATATTCAATTTTACGTAAAATCATTTTTCTTTTCTCGAGATTGAATTGATTTCTGTGCTATTTCACCAGTGTAAACATTACAATACAGATATTCAATATCTGTCACTATCACTCACTGTTGTTTCAGTTGGGATGCGTTCACAGCGAACGCACCCATTAAACTTATTAAGAATGTGTTCATATAATCCGGCCGTAATTCGGAATTACGGATTACAATTACTTATTAAATAACGCAAAAAGTAATCCCCGAATTACTTTTTGTGTTATTTAATAAGTAATTGTTTACGGATTTTATTAATTTGTCGGACTCTGATCAATGACTTCATTTGGAATTATTTCGAAGACATCATTTAATGGACTAAAAATAGATGGAATTGCATTCACATTTAATGTGACTCTGCCATTTTTTTGTTGATAGTCACTTATAGCAAAATGCCTAATACACACATTGCAATTTAGTTGATGATTTGGATAAGATTGATGTTTTTCAATTGCTGATATCCATTTTTCACGATTTTTTGTTGTTGGGACTCTATTAATTAAATTAGGAAGAATGTTTTTTCAGACGATCAGATTAGAAGATTTGAAGCTTAATAAACGATTAATTGTGATATGTATTGTGAATTTTTTTTGAACACTGAAATCAATTAAAGTACAAGGCAGTTTGATATTGACCTGACTTTTGTAACAGGCGCCATCTATCGTTCAGAATCGATATTATTTTTAAGTGGTACCAATCAGGGGCGTAGCTAGGGAATTACTTTCTGAGGGTGCTCATATTTCACTAGTGATAGCTGACCCAAAAAAGACATATTTTGAAATAAAAAAAGGGGGGGTTTTTGGAACTTTTTGAAGTTATGGGGCAAAAACGTCAAAAATCGCCAAAAATCGCAAAAATTCAAATGTTGTGTAAAATTCACTCTATCTATGTACAAATTTTCTTTGAAATCGGACAATATTTGAATTTTTGCGATTTTTGACATTTTTGCCCCATAACTTCAAAAAGTTCCAAAAACCCCCCTTTTTTTATTTCAAAATATGTCTTTTTTTGGGGTCAGCTATCACTGGGTGAAATATGAGCACCCTCAGATAAGTAATTCCCTAGCTAAGCCCCTGGGTACCATCCTTCAAACCTCTACTGACAAAATTTCGAGACAGTCGAGTTTGTAAGAAATTCATTGCCATTTATGCCATCTATACGAGTACGATATGAACTTGGCTGAATATCAAACGATATTGTGAAAGCACATGTTGTGAACTTTCATAGATGTGCTTTCATATTCAATCTATCTACAAAGTTTTTATATCCGTGTAGGTGGCATCAATGTAATGAAATGAAAGCTTTTCAATAGAATAACATACATAGAACTCGATTCTGTTTCAGCGATTTATGTTGATTAGTTTACAAGTGACAGCTCTTGAAAACAAGCAACCTCCGATTTTTTTGTTAACAATGGAAAAAAGTGAATTTCGTGTGTTGATAAAACACTATTTTTGCGTGGAAAAACCATCGCACAAACCGAAACTGCACAAACCGAAAAAAGTATTATTCGGACTCCGCACCGTCTCATTAAACCATTCACAAGTGGTTTACTGAATTTAAATGTGGTCGTACGAGCACCAAAACAATACCGAGTCCAGGTCGCTCAATTGAGGTCACAACCGAAGAAATTATGGAAAAAATTCACGATTTGATATTGGATGATCCAAAATTGAAAGTGCGTGATCTAGCTGAGGCCGTACACATCTCAACTGAGCATGTGTTTAATATTTTGCATGAAAAATTGGGTGGCATAAAACAGGAGCATATTATGCAGGGTTATTGGATCGCTTGGATGATGAAATCAAAACGAAACGGCCCCATTTGCAAAAGAAGAAAATCCTCTTTCATCACAACAATGCACCAGCTCACACATCAAACATCGCACAAGCAAAATTGTATCAATTGGGGTATGAATTGCTTCCCCACTCACCGTATTCTCCAGATTTGGCCCCCAGCGGCTATTTATCTGTTCGGAAATCTTAAAAGATGGCTGTCCGGTAAGCGTTTTGCCACGAATGAAGAGGTCGAATGGTCAACAGACGGCTATTTTCACGAGCTTGACAAATCGTACTATTTGGAAGGGATAAAAAAGTTGGAAAATCGTTGGGCTCGGTGTATCGAGCTAAAAGGGGATTATGTTGAAGAATAAAAAAGAATTTTACCGAAAAAATGTGTTTTCATTCAAAAAGTCAGGTCAATATCAAACAGCCTGGTATTTGTTTCACTGACTTTTAGCACGCAAAAAAATCAAATTAAACTCAATTCATCGTTTTACATTTTAATTTTCACACTTTAAATAAAGTAATATTGAAACATGGGCGATTCAGAAGAAAGCTACGATGATCATCGCATCAAAAATGGGAAGGTAACTATAAATTTAATGATTAAAGAATTAACACGTGCTAAAATAATTTCATAATTGTTGCTCGCATTGCAAATTGACTGAACACATATATAAAGGATAGTTTGAATATTTTTTATAGCGATTGAAAAACATGAGCATTTGTTGGTAGTTTTCTTGATCAAAACTTTATAGCTTTAAGCACTTATGCATGCATAGAGGGCGTTTACTCTGATTCTGTTCATTCATTATTCGATCTCGGCTAAATTCAACGATCCAAAGATCTTTTACAAAACAAAAAAAAATATATTCAGGGATCCTTACAAATCAACAATTAGCAAAGAAGAGAAAGAAGGATAAAGAACGAAAAAAAATCAAGCGGTTTACATCGTTGTTGATAAACGGTAAAATTTCCGTCCCAGATTCCCTTAAATCAATGTCTGGAAACAACGTGATACCGTCAATTGGTAAGCATTTTACAATAAAATAGCATATATTAAAATCCGATGATAATAAATAACACACTATAAATCTACTTAAATTTTTTAAGCATATAACACACGTTCACGCACCAAGGCATCTAGTGAAAATCAAGGAGAAAACGAAGAAGGCGTCAGTCACGAAGAGACGACAAAACTCGTTTTGTAAGGTTTTCACATTCGATGCAAATGCACATTTGAAAGAGATGCAAATACATATTTGTATATATGAATCTCCCTCTTCGTGCAATAAAACCCTACAAAATGAGTTTTGTCGTCTCTTCGTGTCGTTAGTGATAAACAAAGTTCAACAATCCACTCAGGTACAGCTGTCAAAAGAGGAACTAAAGTTAAACAGAATGTTATAAGCACAGAAGATCTTCCGTTAGTACGTCCGATTGCAGATCCGGAAAAAGAAAAGAAGCGAAGAAAGTAATCCATTGCTCCGTCCACTAACAAACGTCGCAATTAATAATAATACGCAATCGTGTTCCCAATTTCTGATTATTTTATAGCTAATTTGAATACTATAGAAGAAAAGAGTAAAAATAAAGTAAACTTCTATAAAAAAAAAAACTTGATTACATTACAGTAGATATAAAGTGTACGTTTGGTCCAAACCGGTTTCTTATGCTATGACCATATATGGAATTTCCTAAAACCAGTTTGGACGAAACGTACACTTAAATTTTATCTTTCTCTCTCTCTGTTGAATTGTCAACATGCATGCATTACCATTGAAGACTTCTTTTGACTGCTGTCTGTGATAATGTATAATGAATTCAAAATACACGATCACTCACTCACTAATATAAAAATACTCATTTTTGTATTTCACATTCACATACATTTTGTAAATAAAAATTTCATCAAAACAAATTTTGAGACACGTGGAATGCACGTGAATTCAAAACCAGTTTCAACCACACCCAAACGTAAACAAAACTACTTTCCCCTCTTTGTCTCTATCTCACTCACTCATTCACTCACTCACTCGATTTATAATTCATGATCGCATTCACATTCACTCGCACACATTCACACAACTTTGATGTATTTCTTTCTTTCAGTCCCTCTGTTCCCATACGTTTCAAGCGAAACTAATATGGCAACGGACCTCGTTGTCGTGTATTTTGTTGTTGGATTTGGATCGTTTGTACCAATGTACTAATTTGACTATGCAATCTCGTAATGAATCATTCTTCTATTTCTTTCTTTCTCTCACTGTTCCCATATGTTGTATGCATCTTTGTACGAATTTTGGATGAAAATCACTCCAATTTTTTCGTATTTATTCATATTGGTTTGTTGGCTGAAGCGTAAGTGTGTTTCCATGCGATCGAGAGATCGATGGTTCAAATCTCAATGTACATGAAACCCTTTTTTTCTATTCTTTTGACAGAATTCGTCAATATTTTTCGTTTCAATAAAGAAGTAAGGCGATGAAACGAAGTGCACGTAGTGCCTACTACGCACTCAGATGTGCTCTCGGTAGCACAAATATGTGTTCTCAGTTATACAAACAGACGCATAGTAGGCACTAGGTGCACCTCGTTTCCATCGCCTTGTGGAAAACATGAAAAATGAAATGTATTAATGACATTCCTTATCAAAAAAAAAAAAAAAAAAAAAATAAAAAAATAAAAAAATAAAAAAATTAAAAAAAATAAAAAATCAAATATATTTAAAACCATTTTACTTTTCCGCACACACAATCTGTGGGCATAACAGTATTGCCATTGGTCAAAATTTCAAAACACCTCAAAAACATTTTTTCTTCACGTTTTGAACATCGGAGAACACGAATTTGATGTTTTTAGAAGGGGGTATTGTGAGTCTGTTCCATGTTGTACGTTATACGTTGTACGTTCTACGCAATATTTGTTAACACGATAGCTCATCCCCAATGAGGCCAAAAAAAAATCTGATGATGGAGAATTGTTAGGATAGTTCAGGAATAGAAACTATTAGATTTTCAGCCATAGATGATGATCACCTAGTGGATCCTTTAAATGGACGGTTGTTGAAAAATTACAAAATTGTATTTATTAAACCGATCCACTAGGTGATCATCATCCATGGCTGAAAATCTAATAGTTTCTATTCTTGAACTATCCTAACAATTCTCCAATCATCAGTTTTTTTTTTGGGCTCATTGTGTAGAACGTACAACATGTAACAGACTCACAATACCCCCCTAAAAACATCAAATTCGTGTTCTCCGATGTTCAAAACGTGAAGAAATCAGGTTTTTGAGGTGTTTTGAAATTTTGACCAATTGCAATACTTTCACGCACACAGAATTGTGTGTGCGGAAAAGTAAAATGGTTTTAAATATATTTGGTTTTTTCTTTTTTTTTTTGATAAGGAAAGTCATTAAGACATTTCAGCAAGGCGATGAAACGAGGTGCACGTAGTGCCTACTACGCGTCCGTTTGTACTATTGAGAACAAATATTTGTGTATTATATTAGGAGGGTACACATTAATGTGTAAGAAGTTTCTAGAAAAACATGAATAATAAATACATCACGTATTATCTCATTTATCTTGAACAATGGCCAATGATTTTGCTGGTGCGTTCATTTTATTTAATCATCAGTTGTTACAAAATTTCATGTGGAAATTCTACAGAGGTATTTATTTTTTTTTTTTTTAAACATCTTATAATTCTGCAAATTGTTCCCAAACTGTTTCCAATTTTTTCGCAGGTCAGCTCACTCCCTACAGCGGTGGTCGAACACGTAGTATTTTTTGCAAATAAAGAGATTTACATTGCCTTAAATACTACGTAGAAATGTAAATATTGAAATGAAAAAAAACATTGAATAGTTGTTCAAAACTAAAATTGGTGGTTTTGTGCATGCTCGATAAATTCTGAAGCACCAGAAATGAAGGCGGCACAGTAAGCACAATATTACGATGGAATGATGTTATCATTTGGCAATTCAAAACAGAGAAGTTTTACTTTTCTGCACACAACATGTTGTGCGAAAAAATATTGTAATCGGTCAAACAATTAAGGTCACCAAAAAATATTTTTTCTCGGCGTTTTGAACTTAGAAGAACATGAAAAACCAGTTTTTAGAGCGTCGTAATGTCGTAATGTGAGTGTGTGGTACCCTGTACGCTGTACGCAAAAATTCTTCAACACGATAGCTCATTCAAAACGAGCCCAAAAAAAATGTGGATTCTCGAATATTTGAAAGTTGGTTCCATTTTTTGTTCGGTCCCCAGATAAGATTTTCGGTGGAAAATTACACTTTTGTATGTGAAAATACGTAAAAACGGCATTTTAAAACGTTCAAAATTCGAACAAAACTATTATTACTTCGCAAAAACAATTTGGTTTTGATTTTCTACTTTCGCTAAATTTTTTTACACAAAAGTCATAATGCAATTTTGAGCATAATTTGCAATTCATTTTTGGTTTACCTTAAACGGAGAAAAAGATATTGTATTTAATTCATGTTTAGTTAGAGAATAAGTTTTTTGATTATGGAAAAATGTAAAACATGTTATTTTAAGATAAAGTATAATGAATTCGTAAAATAATTTGAATGAATTATTAAACAATTACAAATATTTGAAAGAAGAAGTGAAAAGAGTAGTTATTATTGCATTATTAAGATGAAAATTACTATTTTTCATTTATCATTGAAGATTCTGAAAATAACTAGTTCTATAATAAATTTTGCGAACAGAAAATTTACAATTTTTTGCAAAAACAAAAATATAAAAATTGCATTTTCGTCCATTCCGCATAACGCTCTATTAAAAGTTTGTGAAGTATACCATTTCTCTAATAAGGATACTAAATTAATTAAAGAAATTTACAGTAATATTTAGCAAAAGTCTAAAGTCGTTAATCATGCATCGCATTTTGTTGCGATTAATAACGTTGTTCTTCAAAGCAATAATTTTGTACAAACATTCTTTTCGCAATGAACCATTTCTGTACCAATTAATTTTAGGCTATACTCCTCTTCCCCTATTCTTTCACTTCTTTACACTCTTCTTTTATTTTTATTCAACATTGTTAACGTAATTTAATTTTAAGTGAAATTATCATTGTATTTTCCCTGACTCTCCCGAGGCAGACCGGTTTTACCATGGTTTTCCGGACCCAAACTTGGTATTGAAGCTTCTCTTTTATTTGAATATCCAATTTTATGCCATTTACGAGTGTCATTGGCTAGACGTAATAAGGAATAGGAGGGAATATATCTTTCAAACTCTTCTCAAAATAACAAAAATCATATTTTAATACATCATCAACATGATACCATGGGTTTTTGTCCAAAAACCGGAAAATAAATGAAAAAAAAAGGTTTAAATTCCATTCTTAGTTCGAATTCCATTGACCTAGAATAGTGCGAGAAAAAATCATTCAAACATAATAAAATATTGATACAAATCTATCCAACGGTATATGAAAATAAATAGAATCGATCAAGAAATAAAAATGCATGGAAAATGAATAAATCAAGCATTTGGGTTTGACAAAGCCACTGAATCGTAATTATGTGTGTCAATAAACAAATGCAAAGAATTTTCCTTTTTCCATTCAAAGGGAAAAAATGTTAAAACAGAGAGTTTTGCCAAAAGATTTGCAATGATGACAAATTGCATAAAAATCACTAATGACAAGTCAAGCATATGAAAGCAGTGAGTAAGGTAAGGCGATGTAAACAGTTGACTATGTCTTTTGAGAAAAAGTAACGTGTTTTCATTTTAAAATGTTTTACAACACAATTGTGTGGAAAAGAAAGAAAAAAATGTGTGCGTTTTGGTATGAGTTTGGGCTTCAACTGACTTTAACTTGATGGAAATCAACTGAATATCTCGGAAAAATTGTTTGCATCCGAATCACAGAGTTTATTTCGAGCATGCGCAGTTAAAACTTTAGCCTGGGGAAATTCTTTCTCCAGTCAATATTATCACTGGAATGATGATATCGATGTCATTCCATGATGAGCCGATAACGCTAATAATCCATTTGACACAATGCACTCACGATATTACTGTAAACTGGCCGATTAGTTCGGTGCCGATGCTCATACGGTGAACATATTTAACATTGAAGCTGATGGTCCATTCGACGATTCGTTGTATGAGTGTGCATTTTTTTGTGTGTGCACGATAAACGTGTCCAGTGTGCGAGCAAAAAAAAATAAAGCATTTTTATCACAAAAAAAAAAGGGTCAAACAAAGATTTTTTTTAATTTTTTGTGGTGAAAAATCAATTATGTGCGATTAAACAATGAGAATTTCTTGCATTTTAATTCGAAATTCCAATTTCCGGCTTTATGAATTCATTTGGAATGACATAAATATCTGCTACTGCTGATTTGTTCTTTTATGATGTCGATTAACAGTTGCTTTTGATGGATTGAATTCGACATCTTGTTCGGCCATTCAACTAGTCAACTTTTCAAAGCATTTTATATACAAAAATGCAACAGAAAATGGAAATACATGAACAAAACTTTTATAAGTGAAAGGAATAAAGGGACAGAGGAAAGAGGATAAAAAGAATAAAGTAAAAAAGAAAAATAGCGGGAGAGAGACGAAAAGAGGAAGAAGAGTGAATGAGAGAGAAAGAGAAATACAAAGAAAAATACAGTTAGAGAGAAAGAGAAAAAGAGAGAAAAAGATAAACGAAGAAAAAAGAGACAAAGACAAAGTGGAAAAGTGAAAGAGCAAAGTGAATGCCATGTTTGGCAACAAGATCAAATTGCAATAAATTCGCGAATGGCATACATATTTCATTGGGAAGTTGATATCGGACACTTTGCAACATAAATCATCGCCACGAATTCCGGTCGATTTGTATTTTGTGCTCGAGTTGAGCGAATTTTTTTTTTTTTTTTGATCGTTTTTCCACATTAAATTAAAAATAAAATAAAACAAAAACATTGAAATTACAGTCAATTTTGTGTGATGGAATGGAAAAAAGGGCGTGAATTTTATTGTAAACTTGGGACCCTTTAAAACAATTGATTTACTTTTATTCGGAAAAATTCCAAAAAAATTGAAAAAATTTCAAAAAAAAAAAAAAAAAAAAAAAATTCAAAAAAGAGAATAAAAAAAAAGTTGAATATATTGAATGGAGGAACATTTTCTGAAGGTAATTGAATAAATCATCAAAAACCTTATGCCACCAATAAGTATCAAATTTCAATCTGAACTGACTCGATGAAGTGGAAAAGTGTTCCGCGAACAAAGAAAAAAGAAGAATAATAAAATAATGCCAATCCATCAAGTGATTCGAATGAATTAATGTGAAATGCATGCGGTTGATTCGGTTAAGCCACCGAAAACGGATTAAACGAGTTCATTATCCCATCGCGGAAAATACGAACAATTTAAACAAAACAAAACAAAAAAAAACTTCGCCGCAGAAACAAGCACAAAAAAAGCAAACGTGTCGGATAAATTTATTACGGCCAAAGTTTTATGCGGATTTCGAGGCTTAACAACAACACAACCGGAAAGAGTACTATTTTTAATATAGTGATTAAATAAAGAGCGGATTAAAAAAAAAAAAAAACGCTGGAAAAAGCAGCAAACAACAAAAAATGTCAAATTGAAAATTGCAATTAACCAACATCTGAGAGCGGGATGATTATAATAATCGTAGTGCCGTTAAAAACACTGTGTGTTGGTGCATTCTGTGGTTTTCCCAACAAAAATCGATAAATTTTTTTATTTTCCTCAACCATATTCATCCAGTGTCCAAACTGATTACAACGTACCACGAACAAATTCCAAAAAAAAAAAGAAAATTTTGTCTCCGATCTTGATAAATTGCATTTTCCACCACACAAAATAACAATCATTTGGTGAACGATGTGGAAACAAAATTTGTCACGATAACTGTGTTTATGTGCCATTTGACAGATGCATTTTTTCTTCATTGAACATTTTAACATCAACATTTGCGGATGTGCATGTGTTTTAATCGACAAATTTTCATTTTCTCTCTCTCGCTCTCTCTATTTGATTGAAAATTTGTGAATGAAATCGATTGTATTTAATCGAAGTAATACAGTGAAATGCAAACACAGTGCATTTCATTCAAATAACCAACCAATTTTTCAGTGAAAATTACATTTTCACACGGAAAAAATAAAGAGAAACTCGATTGAACATGCGAAAATTAAACAAATTCCATTTGTTTGATGATTTTTTTTTTGTTTTTGTTTGGCTTCCTCTCGAAAAATACAAATAAAACAGTGAAAACTCATAAACAATGAACATTTTATGCATTTTACATAATTTAAGTGATACACACAGCTCGATTATTCGGGAGAGAATATTCGATTTTTTGAGGAAATAAACGGAATAAGCAGAGAAAAAGTGAAAAAAGACGTAGAGAAAGAGTTGGAAGACACGGAGAGAAAGATGAAGGAGTGATGTGAAGTGTGAAAGAAAGAAAAAGTGAAAAAAAAGGGAGAAAAACAATAACAAATAGACATCAAAGCAAAATACACTGAATATTAATGCAGAAAATTGATGAAATTCAATGAAAGACACACAAACTTTATGGGAAAGTTATTTTTTTTTTTATTTGTTTGCTTAACAGCCCCACCCGAAATATTGATGTGCTGAACCATTGTTTACAGCATGAGAAATTCCATTGAGAGAAATTCGATGAGCGAAACAAAAAAGTAATTCGCATTTTAAACGATTTAAATATATTGAGATTGATTGAAGAGAGGAAAAACAATAAAATAAACGGATGGAATAAACGAGGAAGATAGGAAAAGAGACAGAAAACAGAAGAGAGAAAAAGAGAAAACTACAGGAAAAAAAAAAGAGTGGAGACTAGTGAGAGAAATTAAGAAGAAAAGAGAAGGATAGAGAGAGAGAGAGAGAGAAGAGAGAGGAGGAAGGAAAAGAGAGGGGGAGAGAGAAGGAGAGGAAGAGAGAGGGAGAGGAAGAGAAAAGGGAGGAGGGGGGAGAGAGAATTATTTAGCAAATGTGTTTGAGAGAGTGAAACAGAAATACAAATTCCGAGATAGAAAAAAGAGGAAAAATCAGTAAAGAATGTAAAAATTAAAAAAACGAAGAATGAAAAACGCAATAAATTCAGTTTGAACGATAGCCAAATAAAAAAAAAAACAGTTGGAGAACAGACCAAATGTGCACGCACAGAAAGCGCATTGTGCAATCTGTGAACCAATTTTTCCTGTGGATTTCATTAAAATAAACGAAATTATTTTAAAATGAACAGTGAATTCGGTTTTTGGTAAAGTTTTTACCGTTTTTTTTTTTTTTTTTTTTTCGATCATGCATTCCCATTAAATGAATCGATGTAAAAATGAACAACAGTTGGACATTTTTTTCTTTATTCGTGACATTTTAATTGGTGGCAATTGTGTGGATCAACCGTGAAATATGTTTAAAAATGTGAAAAACATCATTGAAAAGAGCAATTTTGTGAGTAACATTGAAAACCATTTAAATTGAGCACATAACTGAGTAGAAAGCCAATTTACAGTCAAATTTCCTTGAATCAACCAAAATAAATTTAAAATGTGAACTAAAAAGGTGAAACATCAAAAAGTTAAAAATTCTCGAAAAATCGTAAGAGAGTAAATTTCCAATTTTCGAAATCCAATGAAAATCTTTTGTTGAAATTATATCAAACTTGTGTAATTCCATAATTATTGCCCTGTAAAATGATGTCGAAGCAAAACCAACAATAAAAAGAAACGAATTCCAGTCAGCAAAGTCCTTCAAATGAGTTTAAAAACTTTTTATGGTGTAAAACTTTAAGTCAAATATTTATGTGTTGTGAAAAAGAAGAAATACATACGATTCCTCAGTGAGTTGATACAATTCAAGTGTATTTGATGTTAGAAGTTGTAGAATAAGAATTTATCATCAAAGTCCAAACATTATTATCAAAATATAGTATAAAAACGTAAAATTTTAGCATTAAAAACACTTTGTTGAAGATTGTAAAATAAAAGCACAATTTAAAAAAAAAAAAAAAAAAAAAAAAAATCGGTCGAGAGAGTAGAAAGACCTCATAAAATATTCGACACACTTGTGATTGTTTAAAAACATTTACATTATTTGTGGTTATACATTTAACAATTGAGATGCAAATAGTGAGAATGAATGCGGTCGGTCGATTTCTGTTGGGAATAATATTGGTGCAGTTGATGTCGTCGACATTGTGTGGCGATAATTTGGGTAAGTAATTTCGAATTGTTTTCAACTTCCGTTGAATATTCCGTGCCGGTGAATAAAATTGCTTTTTTCATTGTCTCTGGCTATCTCGGATTGAAGTGTGGAACGATGTGCATTCGAAAAATGATTTGTTGTAAAATGAAATGCTTTTAGTTGATTAATTTGGCTTGAATATTTCGAATTTTGAACCTGGCCATTTTTATGTTGGACCATTTCAATGCAGCAATTTATCACATTGTGTCAACAATTGTGTCGGAATAATTGCGGTAGTAAAAGTTTTTGAAATGGGTGTTGATTCATTGAGGTTTTTCTCGCACACTTTGTGTTTGATTTCACACTTGAGAGTGTTTAAACGAGACAATGGATGGATGAGATGAAATTCTTTAGTGAGGGAAAGGAAAGGAAAGAGAGAGAGAGAAAGAGAGAGAAAGAGAAGAGAGAGAGAGAGAGAAAGAGAGAGAAGAGAGAGAGAAAGAGAGAGAAAGAGAGTTTGAGAATCAGAGCAAAAGAGTAAGAAAAAGTGAAAGAAGCAAAGAAAGGAAGAAAGAAAAGAAAAAAAGCGTGACAGTGAAGGAAAGAAAGGAATGAAAAAAGAGTGAAAAAGTGAGAAAAACAAAGAGAAGGAATGAAAAAGAGTCTGAAAGAAAGAGAACTGAAGAAATGGAGACAGAGAAACGAGGTCGAGTGAGAAATGTCACAATGGAATTGGGTGTCAAATATAATAGAGCTCTTAGAGAGCCAAAAAAAAAGAAGCCGAGCGAGAGAGAGGCCGGTGTATCATAAACGTAAATAATGTCATCATTTGGTGTTGTGGGTATTTTAGAGTGTATCGGTCACTTGATGAAAAACCGCAAACCAATGTGAACAAAAACTATGCCTGAATGTGGACCCCTATCACATAGTGGTTAAGCTTGGTAGTATTTAACCGAAAGTCAGAAAAAAAACCGCACCACACCGACACAGACACACTCACACTAACACCATACCACAATATATGGATGCCACTGATAAATCGTTGGATGGGCGTTTAGTGAAGAAAGAAAAACTTTGAAACCGAGTGTGCAAACATTGTCGAAAGAAAAGCAACAACTCAATTGCGGAAAAACCATTAAAATTCGGAGAAACACAGGCGAGAGAATGAGCGAGTGAAGAAAAAAAAAAAGTAGACCATTGGATGCTCCAACCGCCAAGACAAATATCTGTATCGAGAATAGAGAGCGGGGAATTGTGTAGCCTGTGAATTTGGCTTTGTGTAAATCCGGAAGAAAAATCGAAATGATATCATTGTTCAGTGTTCAGTGTTCAGCCATTGTGAGATGAATTTTTATGACCGGTGTTGTTCTTTTATAGTATAAGATGGGTTCAAACACTTTATCGAAATCGTAAAATGAACATTTTCATGATTGTCAGATTTTTGGTTGTCTAGACGAATGCTTTTTGGTAAACGGACATTGATGCGATTGCCATTGGCAAAATGTAAAACGAACACAATTTTATGATTTATTTTAAGAGATATTTTGCTTTCGATTTTCCACACCCGGCAATTTTACCTGAATGTATTAAATCGTAAATCGACCTTTTGCAAGCGAGATAAACTTTTGGCCAGCTTAAATTTATCGCCAAAAAATAACGTAAACAATCGATAAAAGCGGAAGAAGTGAGTTTAAAGTAACAAGAAACCAAGGAGCCAGGTAGAGATGATTTTTCATCCATTTCATTTGAAATGAAAATAAATAGCCTTGACTGCAAAAGAAATGCGTACTTATGTAAGTATTGAGATTATGTTCGGCCACAAATTTATAGCATTAATTTACTGAAGCCAAAAATAACCGACGGCGGCTTTTATAACGATTTACAACCAACGCAAGCAAAAACATGTGTATTTTATCGAATATGAGAAAGTCCGGACAAATCTGCAACCGCCAACAAATGCTGCCAACAACACAATACACATTACCTCAAACTGCAAACAATTTTCAAATAGCTCAAATTGCAAATTAAAAGCTTTTTTCCTCTCATTCATGAAAAATATTCACTCGACGCAAACTTATGCCATAAATATTTCAATTCATGATTTTCGGCTATTTTGTTCAGTTAGTTGAGCCCTCGCGAAGACCATGTTACACAAATGAGGTTTTTAGCTACTATCATATCGAATCAAATTTTATTCGAACAACAAAAAGCTACTTTTTGGATTGAAGAAAATGGGGCTTTTTGTCTCTTTTGCACGCCGGAACCAGTCTTTTTCATTCAGTTTTCTCGGTTTTCCTTCCTTTCTCTAGCTTTTTTCTTCCTCGTGGCAATTTTAGCTTCCTTAGTCTCTCGATCTCTTTCCCTTTTTTCTCACCCACTTCTCACTCTTTTCTCTTTCTCTTTCTCTTTCTCTTTCTCTTTCTCTTTCTCTTTCTCTTTCTCTTTCTCTTTCTCTTTCTCTTTCTCTCTCTTATTCTCTTATTCTCTTCCTTTCTTTCTCTCCCTCTCTGTCTCTCTCATTTTCTCCCGCTTCTTTCCACTCCCAATCGTTTTTTTCATTCGCTCCCATTTGCTATTTCACGTTCTCTTTTGCTCTCGCTCTTCCTTTTTCCATAGTTTTTCAACCGAACTTTTCCTCTTCTTTTCGTTCATTTTCATTTACAAAGGACAGTTATTTACAAGCCTCAAAACAAGCTAATGAAACAGTAGAAAATATGAGAAAGCCCATCGTTTCTGCAAAGCAATATGGACAAAGTGAACGAGAATGAAAAGAAAGAAGAAGAAGAAGAAGAAGAAGAAAAAGAAAAATGCACGCCACCATGAAACTTGTGTTATAAATTTAAATAGTTTTCTCATTAGCGACCAATTAAAAATCCAAAGCGAAGAGTGCACAGCAAAAATATGGCAACATCAAGAGACTATATAACTCTATGGGAAAATGTGTCTCAAACTCAAACAAACTTGGTTTATTTCCATGTCGAACTGAAAATCTATGAAAAAGCAAATGGAGAATAGTCGAACATTGGCACATCAACACAATATGCACTGTGGAAAATTGGAACCGAACCGAACCGTGCACAAACTCCATTCGCACTAAATTAAAACGGTTTAAAATTGAATAATTTACATTTAAACGCGATGCTTCACTGCCTCACACTCCACATCTATTCACTATTCGCATCGCTTGGTTTTTACAATGAGCAACCATGATGATGATAGCTACCATCAACACTGTTTCAATTTCATCGAGTGCAACATGATTTTTATTTATAAACAGCATATGCTACAATTTTATTACATTACAACGGGACGTAATAAACTTTTTTCATTCATTTTGCATGGAAATTTAATGAAATTAGGAAATAAATCCATTTTCTTGATATAACAACATTGGTGGTAAATTGATGCAAAGAAAAAATGCAGTGTCTAATGCAGTGAGACCACTGGGTCGAAAGTGCCGTCTCTTTTTTTCTGCATCGATAAATCAAGGAAACCCAAATATTTATTCAAAAGCCTTTCGAACATCTTAAAATGCACTTAAATCTACGTTAATCGAGAAAATTCACCTGACGATCTCAATCTCTGTCGATGGATTTTTAAATGAACCGAAAAAAAAAAAACAAATCGAACAAGAAAAGGAAACGAAGCTACAGCTTCAATCAATTTCTTTTTCCTACTTAATCTTGCATTCAATTTGAAAACCATTTATAACTATTTCTAATAAATTAACAGCGATTATTTTGCCATTTTTATACTGATCGTACCGAAGAACCGATATTTACCGATTTCGATAAGTTTTTGTCGGCATCGAATGGTGAAAAAATTATTTTGTTGAAATCGCCAAAAAGTCAATGTGAGTGAAAAAGTTCAATAAATCTAATTACTTGCCAAAAATGTATCACCATGCTGCACAGTGCACAGTGCACAATGGCCATAAAGTTCAAATTGAATGGAATCGAAATGAACGGCAATGGGAATTTAAAAGGTTTTTTGTGTTTCTTAAATACTTTTCGGGGATTTGTTTTTTGCACCTTTTTTCCGGTTTTTGATAAAATTCGAAACTATTTGATCATTAAGAGTGAAAATGGCTAAAATGAAAATAAATTCACTTTTCATGCTTCAAAAAAGTGCTTGCATTTCTTTCAAAAACTGTCATCATTACCACTTAATTGAGCGCAATTTTGCATTTTACTCAATTTCACCCATTTGTCTGATTTTATTTACTTTAATTATTCTCAATTTATTTACACAAATGTATCGAACGATTTTCTCGCATTTTTCATAAATTCAATCACTTTTATTCGATTTTCTTCGCAATTTTTTCATTTTCTTGCTCTTCAATATTTTAAATTTTTTTTTTTTTTTTAATTTTTTGCAACATTCAATGCTGTTTATTTTCACAACGTTCCACTCACCGTGTATTTCTTTCGCTCGTTTAAAACGACCGCCATTCTGATTTAAATTGATCGATTTCTCATCTCAAATTTGCGGTCTCGGAATACAAGCAATTCGCTGCTTTATTTGAACTGCTTCAATTTACCCATTGGCATTTCGTGCAATATGCATGTTTTCATTCTGTATTTAAACTCATTGAACTAATTTAATTTGGCTCGAATTTATTTATTCGCTGGATTTTTTTGTGGCACAGAGCGCAATAGAGAGAGAAAGAAACAAAACGAGCGAGAAAAAGTGAGAGAGAATGAGTGAAACTTTGTACTTTGTTAGTGGAATAATTATCTCTGAGTTAATGGGTATCATGTAGTGTCTATCTCTCTGTGTAGGTTTTTTTTTTACTCTTTTCAACTATGCATTGAGAATCGCTAACCGCATTCAAACGCATTGTACTGAATTTTAATTTGTTTGTCGTGGGTGGTTGAAATTTGTGCACTCGTACACGACAGGTGTGTATGTTTGTATACGTTGTGATGATATATAGTCGTTTGTGAACGTGTGTTATTTTTTCGGATTTTTGTGCAAATCGCATTGTATAACCATCGAATGTTATGCAATATATCGATTTTGGGTTGGATAAAATGTGCTGGAATAAAACAAAAATAAAAATTCACTAGCCAGTCAGCCACCAAGAATGCACAACGTAATAGCACGTTAATTAAAATTGATGCAAGAAAGGAAAAGGGCATTGAATGGGGGAAATTGACGGAAAAGTGAGAGAAAGGGGGGGGGGGGGTAGAAGGAAGGGAATTGGGAAGAGAGAACGAAAGGGAGCGGGAGAGAGAGAGAGATAGAGAGAGGGAGAGTGTGAGCGGGGAAAGATAGAGGAAGAGAAATGGAAAGAGGAAGAGCGAAGATATGAAGATAGGAAGCGTGAAGAAGAGAGAAAAATTGAAAGATACAGCAAGAGATAGAAGATGAAAGAATGAGAGAGCGAACAACAGATGATTATTGGAAACAAAGTAAAAAGGCAAACTGGCAACAATTATCCGAAGCTAGTCAAAGCATGAATATTTGAGTTGATTCACGAGTGTATTTTTTTTTCTCATTTTAATCAAGCGAAAAATGTATGGACTCCATTCAACCAAAAATGCGTACCATGAACTAACCTAATGGTTTTTGTTACGTTCATTGCTAGAGTATAGAGATAATTGAGATTAAAATGAAATTGATTGTATCGCTTGTGCATTGATGCTTAAATGATTCAGCAAAATTGTTTTCAGTTTTTTTCCGTCAATGCATAAATATGGTTGTTGTTTTTGTTTGATTTCTATCGTTGCTTTGTAAAGAGATTCAAAGCAATAGTTACCAAATCGACCATCAAATTGTGGGCGAAACCATTCCACTGAAAATCATTCAATAAATGTCTGAAACGTGTCAAAAGCCATGGGTAAAAATGATGCGTAAACTCATTTTGGGAAGTTAAACTTTAATGCGATTTGTTTTAAAGATGTTTATTGAGCGCCTTGAAAAAGGTGCAAAAATGTTTCGCCTCAAAAAATGTGGCCGATTTTTTTTTTTAACACATCATTAGGTTAAATCGAATTTCATGTCTTTTCAAGCGTCACTTTAATCAAGATCTAATCACTTCAATGAATTGGCAACTTCCCTGTTGTTAAGAATCTCGTTAGTTATTGACATGACATCGGTCAATCAAAAAGCTTATCGAATCGATTGCACCAATGCTAACACAATCGCGTGAACATTCCGGAATACATTTGCATTTTGTCAAGTACAAACACCGGTTCCATTCAAAGTTTTCGCATAAAAAATTCATCGTCATTTTACATTGTGCTTGCTGTCTTGAGACATCGATGCCACTCTAGCAATTTCACTCCATTTCTTTTTCTCTTTCCCTTTCATCCTGTTTTTCACCCCTCTCTTGCTCTCTCTCTCTCTCTCAGTTTCTCTTTTGCTATCTCTTTCTATTTCACAAACTTGCAACCGTTTTCCGAACCAACAAAAACGCAACAAAAAGACTTTAAGTTATGCGCGTGATTTACACAATGGCATTTAACTAGACAAGAGAGCCAACTGAAAAGTAAGACAACAGAGTCAACCAAAAGGGAAGCAAATCAACCGAATCCTAAATTAATGGTTGTGGGGTGTGTTATCAGCGCAAATAATTTCATGAAACATCTTGACTTTGAAAAAGGACGCACAAAGAAAGTCCCATAAGACAATCAATGCCGAGACAATGAGATTTTTTTTTTTTTTCTCTCTTTTGCTAACTTGTCGATATAATACTTATTCTCTTTTCCTCTCTTGCCCTTTCTTGCTGTCTCTTCATCGATATCAACCTCCCTTCTCTATGCTCATCCTCGTTTACTAAAATCTCATTTTCATGTCAAACCATCCACTAAAATGTTTACATTCGACACTTTAACCGCTTGTTTTCTTTGTCTACCATGAATTTTCTTTTCCATTTTGCAAAGTGGCGAAATGCCATTCAATACAGTTTTAGTCGGGAATACATACCATTAATGTCTAAAAGGTCACAGAATGTCAACCTCATTGTTCATCACATTGTTTGGTTCACAATCTTCACGTTGAATTTTGTTTGTTTGTTGTTGTTGTTGTTGTTATTTTTGTAGTTGTTTTTCTACAGCCCATTTCAAGAAGCTGTCGATATGTTCAACAGCACTTTGTTTATTGTCATCACTGATAACAGATACACACCGCTGCTAGGCATCCAATGGAGAAAGAAAAAAAAAAAAAAAAAAAAAAAACAAAAAATCAACAGCGTACGTTCTGACATCAACACAGACTACAGTGTCAATATTTACAGTGATGTTTTCGAAGCAGAATCAATAGATCCGTTACAAATGGCAACGGTAGCGAGAACAAAAAAAAATGATCTCATACAAACACAGCAAGAGAGTGAGAGACTCAATTTTCGATAATAATCCTCTTGAATCCGATTAAAATTACCTCCGGTATACAAATTGCAAAACAATGAGCTCAACAATAAAGAAGAAAAAAAAAACTTTACGATTTGAACAAAAAAGGTGAACAACACTCACACCATGACGACTGATGTCGTTAATAGCTACTTTCGAATCAAAACGCAACATTTTTTTTTCTTTCTCTTTTTCACATTTTCTCTCTTTTTCACATTTTCTCTCTTTTTGTGATCCGGATAAATTGCAGCATTTATGTTTCGAACGCTCAGATTTTCCTTCGATATGTTTCAAGCACATTTCCAACAAGTTATCTTGTCGGAATGCACATTTAGATTTTGATATTTTCTCTCTCTCTCCCTCTCTACCTCTCTCCCTCTCTCCCTCTCTCCCTCTCTCACTCTCTACCTCTCCCCCCTCTATCTCTCTCTCTGTTCAATATTCAACCGTTCCGATTGCACTAAATTTATCGCTTTAATTTTGTTGAATATCAAAGGCTTTCACACATTTACCAGAATGACTCATCAAGAGCTCTTATTTTATTTCATTTTATTCAAGTAAATTCGATGTTTTTCGAGCTATTGCTATTTGTTTTCATGGAAATGCGAATTCTATTTTTTGCACAATTTTCCATTTTTCTCAATATTTTCAGTGATTCATTTTTGAGTTTGTTGGATTTTACGCTTTGAGTTCGATTATTTCAAGTTTCGAGGGAGAAAATTATCCGATTTTTTGCTTTTCTTCGACTCGTCTAATTGTTCGTATTGTTGTTGTTGTTCGGACTCGATCGAAATCAATTCTTTGATTTCTCCACCTTTTTTTTATTCTTATCATTGCTCTTGTTTTCGAATTATATTATTATTGTCGTAATTCGATGATTTTCTCTTGAATTTTCAACGATTTTTATTAAGTTTAACGTTTTTTTTTTTGTCATTTTTTTTTTTCAAAATCTCATGTTATTATGATGTGCACTTGTATACAAAAAGGAAAAATGTTTCAATGACATTGTCATTTCTCAATTATTTTTGTTATTTTAGTGTTTTCATCTCGGTTTTATAAAGAATTATTCGCTTAAAAGGTGCAAAGTGTGTGCAATTGTATGTTTTCAATTTTTTCTTTTTTTTCTTTCTCTTGCAATTTCAATTTGATGTCACATGCAATTAAATCGTAATTCACTTGTGTCTTTACTTTCTTTTTCAATTTTGTTAATATTTTCTGTTTGTTTCGTTCGCATTTCATGATTTTTACCGCTTTGCTTTGACATTTTTTTTGTCTTTTTTCTTGTTCTTTTTTTTATGTTTTTTCTTCCTTTTTCCAATTTACCATTGTTGTTTGAGCTGTTCACTTTGGAATATCACGTTTGACTTTGTTGCATCTATGAAATACAAAGATATTAAAGAAATTAAACATTTTTTTTTTTTTTTGTTCTTTTGCACGAACAAAATATATATTTTCTATTAAATTTCGTGCTGTTTTGTTCAGCATTGTATTTCTGGCAATGGAACTAAGCCACGTTTTGAGGGGTTTTACACATTCAGTCTAGATAAACATTGTTGTAATGAATTCATCTATTTCAATGAAATTAAAAAAGGATGGTTCGAGTACAAAAGAGCAACATGGAAAATGTGCATTTGAAAAAAAAAAAAAAAAAAAAAAATGAGAATGATAACTGAAATCGACATCGACATGCATTTGAAAGCTAAAAAGGTGAAACAGTCACGAAACATGACACAATGTAAATGGCGACATGACACAGAACAGACACAGCACATTTGCAACAGACAATGTACATGCATCGAAGCTTTACCGAAAAAGTTATTATTAAAAACCGGAGCATTTTGTTCACAGCTAGCAATTTGACTTGTAATGAATTAATTAAAATAAAAACCTCGAAAATGGGAATGGCGTCAGTCGTCACGCGAACGAATAATGAAAGGAAATACCAATGAACCAGGAGATGATAATGTCTTCCTTTATATTCCTATTTTGTTCGCTTTCTCTCATTCACTCACTTTCTGTCCCCTTCAGTTGCTTTCTCTTTCTCTCTCCCACTCTATCTGCCCTTCTCCGGCTTTCTCCCTCTCTTCTCAGCTCTATCCTTACCGTCCCTACCTGTCTCACTCTCTGTTTTTCTCCCATTCCTATTCAAAATGCCTTGCCGCTGCTGTGTTTACAATGTATAACATTCGGCAGGTTTTTATTGCATTGTGTGTGCATGAGCACCAATGCAGCTGCGACCATTATTTTAAAAGAGAGCATCAAGTTGAGCGGTGCAAACAAAAATCCCCAAAAATTAACTTAATAACTTGCGATTAGCCGCTGGCAACGTTTCAAGCATTTAAAAACTCTTTCAAAATTACAAAATGAAACATTTCCATTTTAATTGAGCCAAAAAATTTGTACAAAATGTAACTATAGCAATCCAATCAAATTTGTTTGGTAAAGAGGTTTTTTTTCTCTCTCATTCTTCGCTGTTGATTATTCAAGCTTTGTTTGTTTTCCACACATTTTGCCGAAAGGATAAATCCAATCCAGAAATTGCTAACATCAAAGAATATTATCTTTTCGATATGGGAATCGATAAGCGTTTTTCGTTTCCGTTTTTTTTTTTTTTTTTTTTCAATATTCACTACTGTTTGTGGCCCAATTCTTCCATCGCATACAGGCGTGGCATGAAACACACATACATGTTCACACGAATTTCAATATTTTTCATCATTATTTAGTGCGATGCGAAAACGAATTCATTTGCATTTTATTACCATTTTCAACAAACAAACAAACACACACACACACGCATATCACGTGAATGAAAGAAAACAGTGGGAGAGAGAGAAAGAGAGAGAGATTGGGGTGAAAAGGGGGAGAAAGGAGGAAAAGATCGGGATAGAAGAGAGAGAGTGGGAGAGAGAGAAAGAGAGAAGGAGAGAGACAGAGAAAGAAAGAAAGAAGGAGAGAGGGAGAAAGGAAGAAGGAAACAAATGAGAAAAACAGAAAGAGAGAGAAAGAAATGAGAACGAAAGAGGTTGGAAAAAACCTGTTTGCTACATAAATTTATAGAGATATTTTGATTCGCCAAATATTTTACATTCAGCTACTTGTTTTATCGTGTTTTTCAAATAAAACACCGTACGGTTTTTTTCTTTTTCCTTCTCCTTCTCTCTCTCTCTCTCTCTCTCTCTCTCTCTCTCTCTCTCTCTCTCGCTCTCTTTCTCGCAACCATTTATTCACAAGAATAATATTCAAAGTAATACAATTTATATAACATTTATACTGAAGAACGAATGCAGTTTACGCTGAAAATTTACGACGATCTCGAAATTACATTGAATTGATGTACGAAAATGTGATGAAATTGAAAGAAAATCAAAAAAATATTTATTGAGTGCATAGAATGGAATCATTGGATTTATAACAATATTTCAATGAACATTGATTCACTTTATTGAATCGAGAAATTCTATTATGAACAAATCTCCTTTTTTTCATTTTGAGGCATTTTCTTCAATTTTAGCAATTTCTACATTTCACATCATTTTCTTTTTCACATTAATTGGCTACATCTGGAGAATTATTATGAAATAAAAAATTGTATTGAAAAACTTCAAAATTTTAATTTTCGATTTTTTTCAAAAATGTCAAAGCTTGAAAAAAAAAAAAAAAAAAAAAAAAATGTTTAGAAAAAACAAAACTTGAAAATCTTCAATTTTTCAATGAACTTCAGTTTTCATGAGAATTCCCAAGAATTCGAGAGTTGAAAAAATTAAAAAAAAAAAAAAATTGGAATTTGGCAAAGATTAAAAAATTATTGAAATTTGGGAGTGTTTCAAAATGTTCCAATCAATTTTCTATTCAAAATTGCAATTCACTAAAACTCTCATTTGAGCTCATATTTCTCAATAAATGTAATATTGTAAAAACTGAAAAAAGAATTGCATGGGAAAAGGGTCGCATTTATTAAGAAAAATGCAAGCAGCTTGAACAGAATAGAACAAAATCCAATTGAAAAATTTCAAATGCTTCTTTTCATTGTGCATAGTGCTTTGTCTTCCGTATTTCAATCCATAAATTTGGTAATTTTTCGTTTTTTTTCTCCCTTAAAATCTCTTGCCATCCTCCCCGAACTGTCACCCTTTAGTCATTGTGTTGAAGCATAACAGTAGAGTATGGCACTGTTTCGATGCAATTTTATTAAGTGAATTCTTTTATTGTTTCGCCAAAGTCAGCAGTGCATTGCTATGACAATGATTATAGATTTGAATCTTTTTCCTATTTTTTTCATCTCCCTTACAATCTCTCTCTCTCTCTCTCTCTCTCTCTCTCTCTCTCTCTCTCTCTCTCTCTCTCTCTCTCTTCCTCTCTCTCTTTCACTCTCTTTCTCTTCCCCCATAATGGTGTATGCAATTCAATTTTGTGTATTTCAGCGTTGTTATCGTTGTGAAAAAAAAGAACGAGATTCTTTAAAAGCGATATTTTTTTTATTTCTTGTCTTCAGCAAAACAATGCACAAAGAGAGCGAATAAAACGTACGAATCTCTTGAGAAAGCGCTTTGTCTTGGGCTTTTGTTGGTTTCGTTTCGTTTCGTTTTTTTTTTTTCATATAATTCAGTCAGCTGTGCGACTGATTCACTTCCATTTCATTTTTTTTGCAATTTACATGGTTGTTCGTTTGTACATTTACTGGCAGCTGCAATTGTGATTGTTCTTTGATGATAGTTAATGTGCACGTAATGCTATGTAATGAAAATGGCACATAAAATTCCCAACCAACGCGTAATATAAAATTCTTTTTTCTCTCCTTTCTCTCATGCGTTGCCTTTTAAAAAACGATCTCTAGCTTTAATGGCAATTGAATAAAGAAATGCATTCGAATCGTGTGCGCACATCAACAAATCAATAGTTTGCGCTTAATTGCGTTCCAGTTTTGTGTTCACCACAATAATGGCACATTTACAAATAATATTTTCATAAAAAATACACGCAAGAAAACAACACATTTAAATTGAGCTCGAAAATTATTGCCATTTTGAAATTGAATGATTCGTGACCGAAACGTGACTTGAAAGGTCGCAATCAATTCAATTCGCTTCAACATTAAAACCAAATACAATTGAATTTAATTAGACTTAATTCAGTCTTTTTTCTCATTTTAAATTTTAATAAAATGAATAAATTCGTGAATAACTGCAATATTAATTTTTCATTCTAAGATTTATTGGAATTAACAAAAAGAGAAAAAACAAAAATGAAATGAAGATATTTTTAACGAAAAATCAAGAAAAACCATAACTTTCAAAAAATGAATGAGAAAAATCATGAGAAATTGCATTCGTTGCAAAAATAATAACATTTGATGAGTAAAAAAACATTTACCTGAACACATTTTGAGATATGAAATTCATTCGTTTCTCACAATTTTACATCATTTTGGAAACTCGAAAGACATTATCTAAAATTGAGTTACAATTTAAAACATAAATGCAACTTCATTGTTTTGATTTTCGGTCGGTTCATTTGCAAAAATCCTTATCTTATCCATTGCTGCACAAATTGAAAATGCTCTTGGTAAACTGGTTGCCATTCAAAATAGAAATTGCCATTCAGTTGTTGAATGAAAAAAAAAAAAGAAAAAATTGTTTGAAAAGTGCCGTTTGTAATAAAATGAATTGTACAAAAACCCCCGGAATACTATCAAAACATGTAGAAACGATGAGAAAACACGCACCAAAACTGCAAAGCCATGAGAGAAACGGCAAGCGAGGCGGGAAGAAGCAACAAAGCGAGAACTGAATGAGTGAGAAGAAGAAAGTGCAAGAGAAAGAGAGAAATAAACAGAAAGAGAAAAAAAAAGGAACAGGGTGCAGAAGGATCATGAGAAAATGGGAAAGAATCTTATAGAGAAGGAGAATGGAAGGGAGAATGAGAATGAGAGAAAGAGAAAAGAGTGAGATGAAGAGAGCGAGTGGAATGAAGGAAAGAGAGAGAGGTGGAGAGAGAGAGGTGGAGAGAGAGAGGTGGAGAGAGAGAGAGATGGAGAGAGAGAGAGATGGAGAGAGAGAGAGAGAAAAAGAGAAAGGGAAACGGAAAATAAAGGAGAATGAGATAGATAGACAGGAAAATACACAGAGAGCACAGAAAAAAAACAAAAACTTTTGAATAACATTTATTTCATAAGTTTCGTAATTGTTTTTGCCAATTCAATATTCATTCGCAGCGTGTATGAACGAGCGTTCTCAGCGCATTTATTTTTGCCCTTCATAGAATTTATTTGATTTGAGTGGTAGCAATGTAATGAAAAGGTGCATTAGCTTTTTGAACGCTTCCGGCAATAACACTTTTGGAAAATTTGCAATTGCAACGATCGCACGTTCTCATCAATTTGTTTTATTTTCTCAGAGAATCGAAATCAGTACAGTTTCTCCACCTCTGTTACCAATTTAATTCTTTTTTTTTTGGGAACACCAAAAGACGGGAGACAAAGCGTGTAAGAAAGAGTGAGAGAGATTGATAGAGAGTGAAAGAAAGGAACTTGGAGAGATAGGGAGGGTGAGAAAGGATGAGGGAAAGAGAAAGTGAAAACGAGAACAAAAAATTGATAGAATGCGAAAAAGAATGAAAAAAAAACGCCATTGAACTATTCACAGTATAATTGTAAACTTTTGAATTGAGTTTTCGAATGTGATCATAGAAAAAGTGTATGTTTCAAGCTTAATTTTCCAACTTTGTGGCCAATATTCTCTGTGTTTTTTTTTTTATTCAGTCAACATTTAATCAATTCAATTTGGAAAGTTCAGTCAGAATAAAGAATAGCAGAAAACTTAAACTTATTCGATAATTTAAACTGATATTTTTCGCAAAAAAAAGCGTGCCATCGATATTGACTGGTCTTGTATATTAACCTGTTTTGAATCTACGTGAAAAATTTTTATTTTCGATTGAATTCCAATAAAATCTCATCGAAAATACCGAAGCCGATAAAAATAATAAATTCATCTTATTATTGACCAAAAGATTGAAAAAAATGCCGGAACAATGCGATACTTAAAATATGTGGAATATTTCATATCGTAGATAGGAAGAGAAAAAGAGGGAGATTTGGAGGAAAAGAGAGAGAGAGAGAGAGAGAGAGAGAGAGAGAGAGAGAGAAAAATAGAGAGAGCCAAAAAAGAGGAAAAACAGCGAGATTAAAATTGAAAAATAGCGAGATCGAAAGAGAAAGAAGCAAAGAGAAGCAAAGAGAAGCAAAAACTCCAAGAAATTCGAGACAAAATCAATAAAAGGCATCGACCGAATGGGAAAATAAAAATCGAAATGAAAAAAAGGGCGGAAAACAGATAGAGTCGGATAGAAATTATGCTGATTTGTGGTAAAAGTTGGCCATGTAACGATAAGTGGCTATAAAATGGTGCTCTTATTCACATGACCTATCGTCCGTCCATCTCTGTGCTGCATACGTATATTGTGTCCATGTGAAAAATGTGAAATTAATATCGATAAGCGCAGCATTAAATTGTAAGCATAATTGCTGGTTATGATTTATAGCCGAAGCTGATAATAAACGTGGCTGGACTTTAAATCAGTCAGGAAGTGGTCATTTATAACCGCAATTTCATGGATATAATCGTTGGTCCCATTCGTATACACAAATGGACATTGCAAACAATGGGCTCGTAATTATATGATTTTCACGTTCGAAACGGTGAGTGTATTTAAAGTTTGGATGCGAACCGCAAAATCCGAATGTGGAAAAGATGAATTTACGATGCGATTGGGGGGCGTTTGACGATGTATTCAAGTGGTTTTCAATTCAATTATCTCGATTGCATGAATTACGGCCCCTTATTCTTCCCTAAATATATATTCTCTCACTCTTCATTCAATACGTAATCTAAATGTTGAACTTGTGTTCGTCCTCTCGATGCGAACAATGTGTACTATCTGTTTGAATCATTTTTGGGGGGGGGGGGCCGCAAATTTTATGATATAATCGAGCCAAAGTTTACGATTGTTTGTATGGCATGGCCTGTTGTTAGTGCGGTGTATTTAATTGACTCTACCGATTAATTGAATGCGATAACATTTCATTGAATTGGGCCCGAATGTAATCAATCCATCAAAAGAGCGTAAAAAAAAACTTTTGTTTGTTTGTTTGGTTTTTTTTTTATGACTGAATCTTGTGTTGACGTGTGGGAAGGGCATGGAAAAAAGCTTCCGGGATAAAGTTTGCCCATTTTAGTGATTGACGCTGTAAAAGAAACCATTTATATACGAGTGGAGAAATAATTCAAGTGAAAATCAAACGAAATCATTCGATAAAATAAACTTTTCACGCTTTTTCTGCTTTTCACATTGTGAAATTCGATTCTTGGGCGCAAATCGATTCGCTTAAATGAAACCCGATACAATCTCCGCTTCTTTTCACTCTCTTTCTTTCTCTCTCGCTCTCTCCTTCTCTCGCTCTTTCTCTCTCGCTCTCACTCTCTCCTTCCCTCGCTCTCTCCTTCTCTCCCTCTGGTTTTCTCCCTCTTTCACTCTCTTCCTCTATCCCTCTCTCCCTCTCTCTATCTCTCCCTTTTTCTGTCCTTGTCTCTCTCGCTCTCTCCTTCTGTGTATATATGTTTTGTTGTCGATAAATTTTGCCCATCCAAATCCAATAAATTGACTGTAACTAAAGGAAACGCTCCTCCTCTCCATTTTCAGTAAAAGCAAAAAAAAAAAAAAGAACATTGTGCACAAGACAAGCACAAAATTAAATTCTTGCATCAAGTGAAGAGTGGAAAAAGTAGCACAAAAAGTATTATCAAATATTTAAATTTTTACGCGCAATCGACAATTGGATTTTTTACGAAAGTAATGCGGCCGCACTTTGACGCCATGGCCAACGCTTTTTTATTATATTCATTTTACCATTCGCAACCAAGTAATATTTACATTAGACTTGAGTGCTCTTTCTCTCTCTCTCTCTCTCTCTCTCTCTCTCTCTCTCTCCTCTCTTCATCATTCACTCTCTCTTTTGATTCGCCATTCACTCTCTGACGCCGCATTTGCGTTGAATTTCCATATTTTCACTTGTTTAACAGTGGGTTTCTTTTTTTTCTTCATCCCGAACCAACAAAACTTTATACAATCATCTCGTCTCGACGCTCTTGTCAGTTGCAAAGAGGAATAAAGCACGTTATTTGCACAATCCATTTGTAATTCACGCCATTGGATGCACTTTGTTTCCATAATTCCTGGATGTGAATCAACTTTTTTTTTTCACATTCGAATGAGCTCAAAAACTTTCGTATAAATTAAGAGCAACGAGGCTTAAGTCGATGCCCATGGTCAAAACCGGAACAACTTTTGAACAACTGTGAAAAAGAACAATGGTGGATGGAAAAGAGCGAGAAAGAGAAGGAGAGAATAAAAGAGAAAAAAGAGAGAGAGAGAGAGAGAGAGGAACTCTACAAAGTGAAATGAGTTTGCGAAAGATGTTGAAAAAGTTAAAAAAAGCGAAAGAGAGTTCAAAAAATGTGTGAGAAAAAATAAATACAAGATCATAATTCAAGCATGTTTCGTATGTCACATCGTAAATACGTGGCTAACGAAGCGCATGGAATTTAAGGGCATTTTATTTATGACTTTCTTGTTGGACGGTTTAGCATTTATTTTGATGGTATTTTGTTTAGTGATCGCCACTAAAACCCATCCATACGATACAACAAGCCAAAAAGCCAAAATCCAAAGCCGAAGCCGAAGCCGAAGCCAAAGCCAAGCGCCAAATCCATAACACACATTCAAATTTATTGAACCAAGTGAACGGCACACAACAACTTTCACAATCCCCCAATGAACGATGTGTCATATATTCCGTAATCACAAGCTATCAAAATATTGATTCCAGATTATTTATTGATGGATAACCATGAATTATCTAACTTCTGTTCACATCTATTCAGTTTTTGTTCATAAAGCAATTTGCTTTTGTTTACTAAAGCTTGGAAAAGCTGTTAAAAATGCAAGAAGTAAACACCAACATCCGGATTGAGTAAACGAGAAAGAGATGCGAACGATATACATATAGTAAGTGAGAGCAGAATGAAAAAAGATAGAAAGAACGAAAGTGAGAGCGAAAGCGAAGGGAAATGGAGAGAAACGGAGAAAGAAATAGAGATATAGATTAAGAAGGAGAGAGAGAGAGAGAGAGAGAGAGAGAGAGAGATAGAGAGAGAGAGAGAGAGAGAGAAAAGAAAAGAAGAGAGAAGAGAGGGAAAAGAAAGAGAGAGAAAGACAAAGGGGGAGTGAGAGAAAGAAAAGAAGAAAGAAAAAAAAGAAAGAGAGAGGGAAAGAGTGAAAGTAAAAAAAAAAAACAGAGGGAAAAATAGATATGAAGAATCCCAGCGGGAAGTATTTTACTATGTTGAGTTGGATAAAAGAAATTTGCAAAATGGGAAAACGTTAAAAGGCCAATACAAAATGCAAATCAATATAAAAACTAAATCAATACAAATGGGCTGAAATTTGAACTAAAATGGCCTCAAAACTCAGAAGACAATTCAGAAAAAAAGGATTTTTCCAAGCTAATGATCGAAGAGAATGGTTATAAATGGTTGAAAATGCTTTGAAAATGGCAAAGAAATATAAGAATAATAATAAGAACCGGAAAGAAAATGTAAGAGTAAACGAGAGAGAAAAAACAAGAATATTTCCAATTTTTCAACCAAATTTAAACTTTAATCTTTCTTAACCAAATCCAAATATTTACATTTCCAATGAAACTCTCAAACACCGAGAAATTACAAACAAAATTAAGAGATTCAACTATAAAAAAATTATCATGTTTTGAAGAAAATTGTTAGTTTTTCGGAGAAATTATTGTTCTTTGCAAGAAGTTTTCGAAGAAATTCCTAATTTTCAAAAGAAATATCTAAGTTTTGGAAAAAAAATTACAATTTTTTATGAAAAATTCCTGATTTATAAAAGACATTGTGAATTTCTAGAAAAAAAACTAAGAGAAACGTTGAAAATGAAAAAAAATGACAATAAAATGCATCTCCATAGAGTGCAATTTAATCAAATAGTCAGAATGATGCTCAAAATATAGTGAAGAAGAGAAAATAAGCCAACTGAGAGATAAACGAAATTGACAAAAAAAAAGTAACAAAAGAATGTGGAAAAAACATGTGCAACCGCCAACAAATAAATAAAGTATAAAAATAACTGAAAATTGTGTGGAGAAATGCATCAAAAAGGCGCAACCAAATGAATAAATATAATGAATAAAGCTGATAATGTACAAAGGAATACAGCGAAAAAACCAGAGTGTTGATAGTCGTTCATAGAGTCAGCGCTTAAATAAAGAAAATTATGTAAAATAATGTGAAAATGTCGAAAAATCCACAAAATTGTAAAGAAATGTGTGTCTTTCAGTTGGTATTTTAAGGAGTGAAATTTCATTAACATTGCATTTGGTTTTTGAAAAATTACATTAAAGTCAATTTACTTCGTAAACAAGTGGATTGCGTTCCTCGGCACTATTGTGGTGTTGTTTCAAAAAAAAAAAAAAAAAAAAAAAAAAAATATTAGAAAGTGTGGTATGGTTGTTCTCGTCGAATCTCGGCTGGAAACTTAAAAATGAGCTTGGTGTGTCTGTATGTGTGTGTGTGTTGTTGAATGCTCAATTCACCGCAAAGAGCAATAAAGTTTTCAGCATGATGTTCACTTAGCGGGTGTGGTTGCACAAAAACTTGCCACATTCCACGTAAAATGACCACGATGCACGGCAGTCAAGCAGTCAGGCAGTCAGGCAGTCAGGCAGGCAGGCAGGCAGTCAGACAGTCAAAGTACATGCATAAACGGTGGATAGAAGGCAGCCATAAATTGCAAACGTAAAAATGTGATAGTAATTTGTGTTGGTTGTGTGCCACTATCTCTCGGCAGTAGATTCGAGTTATTTGCGTTTCGTTTTTATTTTCGTTCGTTTGTTGAAATTTTAATATTTTTATTTAGCTGTGACCATTCGGCAGTTGCGTCGTTCCCTTCCTTTTATTCATTGTAAATTTATTCATTTGGGTTCAATTTCTTTTTTTTGTTTTTGTTTTTGCTCACAAGCACATTTGCAAGTCTGCATATGCATATATTGGTTTTGAAATGCATGGCAAATGTGCGGAGAGAACGGGCAAAAAGAGAGAGATGTAAAGCAAACAATGTTCCATTGCCATTGGCATTTTAACGCTCATTTATCACATGCAAGCAGTAAAAAAAAAAGAGCCAAACGACCGAGACTTAGAACGACATTGTTAGCGACAATGTTATTCGCTTTTATTTGCCTGTCGCTTTTTTATTACGATCGTATAAAACCTAGAGAGACCGTCCGCTTTGGATGCGACCGACTCTTTTTTTTTTTTTCGTCGTCTTTTTTCCATATATTTTTCAACGCTATCACATTTTGCTGTGGACCAGCACATAATTATTACACTGATTGCTATGGCGAACATATGCAGGTGCAGGTGATAATTTTATCGTTAATTTTACGAGTGAAAACATCAAAGGAACAGCAGCAATAGCAGCAACGACAAAAACACATCCAAACATCATTCCAATGATATTAAAACACGTTTGTGATGCAAAATGCAATATGCAAATGTGTAATAGGAATGGACAGATGAAAAAAAAAAAGGAAACGAAAGGGAAAAATGGACGGACGGAGGGAGAGATAAGTAACAAGAGAGCTAGGGAAATTTATAGAGGATTTTTCAACTGGACAGTTTAGATGTAAAGAGAAGGAGAAGGATAGGAGGAGATCAAAAAATGTTAGAAAATAAATGAAAAGTTTAAATGAGATGAAATCAATAGAAAGAGAAAAAAAAAGATGTAAATGGATCCAGTGGTCACGATGAAAATCAATAAATTTCCTGACGATGTGCGCTATTTTAACATCTGTTCGCTTAACTATGCGTGCAAAGAGTAGCCAACACTTCCATCAAATCAAAGATAAAATGCAATTTGAAACATTTCAATCAACACGAGAACTAGATGAATCATTTTCAAACGGTGTGATTTTCAATATTTATGATGTGATATCGGAAACTAACAATTTATTGACCTAATTTAGCAATTCAATACACTGAAATTGCCACTTGCATTGATTGATACTCAATAACACATAGTGATTTAGTTGAATCGAAATACTGCGTAATTAGTCAAGTGTCAAAAATAGCTTTGAAATTAGTCGAGTGTCAAATTGACCAAGTGCCAAATGGCAATCGTCAAATTGTGGCTAGGTTCAATTGCAACTTGTAAATTTTGTAAGTGTGGTTTTGATCTGAATATGAGTTTTTTTTTCTCGTCTTGAACCAAATTTATTTCCTCTTGAAAATGAATAAAATAATGTTTGCATGAGAAAAACGTTTCTCAGAACTCGTGCACCCAGTTTAATGCACACAGGAAAAAACTCAAATATTTTATTTTAATATCGAAAATTGAAGTAATTCAAAGAAAGCAGTAAACTTTGTGCATACTTCCTGAAACTGATATCTTGATACTCATCCCTTTATGGAAAAACATGGAAAAACTAATATGAAATTGCATCAAGAGCAGACACAATTACAAATCATATTGAAAATATGTTTCAAGTCGATGCAATTTAATTTATTCAACTTGATTTTTTATCTCATTATTCCCACTCCGGAGAGAAAATTGTTTGCTTTTGTATCAGCGAAATGAGGATGCATTTTCTGTATGTTTCTTGCCTGATCTCTTCTTTGCGTTAATCTTATTCTCTTTCTCCATCTAACAGTCATCTACTGCGTTCTCTTTCTTTCACTCCTTGTCTCTACTTCTCTATCTCTCCCTCTCTGCATCTCTCCCCCATAGCCCTTGATCTATCACTCTCTCCCCCTTCCCCCCTCTTTCCACTAAGTCAATTAGCCTCCCTCTCTCTTCTTCCAAGTCTTCTTCACTCTCTACCATCCCTTTTCACACATGCACACACATGTGCGGGATTTATCTCTTTCGCACAATGTTATCACATCACATGTTTGGTGTGTCACATTTCGGTGTTCGTTTCAGTTTGTTTAGTGATGAAATTGCATTTTCTTCGACTTGCATTCACAATTTAATTTAATATCCTCTTCATCAAAATTCCCATCACATGCAGTCAGTTGAACAAGCCACTCTCTTTCGCTTCGTTTCACTAGTGAGCTTATTTTCATGTGTACAGAAAATGCACCATTTATTACATGCTCAACAACACATATCTTGGCAATTTAAAAAAAAAAAAAAAGAGAGAGAGAGAGAGAGAGAGAGAGAGGGAGGGAGAGAGAGAGAGAGAGAGAGAGAGAGAGAGAGAGAGAGAGAGAGAGAGAGAGAGAGAGAGAGAGACGGTGAAAAAACAACAAACGCACACAATTTTTACCCTTGCTGATGCACCACCGTGCGTGTATATTTATTTGTTTTTGTTTTTGCAAAAAAGCACTCTTGTTCAATGATGACCAAGCAACGTGTATCACATTTCAAACTGAATACATACATATCTTGACGAGCACAAAATTAAATGCAATTCACATGCATATTTGCACATGACTTGGCATCGAAAAAACGAATTGAAAAGAAAAGAAAAGGAAATACCATTGAAACGAATGCTAAAGATGCTATTTTATGCAAAGTTAAAAAAACATGTGTACAACACCGGTACAAACTTAACTATTTCTAGAATTTCATCGAGCTAAACGAGAAGAATGGAACATAGTGCATTGCAATAGAGATTTCAATGAATAAAACCGGATCTTTTCTCTCTGAAATAATGAGAAGAATATGTCGACAATCAGATAGAAATATTTAGATGCAAACGATTTTGCATTTTCTGATAACGAATTGAGGTGCAGTTCATACAGTTCATACACAATTTTTTTTTTCGATATTTTCGCTCTTTTATTTACTTGTTCATTCCTTTTGGTCTTATTTCAGAACACAATTTTTTGGTCGGCTTTAGTTCATTTACTTTTCCTTGAGTTTTTAAATTATTTTCAGTTTTTTGCACCATTTCGCACATTTTACAGAATTTTGACTTTTTTCTCAGACAATTCATGGCAAATGATAAAGAAATCTGTGAATTTTTTCGTGAAATATTGCGAGATTATTTTCTTTGAAAACTTAGAATGAGATTTTAGAGAATTTAAAATATGTGACACTCTCTGTATGTCTCTCAGTATTTTTAGGGAAAACCTCTCTTTGTTTCTCCCTTTTTCTCCATTTTTGCATCGCGTCTTCTTCCTCTTCTTCTTCTATTCTCTTTTCTTTTCATTTCCTCTACTCTCTCTCTCTCTCTCTCTCTCTCTCCCTCCCTCTCTTTTCCTCACTCTGTCTCACTTTCTCTTCCTCCCTCCCCCTCCCTCCCCCTCTCATTCTCTCTCTTACTCATCCAATTCACCTATCTTTTCTTTCCTTATCTTCACCTTTGTCTCGCCTTTATTTCCTTCCTTGAACGGGGATAAACCGGAAAAGCGTATTTATGTGAATCATTCTCGAAATGTAAAGCATTTAATATTTGGCCTGTGGCAAAATTAGAAATTCCAAACTGTCGGTTTTAGTTCATTCAGTGATGGTCTTGTGGCCTGTCTTGTGAAATTCAACACTTCCGAAACACTTGAATTTTTTCAGTTCCATTCTCTTTCACTCACTCTAATTCCTCACACTCCAGCACTGTTTCAATTCAAAATGAAACTACAAAAATGGGTTTCCATTTCAGTGGCATTATTTTGTCAGCGTCAGCATACAAATTCGTTTCATTTCGTTCATTCATTCGAAGTTTACTTTCAATTTATGTAACAATCAGCCACATACACACATCCTCATCCTCATCCCAAACTCTCAATCTCAGTATCCACGGAAATGGTGAAAATGTTCAAAAGGCGTCTCCTACGCACATGTTCGAATTGATTACGAAATGTGGAACAATGATATACGATTTTCGAAATCCCACCAATGCGAACTAAATCGAAACAGTTTTGCAATTCAATAAGCCGTCTTGCACACGGTGGCAAACAAAACGTTTATTTTCGTTTTTTTTTTTTATCTTTGGCTGGCATTCAAAAATGCTTGTCACACACTCTCAAGCAACACCATCGTTGAATAAGGTGCGCTTCGTCCTTTGCTAGTTTTTATTTTTGTTTTTCTCGCAATTTGTTTTTTTCATTCTCTCTCTTTTTCTCTCTCTCTTTTTCTCTCTCTCTCTCTTCCTCTCTCTCTCTCTTCCTCTTCCTCTTTTTCCCTTACTCTCAACGCATTTCACAAACTTTTTTTTCTCGCACGGTGTGTTGTTGGTGTTTTGGATTTACGAAACGAAAATTAGATCGTATTTGAAAGCGTTTCGCGAAACAGTTTGGACACATGCATCTGTCAAATTGAATCTTTTTGTTGCAAAAAAAGATATAGAAAGAAAAAATCTCTTCGGAAACGGATGAAACATACTGATTTTGGCGGAATCAGTCTTTTTACATGAAATTTTTTCCAAAAATTCAACGAAACATGAGCTTATTTTATTCCAAACTGCAATTCGAATGGCAGTCTGTAAGATAGTGGCACAAATCTGACGCATTTCACCAACGGAAATCTCTCTTTTGCAGCATTTTTGAAAGGATTTTTTGAAGCTATTATTTCAAAGAAGAAAATTCGAACAAAAAAAAATTTATTCTTTGATGGCTTCTCGTGTAACAATCTCAACGATCATTTACAAATGAAAAGAAATGTTGCAAAAGGCAGTAAACATTAAGAAAGGAAAAAATCTTCATTTTTGATTGACGAAACGACCGCGTCTCACAATCACATGTGTTCGATGTTCTGTGTTTCACTCTTTAATGCGTTGAAAATTATGTGCATTCGTATGTAATTTGTCAAAACGTTAACAATGTGTGTGTGTGTGTGTGTTTGTGTTAAAAAAAATTTTCATGATGTGTTGTTGTTGTCATTTGTGAATGGTATGATTTGTTTGTGTAAAATGAAGCTATTATGCATTGGGTTCATTTGTACCCATTCTTCGTCACCGTCACTGTTATATATTTGCCCAAAATGAACGAACGAAGCAACAATAAACCAAATGCGATTTGATATATTTTGCACGTTGCGCAATTTGAATAGTTTGGTTGGCATTGCGTTTTTGTTAGATTTCAAGCATTTAAATTAAATAACAGAAATACGACGGATTTGTGCGTTCAAGAGCAGCAGACGGTTTTATTCGCCTTTCATCGTTTAAATGCCGTGAAACATGATTTATAATGAGAATATTGCAAACATCTCGTTGATATATGAACGCTGTTTTATGACAGCGACAACGATAAAAAAAAACGCGGACACACTCAAGACACACACACACACACACACACACACACACACACACACACACACACACACTCTCAAACACATGCTCATGCTCGCTTTCGTTCTCAAGCACTGAATCACATTTCGGTCGTATTTTTCGGTCGAATTGAGAATGCATTTGGAGAATGTTATGAAAAACTCATGAGATGTGATGCCGAATGGGTGGAATTTTATTGGATGTTCCGTTTCAAATAAAAATTTGTAAGTTGAGCACATTGAATGAAGTTTGAATGCTCGTTGAAAACAGCAGAACAGTCGTTTTTCAGCGATTTCACATTGATGTGACGTTACATTTGTGATCATTGCATAAATATCATTTTAAATGTTGGATTTTATTCGTTACTTCATTCCGGCCAATGCACTTGCTCTATTCAATTCAATGCACTTTTTTTCTTAATGAAAACGTACGCCATCACAATTTTCTGTAAAACGAATAACGAACAAATTGTTGGCACTTGAAACGCAACCATTTTTGCAATGAAACAATTAGGAAAATAATACTTCTTTTGAATAGTTTTGATGATTTTCATTTTATTTCGACCAAATTAAAATTGAGCCGGACTACAAAAGATCGTCGATGGACGAAGAGGAAATTTTGAGAAACAGTTAAAATCAAAGGCAAAATATGAAAATAGAATATCGGGGAAACTATCTGAGAAATAAATGAAATAAAAACACGAAAAGAATCGTTTGCACAATTTTGTACGATTTTCTCAAAATTAATTTTATTTTAAAGACATTGATTAGTGGTCGAAATTGATAAATTTTTGAAAAAAAAAATTTTCTCAGCCGGGTCTAGATTTCATCAAAAATTCCAAAAATAAAATCCAAATTGAATTTCTCAACAACTAGTCTGAATAATGAATGGCTATGAGATTACAGAATCACTTCTTTTCAGTAAGGGCAGCCAGTAGTCATCTGTTTTTTTCTTATAAAGCAAAATGTTCAATGTATTTGCCCTTAAATTAGGCTGGATGAATAATTTGAAGTCTAAAAACATTTTCCGCTATGAAAAAGTTACTTTTCAGAAAAACTTGTCAAAATATTTGGTCATCCACATTTTGTGGTTTTAGTCTCTGATTTTCGACAATTTCGCTCTGTGTGAAATGTTAATGGGTCCAATTTTTATGAATTGAATCATGATGAAAATAAGACAGTTTTTCGGGAGAAATTGTGCAGTTATCGCATTTGGCACTCAGTCACATGCCGTTCAAACTTTTCCCATCGACGTTATCATTCATTACCAACTACAATGCAAACTCGCATAAAAACAATTAGAGTCCACTCTGAATTCTCTTATTTCGTTTTGGGAATCAGTCATGAGTGAAAGAGTTAGATTGAGAATGAGTGAGGGATTGTGAGAGAGTGAGAGAGAGAGAGAAAGAGAGAGAGAGAGAGAGAGAGAGAGTGAGAGAGAGAGAGAGAGAGAGAGAGAGAGAGAGAGAGTGAGAGAGAGAGAGAGAAAGCAAAAAAGAAAGAGAAAGGGAAAGAGAAAGAAAAAAGAGAGACAGAAGAAGAGAGAAAGACAAATGCATAGACATTTTTATTAAATGCCATTGTCGTCGTCATTCGTTCGTTTTATTATGAAAAAAAAAAAACCAATTCAAAAACTTTGTGGAGAATTGTGTATGATGTTGGAATCACAAATGGCCATTTGGCACAGTGCAAACGTTATCTATGATGGGGAAAATACAAGAAAAGCGATTGCATGCAATTTTACCATTTTTGAGCGGGAGAAAATTCAACAAAATCGGGCTACTTAACAAGATGAAAAGACTGCTATTTTAAGTTGTTGCGATCATTTTCATTTTAATTTTATAAAATATATGAGCAAAGCTGAACCGAATGGCAAACTCTCAAAATGCGGAAGGGAGGGAGAAAAAGAAACGTTGACGAAAAAACAATGCTAAAGAAACACTCGACAACAGTAAAAATAACAATTTAATTGTGTAACTGTAATTTAATTGCAACAACTATGTGCTGCAACGAATACTTGAGCTAGTGACAATCAACAACAAACACACAGCAATGAGACATAAGTTTCTCTCTCACTCTCTCTCTCTCTCTCTTTGAATGGAATTACAACGCGCAATATTTTTATTTATTTTATGGTTGTACATTCGTTATTCACTGAGTCGAGACTCAATTACGCAAACGATCGTTGTGTTACGAATCAATATGACGGCATTGCGGTGTTTTCGCTACATCCGTGCGAATGAGTGAAAATGAGTTAAGCGAAGAGTGAGGAAAAGGAAAAATACGAAAAAGAGAGGGAGAGAGAGCAATAGAGAGAGCAAGAAATGGCGAGAGAGAGAGAGAGAGAGAGAGAGAAAGTGGAACATAGAAAGGAGAAACCAGCGAAACAATTGAATCGTCGTTGATGCAAAGTACATCATCGGCCCCAATATACAAAACCAAATTTCGGTTGCAACGCAAATCATTCTATCATGTGAAATGATTTATTTATTCATTTTTCTTGTAAAATTCATTATTCCTTGAATAATTAATAAATTCGAAGTATTTTGAGAGAAACTACGTTTAAAACTTCGAATGAGAACAATATTATACTTCGAATAGCTTTACACTTTCTGAATTTAATGGTCTTTTAAATTTCGATAATTAACATTTTTCGTTGTTACTATCGCATTACAACTAAACAATTCTCGAAATTGACAAAAAAAAAAAATTAGAAAATAGTGAAATCATTAAAAACTCCACCGAATTATGTCATTAGCAGTTAAGTTGTTACAACTAACTCGTTCTAAATATGCATTTTCTGATTTCAGATGCTTTCTATGCTCTGTCAAAATAAAATTGTTCATTTCGAAAAAATCATTTCTTTTTGAACATGAAATATTGTTTCAAATTGCATTGAAATTGTGTCGAAAGAATGACTTCTAATGCAAAACAGTCTGATTTTAAAATCTAGCATTTTGAATAAGTTGAAAATCGCATTAAAAATCATTTAAGACTATGAAAATGCTACATTTAATAGCCAATTTCGTTCTTTTGCTGGCAAACGAAAATGACTTTTTAAATACAGCAGAGGGAAAAAATGCAAAAATCCAGTGGCGTTTTGATGATGTAAACGGAAATCAGATGCGATGCACGTTTGATTTTAGAGCATGTGCAAAACTTACCATTTTTGTGCTAAAGTGCTTTGTGCTTTGCAATTCGATGCCATTCAACCATCCCCAAAAATTCCCCATTCTCAAATGGCTCTAAATTCAACCAAGTCAATCGATGCAGTTGTTTGCAATTCAAACTCTCGAACGATTGTTTTCTTTGTTGTCGTCGAAAACGACTTTTCGCATTGAAAATGAACATTCTGTAAGCGAATTGAATGCACAACGAAAAAAAAAAAAAAAACAAAAAGAAAATAGAAATTGCACAAAAACTCAACGAAATCACCTGGCGCTTCAAGCATATCGAACACGTTTCCATAGCAGAACGGATGAATTGATGTGGATTTCATGTAGTTAGTGAGATATTCAGTGAAAAAAAAAACACCGACACACGGAACGACTAACCCATTTTGCGTTGTTAGATAACGAGATGGCTTGTTGTTGTCGTCGTCAACATTCTCATCGATTCGGTATATGCTTCGATTTCCGATTAATCGTTTGTTCCACCAACGACTTGTCCACTTGATGAGAGATAGGGGGTGAAGGAGAGGAAGAGCATGGGAGAGCGTGTGAGTATTGGAGTGAAAGAGAGTCTCTCTCGAAGGGGGAGAGAAATATGGAGAGAGAAAGAGAGAGTGAGGGAGAGGGAGAGGGAGAGAGAGATTTAGAGAAAAGAGAGGGATAGAGATCTAGAAAAAAAAAGAGAGAGATTTAGAATGGAGAACAGAGATAGAAGAGAGAGAAGACCAAGAGTGATGGAATTAGAGCGAAAAAGAAAAAGCCAGAAAGAGAGATCGAAAGGGATCCAGAGGCTGAGGGAGAGATTGAAAAATAGAGAATAGGAGTAACACGAGTGTGTTACAATCGATAGCACAAAGCCAAAATCGAATGAATGGATATGAGGAAAAATTGGTGCACATTCGGCTGAGGAAATGGTTTTTTTTTGCAGGTGCTTCGAAGATAAAGCCTGTGGACATAAATCTATTGAAACGATCGTGTGTGGCCCATTCAATTTTTTTTTTTGGTCAGTGTTGCGATGACGTACAAAAACCTGAAACACGCCACGAAACGGAGGAGAGGAAGGTATAAAGGCAAACATCAAAGCATTGGATAAACCGACCAAAAAAAAAGGAGCGCTTTTTTCGTAATTTTCTATTTGAGGCATTTTTTGCACGAATGCATTGCACCGCATTTTGGCTGCATCCAAATGATGCCCACGAAAATCTATGGAATACATAAAAGAATTGCATTTTTGGAAGAGACCAACTTTTGTGATCTGATGCATTCATTCAAAGCACCAATTAAAAATTGCGCAATGGACACAAAAATAACAAAAAATGTTGGGAAATGTACTCATTTTTAACAAGATACGCTTGGTGCATCGAATTAAAATCAGTCAAAAACAAAAACAACAAACCAGTTAATTACACGCAAAAGTAAATTATGGTGATGAATTTGAGATAATATCATACCAAACATAACAGCTACAGAGGCGTTATCAATTTTTTTTTTCTTTTCACGATTATATCACGAGAGAAGAGTCGAATTTTAGTTTTTCTCTCTCTCTTGTTTTTTTTCTTTCCATCTATTTCTCTCTCATTATCTTTCTCGCCTTTGCTTTTTCTTCCTTTCGAACCTTCCTCTCTCGCCTTCTCTGTTTCCCCTTTCAATTTCTTTCTCTCAATCTCTTTCTTTCTCTCGACCCCTCTCTCTCTCTCTTTCTCTTTTCATCTCTCCGGCCCTTTCTTCACTTTTGCCTTTTACTGCCTCTCTCTTTTCCTCTCCCTCTCCCTCTCTTATTTTCACTCTTTCGCTCTCTCTCTCTCTCTCTCTCTCTCTCTCTCTCTCTCTCTCTCTCTCTCTCTCTCTCTCTCTCTCTCTCTCTCTCTTCCATTCTCACTCTAAACAATTTTCAATCTCCGCCCTTTTGCTCCATTTTCATCATCAATAAAAGGCTTCTGGTATATTAACAGCAGTGATTCACTTATTCAATTCCATTGCTAAAAATAGCATAACAAATTTTCCGCGAAAACGTAATTTGTATTATTTGCTGTATGCTTTGCATCGATGACAACTGTATTTGTCCCAAGCGAATGCGGAACCATCAACATTGACCAACATTGAAATTTGATATTCTAATTGTGTTCGTATGGTCGTATCTCTCTCTTCTCTTTCTCTTTCTCTTTCTCTTTCTCTTTCTCTGTATGTGTGTGTGTGTATGTGTGTGTGTGTATGTGTGTGTGTGTGTATGCGTGTGGTTTTTGTTGAAGTCAATGTTTCATCCATTACTCCATTATAGAGAGGGAGAGAGAGAGAACTTTTAGCCTATGAGCTGCACTAATGGATTTTGTAGTGCGTGAATTTAATGGCATTAATTTTTCGGGATGTGAAAATACGCGGTTCCAAATACACACATACACACGCACACACATTCATAAATTTGGTTTGTGTGAAAATGATGTAATCAAGTGAATTGTGCGTTGTTTACGGTATTGTTGGTTCATAAAATAATTTATTGGTTGAATTTTGAGTGTGTTCACTGCATGTTGTTGAATGCAACGGAAAATTAAGTACTTTAAAATGTTTGAAAATCATTGGCATATGGCTGTCGCAACACATGAAAAATGCATTAGATGCCATAAATTGAAATTATCACCTCGAGCACCGAAAATTGGTCAACCACTAAATTTTATTGTTTGCAAAACATAATTACACCGGAAGCAATTAGATCGAGATTTTCAAACCTATTATGAAACTTGAAAGATACACTAGTTACATGGCAATTCAAAGGGCAAAATGAACCACAAAAACAGAAGAAGAAGTTGAAGAAGAGAAACAGAAGAAAAAAAAAACATTGTGCATCTAATGCGCTTAACGCTTTTCAGGTACCACACACATTTGAACACATATTGTCATCGAATATTCACAACATTGTGTTGCCACAGAAAAGACACTATCTTCATCATCACCACAAAATTAAACACATTGTAAACAAACACAATGTTGTTAATTACTAACAAAAATCGACTTCATTTTTGCAATCACAACAACACAACTTAATATTAACATTTACAGCAATTTTGTTTTTAAGCTGCAAACAGCTCAAGAAGCTTTGATAAAGCTATTAGCATAAATGCAATTGAAAGCAAAAGATGTTGATACGGGGCAAGATATTGATGCGGGGCTACTTGTAACGGACTCAAATTTAATGAAAACTCAATTTCTCGCCCGAGAAATTGAATCATCGACAAATACTTGGCAAACATCAACCTCAGTCAATATTGATTTTAAACCCGCAGCATCAGTATGATTATCGACGAATTTTGGGGCGTTTTCTGTTCATTTCATTGGATTTTCTTGCATTGATTTTTGCCTCAATGTTTGATTACGACAGTCTCTTTTGTTCGTATTTTGAGTGTTTTGGCGTTTGATATTTACCACTTAATGTTCAACGTTATTGAGCGTTGAGAGTTTAGTCGTTGCGTATTTTTCTCATTTTCTTCATTCTTTTCTCCCTTCTTTTGCCTTTGCTGAAAGAAAAATGTTCTTGTCCAGAATTTTTCAGTATTTTTTCAATACTTTTTTTCGGGATGGATTCTTTCTGCTTTTTTTCTTTTTTTTTTTGCTTTCGTTTTTTCTTCCCAATATGCGCTTCTTAGTTTGCTAATTCCACAAATTTCCTCCAAAAGCTTCGAGATTCAAAGGGAGCATCATGTTTTTTGTAACTTTATTCCACTTTTCCCTTATAAAAATCAAAACCGTATTCAGTTAGATTCAATTTTCTATTTTTAATCGTCCCATTCCAATTGATTCCCTTTTTTTTCCTTCTTCTCATTATTTTTATTTACATGATTCTTGATTCAAAATTTGCCATCTCTGCGATGATTTCATTTGATTTTCGGAAACTTTTATCTCGTTACGTAAATTGCCAACATCGACATATATAGCTAAGCATGCTGTGCATGCATTAGATACTAATAAATACTCCCCAATGAAATGGTGAATGTTTTTTTTTTCTCAACAGAAATAATTTCAAGAATTGTCGCCTCTCAATATATTTCCCAAAAGTGTATCGAAATAAAAAAAATTATTTAGGAATTTGTTGAAAAGTTTTCTTTCTTTTGTTTTCATCTTCACACTTCCATCTACTTACCTATGAAAGAAAAAAGTTGATAGAAATTACAAAAGAAAAGTAAAAGAAGAACAAAAATAAAAGTTCTTCTGAAATGACTGTCATTTCAATTCGGTGCGAAGTTCCATTCATGTCGGAAATGGATATGGTTGACGTTAAACAAAATGTTGATATTAATCTATCCCATTGTTGATGCTCAATTTTCCTTTTTTTTTTTCTCCCGTTTATTGTTCTTATTGTGTGGTGGGCTCATCAAATGGTAATATAACGTTGGCCAGGAAATGCAACCAAAAATGATTCTGTGAACAACAAGTCAACATTTAATAGAATAATAACTATTATGCTGTTTTTATACAGAACTGTTCTTTTCTTTTCCGTCAATTGTTTTTTTGCCATTCTGAAATTTCTTTTGCATGCTTATGCCAGCATTTCACATCAATTTATTATTGCATTAAGTGAAATTCATGTAATTTCATTTTGCCAGCGCTTAAGCACAACATATTCGCATATTCAATATACTACTGTGGGCAAAACCTACCGGGAAATTTAAATTTAAACTTCATTGGTCTTCCGATAGGGACAAGTGTTTTTATTTTTAGGTTGGCAGTACTGTCTTTGACATCTGTGTCAAATTTCATGACAATATCTCTATTTTTCAAGTAGTTTGGTTTGTGATTTGTGAGCAACCAAAAGTGCATTTGGCGATTTTGCACATTTTTTCCATTTTTTTCTCAAAAGAAGTTATAATAAATTTTGTTTGCAATATCAAATTTCGACAAACAGATCTTTTGAGATCATATATTGAACCTTCCTCTATCGAACTGTAATAAGATCCAGGTTTTTCAAACGACAGAAAATTTTCCTAGAAGTTGAAGAACACCTAAACCTCTGAAAATCGGCTTGAACGACCATCAACATCAAAAAATGAGAAATTTTTTAGTGAAACATCGTCGATGAACTTTAAGAGTGATGGTTAGATCTCTTGGTTCTCCACATAAACTATGAACACCGTTTCAAAAGCTTTTTTTTAAGTTAAAAGTTCCAATTCACGTTTGGTTCCAAAACCATGAAATTTCTTTGATTGGTTTTTTTTAGATTTTTCCACCAAAAATTCAACTCATATCGTTCCGCAACCACCTTATTCACCTGATTTAGCTCCGTGTGACTTCTGGCTGTTCTCTAAGCTAAAAAGACCGCTCCGGGGACATCGTTTTGAGTCGATTGAAGAGATTCAACGTGAATCGGCGCGCGCTCTGAAGGCCATCCCTGCCAGTGACTTTTTGGCATGCATCGAAGATTGGAAAATACGTTGGCATAAGTGCATTGCGTCGGGAGGGGATTACTTTGAAGGCGATGAAATTGATTTGGAAGAATAAAAAAAGAATTTTTGAAATATAACCAAATTCCCGGTAGGTTTTGCCCACAGTAGTATGCTCGACACCACTCGACAGTAGCATATCGTCAACAATATGCGTTTAATAGAGTGTTTACACATCACATTCGATCCATCTTGATGCCGAGCAGCTAGCTTTTTAGCTTTTTGAAAGCATTTTTTCATTCTTCAGACAATGAGTGAGGCCTTTTTTTGGATACTGTAAACGAAGCTTGAGGAAAAAGGGAAAAAGGGAAAAAGGGAGAACAGAAGAAAGGAAAAAAGGGAGAAAAGTTTCTACGAGAAAAGAAAATAGCGAAACAATCATGGATACTGGGAGAAGCGGAAAGGATGAGAGAACGGGGAAGATTGCGGAATAGAAAGAGAACTAGAGAGAGAAAGTCAGAGGATGGGACCGAGAGAGAGAAAATGAGAAAGCAAAAGAGCGATAGAGCAAATGAGCAAAAGAGAGAAGAAGAAATACAGCGAAACAGAAGAGAAAGAGTACCCAAGAGAAAGACAACCCGAGAGAAAGAGAGTGAGAAAACAGAAGAGTGAGAGAGATCTCGCATGAGCATGAAAAATGGGCCAAAATGTATGTATATTTGATTAAGAGATGAGTCGCTGAGCTAATGGTATATGGTGTCAGTACATTGCGTTACCAACGATGTAATGATATTCAATTTGAACGCACAAGCATAAGCACAAGCGCACTCAATTCAATGTTCAATTACATATATACAAGCGCGCCTTTCAAGAGATGATCCCATGCAATGAATGAAAATGAACAGACTTACAAACACTTGCCATTGATGCCCAACGATATACATACCAGTTCAAGTCAATATGGCTGAAAGTAAATACCGAGCAAATTTCAAATAAATGAGACTTTTGAAATGGTTAAGATGATTTAAATAGCAATTTAAGAATAGCTGAACAAATCAATTTTGTGAAAATGATGCAATATTCTCATGTTACACAGTAAATTCATTTCATCATCTCAGCACTTGATTAAGTTTCTTCTCACTAAATCTAATCAATGAATCCTCCATACTACTCGGTCCAAACATTTTTCCATCCAATTCATGACATTCTTCATTTAGTTTTCACGATGAATCATTTCATCGATAGTATTCTATATCAAAATTGAACACAGATTTGATTCAAGCGCAAATTTCTCACAGAAATATTAAATTGAATGAAATCCAGACACACAAAAACATATTTATTAATAAATTCAATCGAAATATATCGTTTTCTATGGAAGGGACTTACGACTACTTGGAAGTCTGTTCATGTTCATATTCCCCTATTTTGTCTTTTCACCTCCTCACGTCTCCTTTTGTGTCCTCACGTCTCACTCCGTCTCTTCTCTTTCGTTCTTGTCTTTTTCCGCTTTTTTGTTTCCCCTTTTGTCTCTTTCTGTCCCATTTCGCTTCTTTTTTTTTTATCATTTTCATTCACTTTTTGTCCCTTCCTGGATTTATTTTTTCCATTCTGTTCATTGTATTTTGTTTGTATGTTTATCATCGAATTCAAACAAATGCGTATGCAAAAATGACAAAAGCGATAAAAAATCACAAGCCAATATTTTATTTGAATTTTCGTTAGAAAAATAAATATGACCAAAAGCGATGAAAATTCCCGAATGATATTTGAATTGGCACAGATGCAAATTGGATTGAATCTGGGATTAAATAATTGAAAAAGTTGCAAATGTGAGAAAAACACACTTGTTTTTTTTTTTTTTATTTCTCTCACTTGTGTATTTTTCATCACAAATATTAACTGAATTTAATCAAAAAATCGAAAATTCGACCGATGATCCATTCGTTTCAAAGCAAAAAAAAAAAGTGAATCAATGCAAATGGCATAAAACAACAACATGCAATTTGAATAGCAACTAGTCGTTAACAAAAATTTTTTATGAAAAAAAAAACTTGCCATAAAAATAGTAACTCTGATTGAGTTATAAAAAGGCAGTTTTATGTTTGAAAAAAAAAAACTTAATTTCGAGCAATGAAATGACGGTTTTATGGAAACTCGAAGAATGGGCATTTTAACGCTAGGTAAAACCAAACTAATTCTGGAATTGAAATTTTAATCAAAAAAGAAACTCATTCCACTAATTGAAAATGAAGTCGTACAAAGTAAGAACTTGATACACTGAATGTAACACACGAAATGTACAACTTCCATCAGCATGTACACAAAATGACCACCCGATAGTTTGTCAGCCCATAAAACGTTCGCTCAAATAGAATTATTGGCAAAATCAGTAAATTGCGTGTAGCAATAGAAAATGGCAGTTATTCGGTGTAAATTGCAACAATGTGTAATGCATAAAATGCAAAAAAGTCAGTTTTTTCTCTCTCTCTCTCTCTCTCTCTCTCTCTCTCTCTCTCTCTCTCTCTTTCTGTGTGTGTGAGTGAATGTTATTAAAAGCAAAACAATGATGTTGACCGCATAAAAAGTGTATAAACTGTATTGAATTGTCATGAGTATGTTAGAAGTGTGGCGGGCGTGTGTGTTTGTGCGTGTATGTGTTGAGCTTAAAATCCAATCAGGAAATCTCAATGGTAAACTTTGTCTGGTTGCCTGTTAATAAGCTGCTTTTTCATTTATTTACGCTGAATTGTAAGCGGTGAATTGAAATTGGATTTTCGGTGCTGTATTGGCTATTGGGTCTGGGCAATGGGATTTAAAAACTAATTTCATGATTAAAACTAAACGTAAAAGCTGTTGTAGTTTTTTTTCTCTCTCTTTCTCTCTCTCCGTTTTTCTCTCTCTTTTTTTTTGTAACAATTTGGAAACAGATGATTAAAAAACGGTTTTTAACAAGCTTGTACAAAGTTTCGTTGTGATTGTGCCATTCATTTTATAAAATAGTTTGACTACCACACGCACGAGTTTGCAAATTCATAGTTGGACTATTGCATGTGTGAGAAGTAAGAGTGTATGTGTGTGTGTGTGTGTTTGTTTTTGTTTGTAAAATTTATGAAAATTTGACCATAAAACTCAATTGACCGAATGAATTTTGCGTTCGTTAAGCTGTTGTTAATGTAATTTCAAAACAGCTTCTCGCATGCAAAATCCAATAAATGAGCTTGGCTAATGAGAAAAGCAAGTCGGGATTAATTTAAATTGTTGCTTATTGAAAATGAAATGAATGGCCGAACGAACGGAACGAATGAACGGACCGCGAACGAATGGGGTGCATCAAATAAGTTGAAACAAGTTTCAAACAAACTGCAAATTATTTGAATGTTTCGTATGTTTTCGGCGTAACAAAAAAAAAAAAAAGTTTATGGTTATCGTTGAATATTTTCATTTACTACATCAGCCGCACAACAGCTGCTTGTGAACATACAACTTTTTTTTCATGTTACAGATGAAATTCTGTCTCAACGTGGCATATTCTGGCAAACAGACATCTCGCTCTCTATTTGAATGTATCTCTGTGACTTTCTGTATGAATCTCTCTTACTCTATTTTCCTTCTGAAAATGATATTTCTCATCCTCCATAACTTGCTTCGACTCTCACATTTGTTATCCCTTCCTACCTCCCTCCCTCCTTTCTTTCACCTTCCTTCTCCCTCCCCTTTTCTCCTCCCTCCCTCAATCTCTTTTTCGCTACCCCTCTCACCCTCCTCCTCTCGCCCTACCTCGCCCTCCTCTTTCTCTCTTTTTATCTCTCTTACACTTATTCGTTCCCTTTTCTTCTCTTTCTTTTCCGCTCACATTCAGTTCGCCCACATCTCTCACGAAAAGAGTTGATGATATGAACAGAACGAATGGTTCGCATCCGATGCACGTTTTGAGACAAATGATGGCAAAACCGCATCCAAATTGAAAATCAGCTAACGTATCGTATTAGCAGATTAAAGACACTTCCCAGTGTCGATGTCTTTTATTCAATGGTCGACATGATTCTCTTTCATTTCATTTTTTTTTTTTTCGTTGCTGTTGTTGTTGTTATTATTTGGCATCTATTCGAATAGGCTGTGTCGATTTTGTATTCATGACGTGTGAATGCACGACCCCCACGAAACAAATGACGTGCATGTCTAGCTCCGATAATTAACTCATTGAATGTAGAAATTTTGCTCGATTTATATGAATAAAGAGACAGAACACATCAAGTATATATGTCATATCATATTTGGCGTCGATGACTTTATCTCATCACGCTTACACTTTGTGATACATTTTCCGGGGGAAATATCAGTTTCTCGTGATAATTTTCACCGATTTTCATCACATTTTTCCAATGCCATTTTTTTTTTTTTTCTTTTCTTGTTCAACCAATTCACTCGCAGCAGCTCAAATGCAAAGTGAAAAAGAGGCAAAAAAACTGTGATTTCCGACATTCAAGAGTGACATTGAATACTGAAATTATATGTCGAATGGTGACAATATTTACCATGAAAATGTTCACCATGAAAATTGCATTCGAAATGAATTTTTTTTTTTGCACAAAGCCAGAGAGGAAAAATATTGAAGAGAAAAATAGAGTGAAAATTCGATATTCTATCATTGAATCCCCGAGCTCATCATTAATTTATGCAAAGTTTATAATGATCAAAATTCAACGAGAATTGGATTTCACAGTGCAGTTCAGGCTGCATTTATCCTAATTGAGTTCAATTGAATCGTCGCAAATTTACCCCTTTTACCTTCGAAACAAAATTCCATGTTTTTCCTTTTACAAAGTATTACTTTGAGAGTAATATATGTATACATAATTCAGAATTGAAAAATTATTTCCTCAACCAGATTATTTTCTCAACAAAATGTTAATCAAATCAACATTTTCAGCTGGCAACAAATCATCGTGCCAGCACACCAAATATCACTGAAAATGTATGTCAAAACATGTTGTACATGACATGAGTCCATTGGGTTTGATAATTCCATGTAAAAATCCATCGTGCATGCGATGATAAAATTAAATGTAAAAATATGTTTTTCGTGATTCCTTTAAAAGTTGCTCGTAATTCTCCCTAAAAATTGCTCATAATTCCCTTTAAAAGTTACACATAATTCCATTGAAAAAAAAAAAAAAAAAAAATATTCAAAACGCCTCCGTGAAAGCTGAATCACAATGTCAATGAACTAGATTTGCCCTGAGGAACTTGATGTGGCGCACCTGAAAATTCTGCAAACGCATTTCCGCATCGTTTCTTGCCTTATTTTTTAATTTGTTAAGTTAAGTGTAAGTTTTTAGTTCGATGTGCTGCCATCACATGATCATTGTGACGGAATTAGCAATCCCAACATTCAAATTTAAATCCGACCGCCGCCTATACAATAACTGCAATTCAAAACACGCACATTTGAGAACAACGGTGTACGGTTAGTTCGTTTGATGTTTGTATGTTTGCCGTTGTGGCAAAAAACGTTTGTATTTTCCATTAAATTCAAGCACATTTTGCCTAAGCAAATCCTAATCCAATTTACCTTCTCCTTTTTCCGAGTTATTGTGTCTATTTTGGACGATGTTGCGCACTTTACCACCTGGTGATCATTACTTTTTATGCACTATTACAATATGATGTGCTGCAAACAGACTTATGAATATTGACTCCAAATGTTAAGCGCTTATGGGAAAATAAACTGAAATTTATCTACCAAAGCGTTTGCATTCTTGTACTTCCATGCCAAAACCATTCATTTTAATCGATTTTTTGTTAACGACTTTTGCCAGCGACTCAGTTTCTATGTATTTGACTGTCTCCATTTCTGCGACAATCTGTTTTATGTACGTATATTGGTACACTGTACAGAGAGTGAGAGAGAGAGAGAGAGAGAGAGAGAGAGCGAGAGAGAGAGAGAGAGATAGATAGAGAATGAGCTCAAATCACGGTGTAACGTGTAACTAGGAAAATCGATTGAGATTCATAATATCATTGTTGAACAAGAATTTTCATTCGAACGTGGAATTAAGTAAATAGGTGAAAAGACAACCAGCCGCAGGAGATAGCGAATAAAAAATTTACACGCAAGAGGAAAAAGATAAAATCAGCGAAAAACTGCGGCAGCTTAATAAACGAAATATTAAACGATTTAAGAGCTCATAAACGGGAAAACACACAACAAATTTGCGTGGGAAATCTGAGTATTTTGCTTGTTTATTCTATGAAAACAATGGGATTTTTCCACGGAAACATATTATCCAACGCTAATTTTGCTATGGTTATAGCGAGGGATGGGCCCACAAGAAAAAAAAAACGTAAGACGATTAATGATGAGACTGTTCTATGGAAATCTTTATTTTTTACAGAAATATACTTTTGCTATTTTAGTAAGTTGCTGGAGAGAGAGAGAGAGAGAGAGAGAGTGTGTGTGTTTTTCATTGCGTGTTTTCATGAAATGCTCGTGAAAATAACGGAAATGATTGTTGACGAGAGAATATTTTTCGAAATGAAACATTTAGAAAATGGTACATGTGCGGATACGAAAATGAACAAAAACAATGCAAGAAAACAGAAATTGGGGAAATCACAGCGAACATCCTTACAAGTTACAATTATATGGAATTTAGAGGAAAAAATTACAAGAAATGTTTTTTCTTTCCTTCTCTTTTGTTGAGAAACACATAAAAATCTCATGAAAAAAAGCAAAAGTGTCGAAATGATACAAATGTAGAGAAGAAAAGCAAATGTTTTTGGTTCGCCTTTGGCAAAAATCGTAAATTAGAAAATGAAACAATGAAAAAAAAAAAAAACAAACGAATGATAGAATGAAAACATGAAACAAAGAATGAAATGAATGAAATAACTGAAAAATAGAGAGAAATTATCCAAAAAATGATGCGAGAGTTTATTGAAATGTCGAAATATTATTGAATAGTCGAAAAATTCCAACATCAACCCCTTTAAATCATTGAAAATTGATAGAAAATTGCTTATAATTATAATTGAGTAATTACTCAACTGAAACATTTTATGCACTCAATTACAAATGGGAAAATGAATCTTCATTACGGTACAAATGAAAAACCAATTTTTTTAAAATACAAATTGTGTTAATTGAATAGCATGAAACTGAATGATTAAAAATGTACCGCAAATTAGGTCGAAATAGCAAAAAAAAAAAAAAAAAAAACTCATCAAAAAGCTTTATTCATTTGAAAAAATGTTGAAAAGATCATTTGTTTGATTCGGTTGAAAAATCAGAACGAAAAAAGTGCAAAAACTGAAAATAGAATAAAATCATATGTGAATGTAATGGAAATACGGAAAATTGTTGCAAAATGGTATTTCATGGAAATAAAACATTTAAAATAAATGGTTAAATTCATTGGAAATGGCGCAAATCGAAAACGTGTTGTAGCTTGTCTAGATGAATCACGGTTAGACGAGTTCATTTATTCGTTATCGTATCACCTGCTTGTTGCTGAGTGAATTTCACCAACTTGTTACTGGGTAACAATCATAAATATGAAAATATTTCGGATGAAGAAAGAAAAAACTCGTAACAAAAAGTGGCACAAAAAAGTGACCAGCAACAGCAAAAAAAAAAGAAAAAAAAAAACCACACCCATTTATGTTTAGAATAAAAAAAAAAACAAAAACCATATTGAAAAAGTTGAATATCATGTAAATAAAGTTAAATATTGATGAAATGTGGTAAAAAGTTATTTGTGCTTTGACGAACATTTGAAAATTGGTTTAAAATCATGGAACAACTAAAACAAAAACTTGCCATACAAATCAAATATTTGTTGTATAGAAAGCGGAAATGTCCATCAATTTCGATTGAAATGTGTCGAGATAATGCATGAAAATTGGCTCATAAACCGAAACATCAATCTGATGGTGAAATTTGAATGCAACGTAATAAGCAATCGAATGGATTAAAAACTTTGTCAACGTTTCTCACTCTTTTTTTGTGATGGTGTTTAGTCATCGCGCCCTCTAAAAATAATATCCGCTTTGAAAATGAGCAGCGAACCCATCAAAAATTAATCGTTAATTTAAATTGTACATTTAATGAATTTGGTGGTTTGACAAACTCTGCCGGTGTCTTTCTCACACTCGCTTTACCATACTCTTTCTTTTTCTCTCTTTTTCTCTCTCACCTCCGTTCTCGCGCCTCTCTTTTTCCCTCTCTCCCTCCTATTCTCTACTCCTTTCACTTCCTCTATCTTTTCCTCTCTAACCTCTCATTCTCTCCCTCTATCTCCTACTCCCTCTCCCTCTATCTCCCGCTCCTTCTCCCTCTATCTCCTACTCCCTCTCCTTCTCTCTCTCCCCCTCTTTATCTCTGTGCGCGCATTTTGAATTAATTTTCGGTTGATTGCAATTTCGATGGGCAAAAATTAAAATGACCAAAATTATCGGATTGGCTTACAGATCAAAGGCTATTTTTCCGTTGAAAATGACTCTATAGATGGGTTTGCATAGTGGTGCTTTTGATGTGGTTTCTCGGAATCCATCAATGTTATCTGATCCATCGCATAAAATGGTAGCACATTGACTTTGTGTCTCAACAAGTAGCTGCTTATGGAATGACCATCATATTGTTGCCATTAATTAAACGTATCGTATATTGTTCATCTTCATGCAAGGTTCAATTGCATCCGAAAAATTAATGCGCATCGCATAATGTTTCATTCAAGCGAAATGTGAAAGAACGATAAACAATTAAGTGTTAGCGTTGGTGCCACACCGACCAGACATTACCTCCGCTTTGTTACAATGCTCTCTTTAATCTCTGCAATATTCTCATACACAAATTCTTAGTATAATATAATCAGATGCCAAAAATAAACGCAGAACAGACTGAAGACAATAAAGTGGAATCGATTCAAGGCATTTTTTGTCTCATTTTTCAACAGGTTCATGTTTTTCAGCCACTTGAACTTTTCAGCTTTTATTTATGCTCGGTGCAAATTCATTGTCCTTTTTTTTTTCGCTTGCATTTTATAGTCTTCGTTCTTCATCAAGACAGTGCCTTTAAGACATATGCAAGTCTGTAGAGAGAGAAAACAAAAGCCTGAAATTATTTATAAGAAAAGAGGTGGACGAACTTTATCTAATGATTTCCATCGAATTATCGTAAATAAAATAAAACAAAAATCGCAATTTCTTTCTCTCATTTTTCGCATATTATTTCACATTACAATCCAAATGTTTTTTCAAACTCTTTCAAATTGAAACTTTCAAATTGAAACCAAGAAAATAACTCAAATTCAACTAATGTTTGTTTTGAACAAACAAAAAAATTTCATTATGATTGCGTACGTGTTGACTGTCATCGATGGATTTTCAAATTGACGAATGACCTTTTTGGCTAAAAAGTGACATGACAAATAGTTCGGCATCGCCAAATCACATCCAATCTACATTAATCACATTAATGAAGAGCAAATGGATGATTTGATTGCGGTTTTGTTTCAATCCAATTCGATTTGGATTGCAAATCCAGTTAGGCTAATAAAATAAAGAAAACGAATTTTCGATAAATGGAAATTGTGAGAAACAGAGAGAGAGAGAGGGAGGAGGGAGGAGGAGAGAGGGAGGAGGAGAGAGGAAGAAAGGGAGAGGAAGAAGGGGAGAGAGAGAAAAGGAGAGTGTGTGAGTGGGAGAGAGACTGAATGAGTGAGAAAGGTTGAAGTTGTGACGGTGTGAGTGAGTGAGGCCAAGAAAGATCAAGCAAAAGAGAGAAAAACAAAGTGTTAGAGAGATGAGAGTGACAACGAGAGGGAGAGAGAGAGAGCGAAAGAGATAGAGAGAGAGGAGAAAAGAGAGAGAGATAAAAACGAAAATTTCTTCTTGAAATAAAGCAAAAAAAAAAAAAACACATAAAACGGACCGTGTGACGCCTTTCTAATTTATTCGAAAGCAATAAATCCTTAAGCCGCCTAAGTACAAAAAAAGCGCGAAGAATGTGCACAAAAAAAAGAGAAAATAACATGACAACGAAACCGAAAACCGCACTTAAGTTTTAGCCACAGTGTACAAATTGAGGCATTGGGATACAGTGTAGGCTAATCATGGTTTCACTCTCTTTCTTATTAGACTTGTATTATTTTTAGCATTGCGACAGCAACAAAGCGCGTACGATTTACGGAATTATGAAATATCGTTGTGGCCGCCGCTGCAGCATCAACCAAAGTCAAAGCCAAACCAATGCCAACAATAGTAGAGAATTACACTTTTTTTGGCAATGTCTGCCACACACAATTTTCATACCAAACAACGGAATTCGCCTTCGGGTCACACAATACGATTGTTATTTTCCTTCTTTTTTTTGCACACAAAATGCATACCGACCATTTGAAATTCGTATTCAAAAATCGATTTGTTTCGGATTTCGGGTTTTTCCATATCTCTCTATCTCTCCCTGCAAAAGAATTCGAAGTCATTTTTTTCTTCGGTTGAGTGAGTTTTTTTTTTGCGTCCATTGTTTTCATCTATTTGATTTGTTTACTTTTCTATTTTTTTCTTCAATATTTGTTATTCTCTTTTTGTGGATTATTTTCTTTTCGACTCCTTTTTTCCACATCGTTTTGAGTTTCATTCTAACTCTCTCGGTCTTTCTATTTCTCTCTTTCCTCCTGCTTCTCTCTCCTTCACTTTCTTGCTCTCTCTCTCTCTCTCTCTCTCTCACTCTCTCTCCCTATCTCTCTCTCTCCCTATCTTTCTCTCTCTTTCTCTTCGCTGTCGCTTTGGTTCTTTCGTTTGTTCATCCGCTCATTCTTTCCATTTCACTCTCTCTTAATCTCTCACATTTTCATTTTTTTTTTTTTCATTTTGTCCTTTCATTCATTTCCTCTTTTCATCTGGGTTTCTGCCCGCATTTCGATTGGCATTTGATTTTTTTTTTTCACATTCTGCCATCACTTTGTTGCCGCTCCAATTTCCAGTTACTTTTCCATCCTTCATGTTTCGTTTCATGTTTCTCGTTTTTCCTGTCAATCATTGATAAGACACTGAGCGATAAATGGATTTTAAGTGGCAGCACATAAAAGTGTCTGTTGAATGAGCATTAGAAACGCATCAATTATGATGAGACTAAAGCGCTTTTGATTTTGACTCACAGCCCTATTGTGATGTGGATGTGTCACTATTTGAAATTTATAGCCAGTGACTCAGTGATAGTGAATGGATAAATGACACACACGCATATTCACACAAGCCGAAAATCAGACAAGTATAGCACGTCTCAAGTCAATTCCCATCCGACATAGGCATGTGTAAATTATTATTTTTGAACTTGATTTTGTTTCAATGCTGAATATTTAATTTGTTATTAAATGCAAAGATGATGATGCGGTAAACGGTAACATGAAACTGTTTTCTTTTGATGCTGCTGCCACCGATGATAGTTTTCATACTATTTGCAATGGTTTTTATGGTTTGTTTTGCGCGTTCACCATGAAAAGTGATTAGATTGAGTTGGTAATTGGATAAAAACCACATCAAGCTTTTCATTCTTCCTCTTTTTTTGGCCTCTCTGTTCGTTGATGGAACTCGGTTGCTTTGTTTTAAAGCTTTAAATCTTTTCTTTTTCATCGTAATCACTCTATCGCTTTTTCTCATTCTTATTCTTCATTTCGTGTTATCTGGCTTAGTCGTTCTCTTTCTCTCTTTCTTCCTCCCTTTATTCCTTCCTTTCTATTTCTTTTCTCTTTCACACTTTTCCTTTTTCTCTTTAGAGTTCTTTTTCTCGCTACACTCTTTCTCTTTTGTCTCTCTTTTTCGATTATATTCCGTGTTCTGAACAATCTTTCCTTTCACCTTCTTGTTCTCGCTAACTTTAGCCTGTTACCATCTTTGCAGCTGCCTCTTCCCAATTCATTTCCCTATCTCTTTTCTCTATCTTTGTTTCTTTTTCACTTTCACCGCCCGTCAACTAGTTCTGAATAATTTATTTGCAATTTTTGTTTTTTTTTTTTGCTTTTGCTTTTTCTTTTGCATTTAATAAAACGGGCTCGGATGACCGAAAAAAGGGAATCCATGGTGTTAATCTATTTTTGTGCGCGCAAATGCACTTTTCACTTGAATTGTTTCGGTTTCTCTGTTTCTGAACTCTCGACACACATTTTTCCTTGTCACCTAGTTTTTATATTAATTCATCACCTCTATATTCACATTTATGCTCACACCCTCGTGCTCATAGACCCAAACCCACTTGAGAACACATACACATACACATACACACACACACACACACACACACACACACACACACACACACACACACACACACACACACGCGCCAACATGCAATTTTCATTTCGGTGCATCCCATTTTTAAGATTGTAATCAGATTATTTAAAAGTGTAAAAAAGAAAAGTATGTAAAAGTCGGTCACAATCCAAAGAGTGCACTAACTCAAGATGGTTGAAATGAAATGAGAAAAAATTTGGCGGTAAAACGGAAATGCGTCGTCGAAAAATTCGGTGTTGTTAAATTTGATGAAGGGGAAATTTATTGGCAAAAATTTATCATCATTTTTCACATGATTCGATTTAATTCTTTTTTTTTTTTTCTTCTTTGTTTTGCTTCACATACATCTTCTCAATCCATGTGATACTTGAAATTGTGAAATTGGTGAACAAAAAAAAAGAGAAATTTCGTTTTGCATATAATTGAATTTGTTGGAAAGCGCCAAACGAAATTACTTGACAATCTGATTTTGCGAAGAGTGAAACGCACGACGAAAATAGAGATTAAAAAGTGACGCCACATGAACCGAAGCGAAACGCGTTTTTTTTTTCGGAGTCAGAGAAGAATAAAAAGTCAAGATAAGATAAAGGAGAATGCTATAGAATGGCTTAATCCAGCCGCATGCACACGAAAAACCAATTGGTTTCTCTTTTTTGCCTTCCACACGTCTCGTGCTTGCCTTTTTATCGTAAACTACAACAGCAAACGTTGCGTTTCAAATTCACAACTCAAAATGGATTGCGTCACACTCATTTTTCTTCACTAACAATGAATCCTTTTTATCGTTGTTTGCCACTTTTTTTCGCTGTTTTCGCTTGCTCGCTTCCGGTCGCACTTTCTCTCTCTCTCTCTCTTCTCTTTCTCTCTCTCTCTCTTTCTCTTTCTCTCTCTCTCTCTCTATCTCTTTCTTTCTTTCTCTTTCTTTCGCTGTCTTTCTCTCCCCATCTCTATCTCACAATTGATCCCAGTCTCACTGTCACACTTTCCCTCTCAATCATAGATTCTATCTCTCTGTATACGCCATAATATTGAAGATGCTATCCCACGCTCCACGCTCTACATTCATTCATGTAGCGACTGGATTTCGTAATTATCCACAATGAATTACTCTCCACAATCATAACGAATTTCAACGTGACTTAAGACACTGTAGCTAATCATGATTTAGAACACAAAACACACTTTTTAAATAGGTCGACCGTTGATAAAGCCAACCATTTATCTTTATATTTTTTTTTTCATAGATACGAAAACTACCAGTCAAAATGATGGGATCGAAATGTGAATTTACACGCACCTTCAATTAGATTCGAAATAAAAGATTTAAAACAGATTTGCTTATTTTGGTGTATGTTTTGCTCTTTTTTCCACTCGTTTTAAGTGTTTTTCACATATTTTTTTCATTCATCTTCGCCTTTCACAATATTTTCTCACAATTTTCTTTGTTCTAATGACATTTTATGTTTAAAATATTACATTTGTTTTCAAAATTTGCTCATTTCTCTTTGAAGTTTCGCTTTGAAATGTTCTTCGTACTTACAAATTCAAATATTTTTCGATTGTTTAACATTTTTGCAATTAAATTTAACTGAAATCGACAAGTTTTTGTTTCTCTTTACATGAAAACCAAACATTTACTCCTTTAGCTGTGTTTATTAAATTCCATCCGGTTTCATTCATGAAATTTTTTTTTCCATCGAATTTTTCATCATGAATGCAACATTTTCCTAATGAAATTTTGGTTTTAATTTAAAGCAATGATTCATTCTGTCATCATTAGCACATATTTTGTATCACATTTTTGTATATAAATTTCACGCAAATGTCAACAATGTTATGCTGTCAAACTGTGAAATCGTTTATATTCTTTCATATTTCATTTAATTAAATAAAGATTCATAAAAGTTTGACTTATCTTGATGTCTGTTGACTGCGTAAATATTCATTGAATGCGTTGAATGTGGAAAGAAAAATTTTTAAAAGAAAAATCCTTGTAACTTCCTGGGGATTTTGAACTTAAAAATCTTTTGTATGATATTTGCAAGAGATATTTCCTTGACAGAAAATTGTAATTTAAACTGGAAATATTTTTTTTTTTTTTTTTTTTTTTTTGGAATTGTTCAGCATGCATAGAATCTTCTATAGTCAGTAAACAATGCAATCAAGATTTCCGGCTATATTCAATCTATGTCATTCAATTTCAATCAAAGAGTATATAAATTCTCTGCTTAAATCAGCAATTTTTCATTCTTTTCGTTGATTTTAAATAGGCCAAACCTGATTTTCTGTTTATAATCGGTTTTAGTCTTGGGTTTTGGCTTCGGTTTCGATTTGATATATTTCTGTCATCAATGTACTACAAGCATATATATATTTTAAATGTTGGCGCGTGGTCTGTGAGATTTCATCGTTAACATAAATTATTCATTTGGAGCGAGACGAGCCTTTGGTTGTATTCATTTGTATTAAGTGTATTGATTTGTTTTCCATTGTAACTCTTGCCCTTGTTATGCTATTTCTTCGTTTCCAGTTCATTATGCTTTGTCATCTCAAACAGTTTCTCGATATTCTACACACATCATATCTTTGGTACTCACTCTTTTGCTCTCTCTCTCTCTCTCTCTCTCTCTCTCTCTCTCCTCCTTCTTCTCCTCCTTCTACTCCTCCTTCTTCTCCCACTTCTTTTCACTTTCTCCCTACCACTCTCAACAATTCCTTTCCCCACACTCTTTTTGAACTTAAACCTAATTCTGAATAATACTTCCATTGAAAATGTGCGTTTCATTTCTTGCGGCTCTTGAGTAATTATCACTACAATTTTATTTTATGAATATCCGTATTTTATTGAAGCGACTGATTTAACGATATGTAATTGTCATGTTTAACATTTTGTCACAGTGGGACAATTGTGCTACATCAATGTTCTGACACACAAAGAGAAAGAGAGAGGGAAAGAGAAAGAGAGAGAGAGAGAGAGAGAGAGAAAAAAAAAAGAAAGAAAGAAGGAGAAAGGAAGAAAGAGACATATTTATGCCATGTTATTTGAAATCCATTGTCTGTTATTTGTGCGCGAATTTCAAAACAGACCGGCATACTGGATGGGAGTTAATTAATGAACAAAGCGCTTGAAAATTATCGAACTGAATGGTAATTTTAATGATTTTGGGGTTAGACAAAGTGAATGATGTGATTGAAATCGAACGAGAAACCAAAACTGCGAAAATTGAATTAAAATGACATTTTTGTGGACAGACAAATGACAATAGCTTGCCATCACCAGACAAATGCAAAATACCAGATTATTTTTTGTTTGTTTGCATATTTCTTGCGCGTTTTGGAAAAGTATCGAGTAAAATATTGGTGCATAACACCAGAACGGAAAGGAGAGATGTGATGAAAAGGACAATAAAAGTGAATAAGTGAGAGAGAGAAAGAAAGAGAAAAAGAGAGAGAGAGAGACAAGAGAGAGAGAGAGAGAGAGAGAGAAAGCAAGATTGAAAGATAAGAAGAAAGAAAAAGAATGAAATCGAGACAAAGCGAAAAATTGATGGGAAAAACAAAGTTAGAATGTCAGCTCTGAAACGGATCGTGATACAGAAAAGAAGAATTGTCAAAAGTGAGAAAAACAGAAACAGGGAGAAAGGCAACACTCAAAAATATGAATGAAAAAGTGTGCTCGTTGGAAACCGAGACATTCGAAACACTTCGAGTCGAAACACAGTGCGGGCTAACCGCGACATTAGCATTAAATTAAATGCGATCGTCGAACGAATAATTTTGTTTATGAAAACCAAAACCGAACCGATTCAAAACAAACCGATGCAAAAGCAACAACTTTAATAGCCCTTCAGCTTGAAGTCATCATATCAGTTTCACGATGGAATGATTTTGAGGCTTTTAACTTGTTTGTTCAAAATTGATGACGGGTTATTTTTGAATAGATGATGATTTCTCTTTCCTTTAGAGAGACAGAGAGAGAGAGAGAGAGAGAAAGAGAGAGAGAGAGAGAGAGAGAGAGAGAGAGAGAGAGAGAACGAGCGACGGAGTGAAATAGACAGAGAGCCAGAACTAGACTAAAAAAGAAGAAAAAAGAGAAAGAAAAAGACAAATAGAGCGACCGACTGAGAGAGAGAGAGAGAGAGAAACTTTTCGAACATTTGTCAACATGTGTAATTACACAATGGTGGACAATTTTGGGAATTGAAACAGAACTACAGTTAGCTGAATCCATCTGAAATTCATTTCAGCTAAATTGATTAAAGGGAATAGTTTTGGTTGTCGGAATTTGTGTCATTATATCCAAAATTTTGAAGCATGTTTCCGAATGTGATCTCTTTAGCAAAAACTCATATTTTCAACTGAAACTTTGGGACATTCATTGAAATTGTGGCTTAATAATCGTTGAAATTCTATTTTAACTAGATATTTTGTACTTAATCGTAAAATATATTCAAATAAATTTGGAAATTTATATGGAAAACATGACAGTTTGCTGTAAACCATATGGTTTTGTGTAGAAAACCATTATTTCATTAAAAACGTACACCATTTGTGACCCAATTGCTTTTTTCGTTCATAATTCAGGAAATAAAACATATATGCTTTACGTAACTACGTTGATAATTTCTTGAAAATTTCAGGTGTTTGGAAGTCACACAATGCATCTGCAAGCTTACAGAAAATTTTCTTAGACATTTTCCAAACATTCCGAATTAAACATAAAAAGCAGATGTGCGTTCACTATTCACTTGAAGACTTTTTGCCAACAATCAAAGAAAATACGACACAAAAACCCAACACCGAATGAAACTAATGAAATAGATGCATTGAGATGGAATAATTTGTTTCATCTTGCGGCGAAAAAAAAGGCAACAAGTAATGTGGAGAGTGAAGATCAAGTGAACTTTTCAAATAACAAAACTTTTGCGTGTTTTAGATGGGAAACCGTGTCAAGAGCATGCTTAAAATTGTTTACAAGCAAATATGTTTACTATTTCCGAGAAATACTCAAAGATTTTCTTGTGCGTTTATTCGAAAATTTGATGAACAATAACGAATTTGATGTGAAATTACACATGTAATAAAAACTACGCATTTCAAGCAAAATGAAACTTTAACTAGTTGCAAACTAGTTGGAAAAATAGCTGCTGTAAACTATGTATATCTATTTTGTAAGCAAAGGTGTTGCAAATCATCGCTTTCCATCAATGATGATTATTTTGGTTGTGGGCGCCACTTGAACATTCTCACTTGAAATGTGAGCGTGTGTTTTTGTTTGATTTGAGCCCAAAGTAAACGAGTAAGTGTGTATGTTTTTGATTTTAAAAAGTTTTTTTTTTTTCACTTGGAATGCCTTTCGAATGAAATTCAATTTCAGAAACATGAATCAGCCCAACGGACCTAATTTTTTAAGTAGCTTAAAACAATTCAGTTCTAAACGAATTTATGTGTTTTATGCACGAACTAATAATAATTGGATTGAATTACGACAAGCATTTTCGTAAAATGTGTGAAAATTGCTGAATTCACATCAAACGAACGAAAATTGTCAAGAAAATGTTCACATTTCAATGAGCAACCGAATTAAACACACATTCATATATATATACATCTCACAGTCTAATATCTTTCATACAGAAACTCATTCAGTTGTATTCGAAAAACACAAATGTAATTTGCCGATACATGCCAAAATGCCAAACACATTGTGAGAATTTGAAATGTTTCTCTTTCTTAAAGAAAGTTTCTTTAGTTTTCTCGTTCACTCTTAAGGTGGCTCTCTCCTGGTCTCTCTTTCTCTCTTTCTTCCTTTTCCCTCTCCCTTTCCCCCTCTCCTTTTCCCTCTCTCTCTCTCTCTCTCTCATCCTCTCCCTTTCCTTTTCTCCCTTTCCTTTTCTCCCTTTCCTTGTCTCCCTTTCCTTGTCTCCCTTTCCTTGTCTCTCATCCCCTCCCTTTTCAATTCACTCACCTTCTACCTTTCCCTCCCTTTTGCTCTTTTCATAACCCACTTTCTTGCTCACCCACTCATTCACTCACTCACCTACATTTTCTTTCTTCCATTTTCTCTTTCTCTTTCTCCTATTTTCTCTGTGGCTCTTTCCCCCATCCTATCTTTTTACATTATTTGCAACTAATTTTCCAGAAATTATGAAATAATTGTTAAAATGTATGTACTATGTCATGGCAACAAATCACAGAAAACAGTTTCAAAATACCTCAAGTAATTACCCAGTTTCATTGAAACTAATTCATTAATGTATTCAACGAATTTTAAGAAAATAATAAAATACATCCGCAGGCAATGCATTCCTGCAATATTTCAAAGATGCTTTGCGAAATAATTCCAATTTATCCATCCATTTTACTTTGAAGTAAGCTGATTTAACAATGTTATTCAAATTGTTCAGTACACAACAAATGGCACATTTTCATTCATCAAATGCACACTCGACAAATTATTTTGCCTTTAACATCGACTTAACTTACATTCTTGTAATAGACACTCTCTTACTGTGTGAATTACACAAATAAATTATGCGTTTGTATTGCGTAAGCTAATCAAATATTAAAAATGATATTTACTGAAACTTGCTGAAGCTAATTCACTTCTATTGTTTAAAACAATTAATTGTGATTGGCAAATCCAAAGTATAGTTTTGTTTTGTTTTGTTTTTATTGAAAGTTACTATTGATTCAAAATCTATTGCGAAATTAAATGAATTTTCTTCAGAATCTTGATTCTGGAAATTCTAAAATTGGAATATAAATATCATTTTAATATGGGTTTTCAACAGTTTTCATTGGTAAATTTGTCTCAATTTTCTGTTTACTGAATTTTAACCATAAGTAATTACTTGAAGCACGATTAACAGAAAAATCAACATGATTTTCGGCCCAACAAATATCTGGTTAACAGACAGTGTTTGTCTGTAAATAAATTTGAATCCATCAGTCATTTGGCTTAAAATTTCTTCATCTGATTGCACACGACTTGAAACACATTCCTTTCAGGTGAATCACCATTTTTCAAAATAAGTCTTCGCTCAATGAATTTCACAAAATTATCAAATAAACAAATGTCGACGAATTTGATGAGTTTATCGAATCATTTTAAGCCACTGTTTGTCACATCGACCATATTCAATTCATCTTGTCGCATTGGATTGAAAATTTTGTTTTTTTCTTTTTTTCGTTGGCAGACAATTTCTCAAACTTGATTTGAGTTTTGAAATTCGAAAATATTTCAATTTCATGTTTATTGGGTTTGACTTAAAACTTTTAAATTAATTAAAATGTAACAAAAACCAAATATTCTGGAACAAAATATTTGTTTTTCATTATGGGATTTTCGAGAAATTTGGAATTTTAAAGAAAACAAAAAATGCCCAAAAAATCTTACATGTTCATAATGTTTGTGAAGAGATGAGCGATAGTTTTGAAGCTAATCGAAATATTGGTGTGAACCTCTTCAAAAGGAGGATTATATACTCATAAGAATGTTTTGTTCCATAGCACTACAAAACTTGTGCATTGAGAGATGAAAACTCGAGTATTATGCAATTTATGTTCGAGCTGATGTGTTTCATATTGGAAACTCCATATAAACAAGATGAATTTTCCTTGGGATATGTGTGTGATTCACTCATTGCTAAAAATGTATCATGTGAGAGCTGGAAAATGATCAAGAAATTTTTGGTTTCCAATACTCTGGTGCCTAAATTTAATTTCATGTTTAAATAGTTGGAAAATCAATACAAAGTGCAAAAATGTATACTGAAATTGATCAATTTAAACAACAAAATTGAAATTAAAAGGAAAATTAAACTGGCACGGGTTGTACTTTGAATCGAAGACTTCCATTGAGCATATTGGCATTGGAAATGCCACGAAATTCAAAATAATGCATTTGTTACAGAAATATTTTTGTACATTTGACCTCTAATTCGCCCACATTTAGTTTTGAATGTTTTGTACATGACATAAAGTGTTGGGAATCACATCTGTTACAAACAAAACGAACAATATTATGCAATCGACAATCATTGCTTATTTATGACAATGAAATTATATTCATTCTGTATTCTAACACCATCGCAAGACGAGAAGGGAAAAAAAGAGATGAGAGTGAAACGAAGAGGAAAAGAAAGAAGAAGAGGAAGGAGTGGAAGATAAGAGAAGAGAAGAGAGAAGAAGAAGAGGGAGTGGAAGTCGGTGGAAGTGATGAGATGAGAAATAAGCTAAAAAGAGAAGAGTCAAGAAGAAAAAAGAGACCAAGAGAAGAAAGATGAAGAGCAGAATGATAAAGAGAACGAAGTAGAAGAGAAGAAGAGACGAAAACTGAAGAGATGTGGATGTGATGTGATTGGAAATATGAATAATTTGAAATTTCCGATTTTATCTCGATTGGTTCAATGGCGGTTTGAATTTTATCGTTCTAATCAATGCAATGCGTACACCGTACACGCTTCATAAAGTTTCCCCGAAAACAAACTTGCGAAAAATCTAGACTTCACAAATGTAAATAAGCTCAACTGTTCATGAACAATGCCCATTGAATTGTTTACAGTTTAACAAATTGATTAATTATAATGCGAATGTTTAAATGAAACCAGACACATCTGTCATCTTTCGTCAAATCCAATTTAATGCAATTTGTCAGTCACAATCAAATGAAAAATCGGTTTTTTCTTTCACATTAAGACAAATTGATTGCATTTTTCATTCGCATAGATGAAAGAAATTGTTCTTCAATTGTCATTTATTCCAAATTTACACTCGGGATATTATATTTCAACTGTTTTAGCAGAAAAATGAAAAAAAAAAAAAAAATAAAAATAAAAAAAATAACAAACAACACGCGTCAATGAGAATAAGATCCCAAAAATTCAAATCGATGAATTCGTAGAAATGGCTAATTTTAACCTTGACTCTCTCTCTTATTGAATAGATAAACAGAAAATTGTCTGCTTTCCATTGCGAACAATTTTCGTCGTTTGTCATGTTCATGGTGTAAATCATTTACAATTCATGAAGTTTTCCGTGAATTTTGTCTTGTTGGGTCGAAATTCAAGGTGATTCACAGTCATTGAATTCACTGAAATGATGAACATATTAAACGAAACGTCTGCCCTGCATATTTCGGATGAAAAATGTGTGTGCATGACGCATGTTTACTATGACGAACATTCAATGTTTTATGTTTTCAAATTACATTCAACAAAAAACACCGTCAAATACATAAAACATATTTGGAACACCGGAAACGCAAACTACCCTACGCCAATTGTTCATTCCATAAAAAATGATTTTGCTTAGCCGATTACGAAAATGATAAATTTTTTAACGAATAATCTAATCACTTTTGAAATATTTAAATTTATTTTTTCTTCATTTTTTTCTCGTTTCAGGTGAGTGTTTGTACGATACTTATCGTTTTGAACGGTGAATTTTGATGAAAAATATTCTGATGGGAGATTGGTATCTAAGGAAACACATGTTAAAAAGCTGGAGATTGTTATGTTCAAGAAAAAATATACAAATTTTCTCTTAAAACACTGAAAGAACAACACGTTTCATTGATAATGAAAATGTTCAATGATTCATTTGAAGATTAAAAAAGATTCGCCAACCATTTGCACAGTAAATCATGGAAAACAGAAAAATATCGAAAAATAAGCTAATTTTAGGCGAAAAACCAGGTCGTTCCAGATGAGAATCAAGCCAATTTCAACAAAAAATTGAAGAAAAGCAAAAAAACAAGGCAGAAAAAGAATTGAAGAAAAATGAAGAAAAAGCTGAAAGGCGAAGAGAGAGAGAGAGTGAGAGAGAATGGAGAAAACTGAAATGAAGCTCGGCAATAACGGAAAATGTTCAAGAAAAACAAAAATAGTCTGAAAGATTATTTACAGTGTTTGATTGAAAGTTTCCTTTTGATGCAATTAAAATGCGACTCTTTTAAGTTGATATTTGATGCGATGTTTTTGTGAAAAACGAAGAAAAACAAACGTTTAAATTTCAAACAGTTTCCATTAGCTTGGTTTTGTTGTGTAATTCGCGAATGCCACTCACATTGAATTTAACTGTAATAAGGAAAATTTAATTGGTGTTTTATAAAATTGTGCGATGACTTTAGAGAGATTGGATGCTTTGTTTTGATTTTATCAAAGTAAATGGAATGATGAGTGAATATTGGCGAATGAAATTTATGTGATGCGACATAAAGTGGCATTTATTCGAATAGACATAGTGAGCCGCCAAAATGTCTGCTGTTCAGTAGACCGATCTGTTTACTTCTGTAAGAGTACCCAGTGTTTTAGCGATGCGACAAACAAACGATGCGATTTGGGTGTGTGTGTGTGTTTTTTTTTTTTTTTCATTTTCTCTTGTCATTTTCTTTCGTTTGCGAATTCATGCGAATAGAAAAGTGGTCGTAAATTATGCGATTTCAAAATGAGGCTGATTTAGTTTCATTTTCATAGGCATTGTCAAATGAAATTCAAATCCAGTGAGCTCGACCATGATTCCAGTAAATTTGATGTTGAAGAAAAAGCAAAGTGTCAATTTAACGTCAATTTATTGCATTGAAAGGAATTTTTCGCACTCTCAACATTATACTCAGCATACTTTCAATGGAGCAAAAAACAAAAACATGAATGGATGAGCGAATGTGAAGAGAGAAAAAAAAAAATTCGGCTCGGCACCATTATTATTTGTGACGCCGTCAGCATTTTTCGAAATATCTAGTAATATTCATGACTGCAATTTACATGAATCGTAAGTTTATGAACATTTTGATGAGCATCACATCTCCAATTCAAAATAGTTTCGCTTCAACAGTGAATCGATTTTTGAATGCATTAACACTAATTTGAAAGTGCTTTTATTTTTGCCTTTTCTTACAATGGATTATGGTTTTGCCATTCGTTGTTCGGTCTTTTGCGATTAATTTTATTCACTGGTTTATCATTTTGCTTATTGTTTATCGATTTTAAGACTTTTGCTCGCATTTCTTTCCGTCCCTTTGCTCTTGATTACTCTTTTTCGCTCTTTATATACATTTCCATGCTCTCTCCCTCTCTCCTCTCTCTCTCCCTCTCTCCCCTCTCTCCCTCTCTTCCTCTCTCACCTCTCTTCCTCTCTCCATTTCTACTTCTCTATCTTTCAAATACTTTTCTCTTTCCCACTCTTTTTCTTTGTTCCACTCTCAATATTTTCCTCTTTCTCTTTTTCTCCTTTTCTCTTCTTCGCTCTCGTCCTTCTCTTTCAACCGCCCTCCCCCCCCTCCCTCTCTATCTCTCTCTCCATCCTACCTCTTCATCCTTCTCAATCTCCTTCTCTCTCTTCTTTTCATGGGGCCACCCATGCTCTCTTTTCCCCTTTCCCACTCTCTCCTCCTCTTCCTCTTCATCACCTTCTCTCTTTCCTTTCTACACTCTCAACCTCTTCACCCTTTTTCTTCCTTTTCATCTATCTCACCATACTCTTCCACATCCACATCCACATCATTCCCTTGCAGTAAATATTTTCATAATCAAATGGAAATCGATTAAATAAACCGCATACATTTCGGATGGAATGATTCAATTTTTGTAGTACATTCCATTACAAGTTTATCCATTCATACTGGCCTCAGTTGCATTCAACAAAATTCCATGGAATTCAAAAATTTCAACGCATTCATTAATATTATTTGAGATTTTTTTTTTTTTTTTTTTTTTTCAACAAAAATTTTGTTGAATACAATCAGCTATTTCAATGTTCATTATACCAAATTAAATGCAATTTACAGAGATATCTCTATTTGGCAATAAAAAATAAATAATAAATTGGCAAAAATGTTTGGATTCGATTCTACAAATTAAAATGTATAATTGACAAGAGTGCTTTTTTTAGAGCTATTAGAATTGAGTTTAAAACACAATTCACGTCAAAACAATAGCATTTTCAACGTGTAAATATTCGATAAACAGGTGTTTTTCTAAAATTTAGAGTCCAAACGAATATTTTGTACGAAATTATTGTATAGCATATAGTACAATGTAAATAATTCATTTGATGTCAGTAAAATTTGAATGGCTGTGCGATACATTTCATAATGATGAATTCAGTTATATTTTCCAATTGTACTTGATTCGAAAACAACTTTTTTTTTTTTTTTTTTTTGCTCAAAACACAATAAATTCGTGTTGAATGCCAATGATGAATGAACTACATCAATTATTCATTTTAAAATTGTATTCTGATCATTCTACCAAACAAATCGAGTGTACTCAAACTGAACTACAATTCAATAAAAAGGATTCTCAGTTCGAAATTTTTGAACAAAACGAACAAGAAAAAACAATTTTTTTTTTTCCTCAAAAAATGCACTGGAAAAGTACAACTTTTTATTGTCAAATGAATTTTTCATGAATTGATATTAGAATGGCTCAAAAGGTGATGTTATTTATTCTCCAAAATGATGATAATTTGAATAAAATGGATTTTTTTTTTTGTCGAATGATTTTTTTTCAACATAAATCCATATCAAAAGCAGCAAAATCTTGAAATCCTTCATGTGATTCAATTCGTTTAATTTCAATTAAATTGGTTTTTGTCCCTTTGGCCATTTTAGTAGCCACATATGCGTCTTCTTCTACATAAATAGTGATTTTGGTCTTTTTCATTGATATTTCACGTGCATCGTTAAGTGCTGATAGATCAAGAATTTTTGTGGAATTATTATAATGTATTCCATTTTTCAGATGATTTATTTTAATTTCCTGCAATTCAGGCAATCCACTGATGAAAGGTAAAATATTTGTAATTTCTTCTGCATAAAGATACAGTTTTTTAATTGAATTTGGATATTTTATCAAAACATCAAAATCATTGATTTTCTCTTTATCCATGATAAGTAATTGTTCCAAATTATTCATATGAGATAAGGCAATTGTTTGCGTTCCATTCATAATATGCAATATTTTAATCGTTGATAATAGTTTCAATGGATATGAAAATTGCCTTAAATTACCATCAAAGTACAAATGCAATTCTTTAAAAAAATTCATTTCATAAAGTTGCAATAATTTCGGTACAAATGTATTAAACGCAATAGTGCCGACCAAAGTGTATTCATGTAAAATTGCTAAAGCATCATACTGTAGATTTGATTTCAAGAAAAATTCAATATTTGCTATTAAAAATTCAATGGTCACCGAAAAGTTGCGAATTTGTTGATTTTTCTGAAGAAATTCAATGACATGGTAATTTTCAAGCGATGAACTTATTTCAAAATGTTCAAGTGTATCATATTTATTTGCAAGCCAATTATTTGATGTGCCAACAAGAAAATTACGTTGCGTCCAATCATTGTCACAGTCTTTCACATACAAACGCTTTAAATTTGAACAATGTGCAAGAAATTTGTCATGAACATCACTATTTAAATCACTATAAATGAATTTTAATGTTTCTATTTTCGATAGATATTTTTCAACACTTTTAAGTGAACGTAAATTACCATCGTAGAATTCAATTTCATTTAGTAATGGGAATTCAAACTCATCAAATATTGCTAAATTTCCATCTTCAATCACAACATTTTTGATGTATTTACTAAAACAATTCACTATAACTTTGCTATATTCGGAATATATATTTCCTCCTTTGCTGCGTACTCTCGATCGAAAATTATTTTGATAGAAGAAATTGGCAGTTTCGAGTAAGTTTGTACATGTTTTGCTTACATTAGCAAGGTCGGTTAGCAATAAATAATCGAAACTTTCCAATTTACAATCAGTAAACATTTTAAGGTAGTCTCCTCTTTGCGGTAGAACCACTGAGGCCATATTTGAACGATTCGACTTTTGCTTCTTTCGACGATGAGATTTTGCGCTTTCAACAAGCGAAATGAAAAGCTGTATTAAGAACAATTCGGAAGAAAATTTTAAACAAATTTGATATGAAATAGATATTTTACGTTGATTGACAATATTACCTCGGAAATTATGAAAACAGCCAATAACAATCGAAACCATTTTGTATTCAGCATGTTGTTTTTTTGTTGGTTTTTAATTTTCTGTTCTCTAACGATTAAGTTCAAATTGAATTAATTCCTTTTTCCAACAACTGTCATCGCAAAATGAGTATATATGAGCATGGGTTGTGTATGTTTCTCAATTGACGAAAGATGTGACAGAAATTCATCGCATTTTAACAAGTTCCTAATAATTTTATAAATGAACGAAAATAGGCATCAATTAAATTGAGACGTAAATGAATTAAATAAATACAATATGTATCGAACAAGATATTGAATGTATTGAAAACGAGATAGAAAACATATGCTTCCAAATTGGAAATTCCATCTCTCTCTCACTCTCCCTGTATCTCTCTTCTGTCTATTCTCTCTCTCTCTCTCCTTCGCTCTCACTCTCCTTCCCTATCACTCCCTCGCTCTCCCCCTATCTCTCCTTCTCTCTCACTTCCTCGCTCTCCCCTCTCTCTCCTTCTCTCTCTCTCTCTCCCCATTTCTCGGTCCCTATCACTTCACCATTCTCACCTCTCTCCCTTGATCATCCTCCCTTGATCACCCTCCCTCCTTCACTCGCTTCTCACTGTAACTCTCTCTCCATCTTTTGCATTCTCTCTTTCTCTCTCGCTTTATCTTTTCCTCTCAAAATCTCCCTCAATCTCACTTTCCCTCTCTCTATATCGTGCCTTTTCTTTCTCTCTCCATCCTTCTCCCCCATCTCATCACAATTTAACAATTCCAAATGTTATCCATCGCATGTATTGAATCGATTTGTTAAATTGCATATCGACCGCGATGCGTTGAAAGTTTATCAAATTCGTCTGAAATTTTAATACAATATTTACAAACAAAATTCCATGCAATTCATTAACAATATTTGGGTTTGAAATACCAAAATCAATGTTGAACGCAATCATTCAGTATATTATTATGAATTTGATGCAATTTATAAATGAAAATTAAACATCACTACTACTATCCAGTGGTATCCAATCAGTTTCAGTCATTTGCTTTACGTAACTCGTCTTTTTTTTCTTTCTTTCTTTCTTTCTTTCTCTCCCTCTCTCTCTCTCTCTCTCTCTCTCTCTCTCTCTCTCTCTCTCTCTCTCTCTCTCTCTCTCTCTCTCTCTCTCTCTCTCTCTCTCACTCTCTCTCCACAAATGCGTAATTTCGATTTTCATATCAAGTATGCGATATTATGTTTGGTTAGGATCGTAGCCCAAAATCCTCATGCATATTTATTCATCATTTAATCCATCCATTTGTTTAAGTAACAGGCAAACGATATCATTTTCCATTTTGGATTTTGGATTTTGGATTTTGGATTTTAGTTCGTAACACAAAATAAACATGTGTGGCATTTTCGGTTTTGGCATCGAATTTTTTAATTTCAATTAATTATGACAATTGATGGCAACAATGAATATCAACAACATTCAACAATACCAAAATGGCCTCTTCCAACAAAGTAACAATATAGACAATGATGCTTCCGCAAAAGCTTTTGATCTCATTTCAAATTAATTAAATTGAAATTGATACAATGTGCTTAGCAATTGTGTTCATTTACATTTTGTATTTCGATTTATACGAGAAAACCGCTCATTATTGCGTGAAATGAACAAACGATAAAAAGCATAAATAAGTACTTGGACAAAAGAGAAGCTTGACGAGAGAAAGAAAAAAAAATTAAAAAAATGTTTGTGCTGTGGACAGCTTTCAGGCGATTTAACACAACAATTCATGCAAATGAATTAATTGGCAAGCACGCATCATTTTTTTCACACGTATACTCCTTGAGATTTTTCTTTTTTTGTTTATTCTCGGAAAAACGGACAGATTTACATTATGTATCATTGATTTTTGGATTTGCATTCAAATCAATTCAGCCGTTTTTCCTCCATATATATTTTTCTTTTTCTTTATATTTTTCTATTCGAGCTCAAATTCCTCTTCTTATTGAATCTATTTTGAAGCATAAAAATAATTCTCAAGTCTCCGAAGAATTAATTGTAATTTTCAAGTGTTTTGTAAACAAAATTTCTAAGTGGCTTTTACAATTTGATGTAACACTCATTTCAATTTAAACAGATGAATGTTAAAATAATGCTATAAAAATCAAGTAAATTATTGTAAAATTCATGGAAAAACAATTGACAGGCGAATTTTCACACGTGGGCCATGGGCAATTGAGCAGAATTTGAAATTACCAATTTTCGGTTTGGAAATGAAATTTCTTTAAGAAGTTTTCTTCTTTACGAGAGTGGGAAGAAGAATTAAGAAGGTTGCAGAGACTGGAAACTGTGAGAAGAATGAGCAAAAGCAAAGAAGAAGGGCAAAGAAGAGTGATTGGAGCGAAAAGATTGCTAGAAACGAAGAAGAGTAAGGAAAGCAAAGGGAGTGAAAAAAAAAACTAGGCAAGTTCGTAGCAAAAGCGATTAAAATTGGCTGGAGATTGAAGCAATCTGCATTCATTGTACTAATCTCTGTGAATAAACTTAGTAAATGCTAAATGAAAGTCATTTTCGAAATGAAAACATCGTCATTCACATGAAAAATTGCAAAAAAAAAAAATAATTGCAAAGATGTCTGTTTTCGTGTTTTTGGATGTAAACACAAATTTTTTTTTTTTCTTATTAATATCAAAGCATTTCGCTACAAATGATGTAAATTACATCGGCAAACACAGTGTACAAAATCCTTGAATACAACTGAGCCAAAGTACATTGAGTTTCAAGTTCAAGTGTTTTTGTTGAAGATTGTGTGAAAAACAAAACAATTTGGTTCGAGACAATGATATCGATTGATTTTACTAATGAAGTATGTCGCAGACGCGATATGTTTTCATTTTGCCATTCGAATTTGTCGCCATTCTTAAGCCCTGTCCGTCACTTCTCATCGCTTCTGTCACCATTCGTATGCTCATTGTTTTCTGGTTTAAATCTGTCTCTCGACAAGGTCTTTTAATTTAACAAATGAGTTTGAACCATGGTGCGAGTGGTCGTTGTGCTCCACATTTTTTTTTTCGTCTTTGAAACAAAATATCGAATGATTTTCAATGAATGCAAAAATGGTTTCTTTTCCGCAGACATTCGATATGTGTTTTTTTTCTTTTTTTTTTTTTTGCTTTGTTTGTCTGATGGAATCTGTTCCAGACACTTCACATTTCTCCCGGCAAAAAAAACAGAAGAAAATAATTCTGAATCTTTGTCCCAAATGCAGATACCATCTGTTGTTGTTTCTACAATCTCACGTTTGTCCGCATTCTTCATTCGAATAATGATTCGTTTTTATTCATTCTCTTTGAAATGTTCTTCTCTCTTCGTATGCAAAGGAAAAACTTGAAATTTTCAAAAGACATTGAATAGAAATGGGCGCATGTTTTGCGATACACGCACCTTTCACATATGTATATTATGAAGACCATTTTCCAAGGCGCATTCAAATGTATTAATTTAACGATTATGGAAATGTGTGTTTAAGCCATTGATATCGGATGCCATTTTCCCAGTCGACCAGACAGCCATACACACACACACAAAACAAAAACACACACACACACACACACACACACACACACACACACACACACACACACACACACACACACACACACACACACACACACACACACATAAATACACACATAGTCACACACACAAAGAGACACACACATGCATCTCCACATACAATGTGAGTTTATCGCATAATATGTGAATTCATGCCAAACGCTTCACATCGACAATAATTAGACAGATAAATAAACTCGGCAATCTTCACACGCGTCGCGCGGTAAAATGTAATAACCATAACAATAAAAAAAACAACAACAACAACAACAACAACTACGGGAACAGGCCATCCACTGGATGTGCTGCATCGAATTGTGTCTGCAATGACACGATGAATACGATGAAAATAAATTATAGGCGATATGCGCGGAAAAAAACGACTCATGAGAAACAATAAAAATAAATAAACACACCGAATACGTATTCAAACAACACCATCAAAATTCGAACAACGATACCATTTTTCGGGCTCCTATCTCTCTAACTTTTCTCTATCTCTTTTTTTTTTCGTCTCTTTTACCTTCCTCTCGCTCCCTCTATCTCTTTCTCCCAATCTCCCACTCTCTATCGCTTTCTATATCGCTCTCTTTTTTTCGTCCCCTCATTCCATCTCTTTATATCTTCTTCACACAATGTTTATATTAAGACTCCTCAATGCTCATATAACAGATGAACTTTTTAGTCTTTCATTTTCAGAGCTTTTGTATCAACCAAATCGCATGGGTTTGCAGAAAAGAAAAAAGGACGAATAACCAAAAAAAAAAAAAAAAAAAAAAAAAAAAAAATCATAAAACTAAATGGGAGACAAAGGCACTCATGCTGAGTATAGCATAAAGAAAAACCAACTTATTTCGTCATTGTATTACAGCTGTTGTAATTATAGGAAATTCTAGGCACCAATAGTGTTAAATGTGATATCACTTAAATTCACAGCGAGTGGTTTCATTTCGTACTCTATCATATGTAAAGTTAATAAACACGTCGAAATACGTATGATACAAACACAAATACAGGGGGATAGACATTGAGTTGTATTTCGATATGGAAAATGCCAAGAAATAAAAATGGAATTCATTAAAAGTGCGCTTCCGGTGAACATTTGAAGAATGGTCAATGCCTTTTCATTCATTTCGCAAAATTCGAATTGTTGAAAAAATCAAAAAAATAAAAAAAAAAAAAAAAAATCTATGAAAAATTTAGATAAAAAATCGAAAAAAATTCCGTAATATTCAACAGAAATTCGGAAAAAAATTCCAACAAATCAAAAATCAAAAAAAAAAAAAAAAACCTAAAATGAAACAAGATCAAGAAAAATATTGATTTTTGGCGAAAAGCTCTATGAGAAATCCATCTAAAATTTCTTTATTCATGTGAGTTTATCTACATTCTTTAACAAATTCCTTTCATATGTTTCGATGGTTTTTCACCAATCAGCCTTTTGGCAATGTGCCATTTGCAATAAAACAAATTCATTTTATTTCTTCGGCGAAAATCCCCCTGTATTGCACAATTCTCGGCGTATATATTCAACGGTACTTTGTAACATTTGCACGTTTCACTTGTGTGTGCTCATGTGAATTGTTCCTATTCAGTGGTTGTCAGAAAATTGCCATGAGAAAACTAAATAAAAATTAAATCTTGAAATTGCCGCCATTTCCACCTACAAAACTTGGCTTGACGCATTCATTGTATTAAAAGTGACAAAAGCTTTTTTACGGTATTAGCCTTTAACATTTGGCCATTTCTTCTTCTTCATATTTTTTCTTCGTCTTTCATTTTGGTTCTCACATTGCTTTTGATTTTATTTTGTAGCATGGGCCGCAATTCACTGTTTACTATGTGTATAAAAATGTGGCAGGCTTCATAAACAAGTCGTAAAAATGTTTTGTGTAAATGCATGGAATTGCTCATAAAATGATGTATGATTTGGTTGAAACGATATTGACGATTGTGAGCAACCGCATTAAATAGTCTTAATAGATGTTCTATTTAGATTGGTTCTGTTGGCCCATGGTTCTTTTGTTCGATTTTCATGTTTATTATTCGATCTATGATTGGCCAAATGCATTGTTCTTGCCACATTTTCATTGTTATATTATTTGAAGAGAAATACTCAAACACACACATACACACACACTCACGGCACTTTATTTTATTTATGCAACATGCGTACGAAATCGATTGACGCTTTCTGTGCGAAATTCATCACATAACACTCAAATCCGTATCAGAGAGATACAGAGATACAGAGATACAGAGATACAGAGATACAGAGATACAGAGAGAGAGAGAGAGAGAGAGAGAGAGAGAGAGAGAGAGAGAGAGAGAGAGAGAGAGAGAGAGAGAGAGAGAGAGAGAGTCACGATACGAAGAAAGCGACCGAGATTTACTTGCAAAGCGAAACAATTATTCATGGCCTCTTGGCCAAAAACAAAAACAGATTTTTGTCGTATGATATTAAGATAAATTACTCAATTTCAACACGAATGCTTCTACAAATAGATAATGACAATGCGTGTGAACAAGAAGCAAAGAGATTTCTATAGAATCTCTGGAGAAAGCGAAAGATAACGAGAAAGAGAGAGAAAGAGAGAGAAAGAGAGAGAAAGAGTTAGATTTACTATTCAAACACAGATTATTCGATGATATCAAGATATCAACCTAATCAAGTCACGGAGAAAAACGAATAATCTCATGGTTTATTTGAATGAAAAAAAAAAATCCATTCGTAATTTGATAGAAAGTGCTGCTTCTTGATATATGTTAAGTCATTTCGAGCCTGAAGAAATTGGAAGAAAAATGTGAATGGAAAGGTGAATAGTAAAAGGAAAATTTGTTTCCCGAAATACACATGATGGCGTGAATGAAAAATATGTTGTGGCGTGCAAAAAAACTGTAAAAATTCCGTCAAATTGCACATTTTTATGAGAATTTCGTGTAATTTATATAATTATCAAGTTTAACAGCATTTCCTGAGATAAGCAGCCATTTATTAATATTCATCATTAAATTTTGATTGAGAAATAACATGATAACAACCAATTTATACTGAATACTTAATGCATTCAGACACGCTGTTCAATGTACATATTGTTTAATGAACAATGTTCACACGACAATTTCTATGAAACGGGTCTCTGTCAAATTATATGTTGACCACTTTATGTTAATTGAGGGATTCAATTATTATTTGTCATGTCTCAGGTAAATTAGTTCAAAATGATATTAAAATGTAAAATTATTTTAACAAAGAAGAACGGAATTCATTGAATATTCAATGAATTTGATTTTGATTTGCTTGAAAGGGCTTTTTGTTGGTATGAAATCTAAATTTAAGCTTTTCATAATAATTCATTCAAAATATACAATATTTGTTGAGAGTTGTTTGATGATAGAAAAATCCATCGAATTCGTTGCATGAAACACTAGAACAATAATTGAAAAAAAAAAAAAAAAAAAATTTTTTCAACGAGAAAATAATTTGAAAATGAAAAATCTGAGTGGAAAAATCCATTCCCCCTCTCTCTCTCTCTTTGCTCCTCTCAATCCTCACTCTCTCTCTCTCCTCTTTAACTCATTCATTCTCTTTCGCTCACTCACTATCTCATTGAAATTTTTGCTTTCTTCCTCACTTCTGCACTCTCAATGTCTTCCCCAATTAAACCTTTTATCTCTTTTTTCGTCTCTACCAAAAATGTCCCTAATCTTTTTCCTGCCACATTGTTTCCATTGCTTTTTCTTTCTTATCTTCATGGGGAGTGCTTTTTATTTCATTTCAAAAAACCCTTTTTGCTCTCACTTGATGTGACCTGCACCATATTTTCCCTTCATTCATTTGTATTTCAAATTGAATGGTGAGAAAATTAAGTAATTTCTACCGGTTGAAAAAGTGTTGAAATGTTTGCATTAAATGGCTCTATTATTCTAAGCACCATTTGATTTGGATTATTCCCATTCTAAACGGCTAAACGAAAAACGTCTTCTTTTTCTATTTATAATTTCATGCCATTCCATTCCAAATTATATTAATAATTTCTATTGTTTTTAGTTTAGTGAAAAAAGTTGGTTTGTGTGTGTGCTCAATTTTTCGTTCTTTCCGAAGCCAAAAAAAAGTGTCAAATTCAATGACGCATGCGAATATATTGGGCTGAGTGTTGACTGTCCGGTCGAAGTAAAAATGTGTACAAAGAGTGTCGATGTCGTTAGATTTTATACATTTTTTTTTTTCTCTATTTCTCTTCTCATTCGTGTTGACCCTTTCAAGGATTGGTTCATTGAACATTGTTCATTTATCCCAATGTTTGTTCGGATAAAATAAAGGAGGCAGAAATGGATTTTCATCTTTGATTTTGTTCGTTTGAATTTTCATCGTTTTTTTTTTTCTTTTTCTTTTAAACGCCAACAGCGGCATTTTTTTTTTATTTTTTTTTTTTCTCGTTCTTTCACTGCATTTTGAATGGTATTTTGTTCACTGCTTTGTGCATGGCATTTTTTTTTTGTTGGGTCGTTACGTTTCTAATAACACAATTTTAAATATTAAAATGTGTTTGTAGGAGCTGAATCGGTTGTGTCTACCTGGCCGGTCGATTTTTTTGGACAGCATCGAACAAAAAAGAAACAAAATCTGATTGAAAATTGTCGATTGATTTTGGAATTGATTGGTTGTTGGTGTTCTTGTTTTATTCATAAGAAAACGATGCCAAAATGACGGTCGATGGATATATCGTTCGAAGGGAAACAAAATAACGATAAAATAAAAAATTGTATGGAATATTGGACGGAAAAGTCAACCAAAAAAAAAAAAAAGGCTCGATTGGCTTTTCGACTTGTGTGTTTTATTTGTTTTTCGTGCAGCATGTTTTCTTATTTCAAATATCGAAATATGTTAATAAGACTATTCATAATTCACATTCGCCGACTATCAAACACTGAATTTCGATTGTGCACCAAAGACATCGGGAATGTTGCACCATAAAACTAAAACTATTGTTCGGTCGAGTCGTTAGAAAAGCCAATAAAAATCAAACTTTATTCACTTTCGCACAGGAATTGAATGTTAGGCAGAAATGAACATAATAAAAATATACAGAAAAACTAAAAATGAAATAAAAAATAAAGGAGAGAAAACGAGAAAGTGAGAGAAAAAAAAAATGAGAGACAGAGCATAGAAGCAGAGTGGAAAGGATGAGAGACTTAAAGAGAGAAAATGTGAGAGAGCGCGACGGACAAAAAATGAAGAAGAAAAAATAGAGACGGGGGCAGAGAGGGCGACTTAGACAGTGAGTGAGACAGTGAGAGAAAGAAAGAGAAAGAAAGAGAGAGAAAGAGAGAGAAAGAGAGAGAAAAAGAGAGAAAGAGAGAGAAAGAGAGAGAGAGAGAGAGAGAGAGGAGAGAGAGAGAGGTAGAGAGAAGGAGAGCGAGGATGTGAAACTAAAAAAAGGAAAAGAGAAACAGCGTTGACGTCAATGTGAGACGTTTTGAGCTCATAATGGTCAGTATTGACAATCAGTGGCGCATATCGATACGAAAAACGTTACGAGAAAGCCAAATTCAGCACATTAGACGACGGACAAAATGAATGAAATGGCTGAGCAAAATAGCATTGAACAATGAAGAATAATAAGGAGAAAGAATGGAAAAATGGAAGGAATTGATAAAAAGATAGCGAAAGGAAGTAAGCAAATGTAGAAGGGTGAAAAGGGACGAAGAGAAGAAAGGATGAGGGAGAAAGAAGAAGGGAGATAGAGAAGAAAAGAGAAATGGAAGAGAGAGAGAGAGAGAGAGAGAGAGAGAGTGAACGAGAGTATGAGTGAAAGTTGGAAAAATCAAAAAGGAACAAAACAAAACAGACTTGGAAAATGAACGAAATGGAGATAAAACAAAACAAGAAAAATGAAAATGAAGAAGCATGGCGTATTGAGTATATTACGGCAGTAAGTTAGCCTCATTGATGAATACTATTTAAGATGCAAACGACATTCGTTTCAACTGAAGCCGTAACACATTTCAATTCAATCCCGCAGTGATTTTGTCTTGAAATGTATCGACATCATTTCGAGGCCATTGGACCGTCGACATGCAATGGGCACATTCTTGTACCCAATCCAAATGACTTTTAATAACAAGACCATATTCACCACATACACATGTATCCATTATGTGATATTAACTGAACTATTTCTCCCCTTCTCTCTTTCTTTCTCCCCCACTCCCATTTATCTTCTGCTCAAATTATTCAATGAACGAATATTTTTCTCGGTTTTTTTTTTTTATTATTGCTTTCATCCCACAAAATCATATTTTATAAGCCTATTCTTGTGATGTGTGTTCGTCTTCTTTGTCGAATATTGTTTTTTTTTTCTTTCTTTTTTTGCTCATTGCAATTCAAATCGCCTTAAAATGTTGAATCTTGTCGATTCTCGGTTTCAACGTACATTATTTACATTCCAAACATTTTGCTGCTTTTTGAATAGCATTTGAACACCGTATGTGTTACATAAATCGTCTATCTCTATATCAACAATGCATAGAAAAGACGAGCAGCAACAATAACAAAAAGCCACACACACACACACACACACACACTCACATACACACAAATGTAACAAAAGAGGAAAAAACGGCTACATTTCAAACGACCTCCATCATTGTGCACTTTCTATGAATAAATAATCACATTTCTCGAATAAATGACTTTGGAATGTTATTCCCGTGCGGGGAATTCTGGCCATGATAACACAAATTCTATATTAAAGTCATACGTATTTCTTTTTCATCATTTTTTTTTTTTCGTTATTATCATCGATGTAGCTTTTGCTGCACAAAAGTTGCACATCAAAAATTGGCGCTCCACTCTAACAAAATCTCCACTTTATTAAGTTGACCACTAATGACGCAAACATACAAACACAAGTTTTTCATTCGCTTCGATAAATGCAAACCAAAACATTAACATGACAATATTTTGAACAATAAGAACGAAGAAAGAATCACTGACGATGTTATTGACTATACAGAATTAAATAATGTGCTCCGATTTACACACTTTGCATTTCTTAATGGAATTTTGACTTTTTTCTACTTTTGATTGAACATGGAAATACGATTTTAAAATGGCAAGTTTAAATGTAAAAAAATGATCGAAATGTTTACGGAAATATTATTTTGAAATAAAGAAAAATAATAATCCTGCAACGCTATTGTTGAATATCAGACTAAATTGATCCAAAATTGTTGCGTAAAATGAATCGAATTGTAGTTCGTGTCCAATCATATTTTGAATTTATAAGTCCACATTTTATGAGAAGAACATCAATGTAAATGGAAAGTTTTTAAGTAGACAAAAATGGCTTGAAGGCTATAGGATTTCGTAAACTGTCAATTAGCTAAAGAATGGGATTGAAAAACGAGTGGAATAAGAAGACATACATTTTTGAAGATTTAAAATCATTTTTTTAGAGATTTCTATGTTTAATACACTTGAATGAAAAACAGAGACTAACTATGAGAAGAGAAGCTTAAACATTGTTAACTTCAATTTGATTTATGCAAATGTACTACACTAAACTAATCTATGAAATCAATTGGCAACCCTGAGATATACAGAGCTGTTCAAGCTACAATACAATACGAATTTTTCATAAATTTGGCGAATGCGAAATAAATTTTTTGAAAAATTCGTAAAAATGTACGCATTCGTGAGAGTTAAATTCCCCTAGTGTTCAAGTATCCAAAGTTTACAGCCACTTTGATCATAAGCTTCTTTAAAATTGTCATATGTGAATGCATATTTCTGACAATTTTGATTTTAACGTAATAATTTGATGAAATTTGGTTTCCACGCTCATTTCACCTTTCTTCAATACATTTACGCTACATAGAAAGCCATGCGTGAGAATTCATGAAAAACAACATCAAATTAAATGATTCATTCTTTTACTTTTATTTCAATCATTAAAGCAAATTGAAAAATTATTTCAATTAGTTTGAATTTGATTTTGAAAATAACTTAAATTCATTTGAATGAAATAATTGATTTATTTGTATGCAGAATCAGACGTTAAACTGGGCTGTCACCAGCCAGCTAAATAATATTGGCCGAATAGTGACGGGCTTATGTATTGATTCTTCTTTCTTCTTCGTCGTTTATATAGAACATCGTGTCAGCGGCTAACGTTATTTCGAAAATATTATTTAGCTGACTAATAACTGCTCAGTGTAACGTCTGTGCAGAATGCAGATGCGAAAAATTTGGTTATTTATCAATTCTTTAATTTGTGAACGTGTTTTATATCATTAGAAATGTAAGTTTTGCGAGCTAAGCGACTTTTTCACATTTTGCATGGGATTGGCTCTCCTCCAATGTGATGAGATTGAATATGGTTCTTCAATTGAATTATTGATCGTCTGTTTGTCGCACAAATGGCATTGATATTGATGCTAGTTACACATCTTCTTGTGTGCAATTTGTTCATTTTCATTCGAAATTGCTTCAAAACATTGATGTTGCGCAAAATGTTGATAGAAGTGGAATTTTTGAACGAATTTCTTCTGGCAAACTTGACATTCGAATGATTTTTGATTGGTGTGTTTTGCTTGAATGTGTTTTTTTAAATTATTTTTGAAAAAACACTTATGCGGACAAAGATAACATTCGAATCGACGACGCTTGCAATGTTCTTCATGTGATTGTTTCATTTGTTCTTTGTCAAACCGTTGACCACATTGCACACAATCGAATGGCAGTTCATCGTCATGTGTTCGCGAATGTTCTACCAAGTGATGTTTCATCGTAAATGATTTAAAACAAACGGAACATTCGAATGGCTTTTCACCGCTGTGAACCCGCATGTGATTAATCAGCTGTGCTTTGTGGTGAGTTTTGTATTCACACAAATCACACATGATTTGACGATGTTGACACTTCGATTCGTGATCATTCTTTTCAATTCCATTTACAAAACCTTGGCCACACTTCAAGCATTGAAATGGGAATTCTCGACCATGAATTTTAATATGTCGCATCAAATGGGATTTTCGTGCAAAATTCTTGAAACAAATTTTGCATTGAAATGGCTTTTCGCCAGTGTGAATTCGATTGTGCACCGTGAGTTGTCCTTTAATTGATGTTTCATAATTGCACACATGACATTTGTGCATTTTCAATTTCTTCGCCACTTTATTACGTGGAATCTTCTTCTTGTTTTGTTTCCGTCCTCCGTTGCTTCTTGGTTTTCCAATATGTTTCTGTCCTGGATTCTTACGATTAACAGTTAAATCAATTGTTGGCTCGTTATTGTGACCACGTGGTCCTGAGCCATTTTTCTTATTTTTCTTGTGTTTTCCACAATCATTCTCATCTTTGAGTTCATCCAAATCAATATCCCAGTCCAAATCGGTTTCTGATTCACTTTCCGATTTCGTTTGTTGATTTGCTTCATGTTCAACATCGATCTGCGTATGTCGTGATGTGAAACCAATTTCAATTCCATGTGATGATTCTTCTTTGACAATCGTCTCTTGCTTGATTTCGATTTCCATTTCATTCATATTTCGTTTGGAACGACCGTTCAAAGTATCGTCACCTAATCTGGAGTTCATTCTGACACTGTTTTTGAAATTCTAAATAAAAATGACAAAAAGAAAAGAAAATTAATCAATTGAAATGTCAATGCTGATTAAAATATGAAGAAAATAATCACGTTTAGTTTGGCGCAAAAAGAGGTGACACAATGGAAACTTCGAGAAGACAGATTTACAACAACAACAACAACAACAACAACGTGCAGATGAAATAAGAAATTCATTACAAGTAAATCACTAGAATATACCGGATTATCTTCAAATGTTATAGTTTTAGCAATTTTAATCAATTTCTTGAAAATAACTCGTATGTAAAATCGACAATTTAGAGAAAAACTATCAAGTTCTGAATTCAATTTGCAAAATGATGACGCAATTTCTGCAAATGTGATAAAATAATGAAAATTGTCTGATCAAATATTTAAAAAAATGATCAAATTCCTCATTTTCAAGAGATTTAAAATGTAAAATTCATTTTTCGAAAATAACAAAGCACATTAAATGTTCTTCAATTAACACTTACATTTTCGTTTGGATTTTCCACGAATTATTTTGGAAACATGTTTTTTGCGTGTGAATGCTTTGAGCAATAATCGCTGTGTGACAGATGGCCTGTGACAGCACAGTTCAGCTCACACTGTCAGGGTCTCTCTATATGGAGAAGGGCTGCATATTGCATACAGCATTGAATGCTGATTGTCGAAATCTACAGAAATCACAGCACCAACACAAGCAAAGAAAAATAACGGCTCTCGTTCTGTCGAAACAGCGGTAGTGTTAATACAAATTAAATCAATTGAAATCTCATTCATTAAATGTTAATATTCTTTAGGACACAATTTAAGAAGCATTGCATTTGGAATTTTTGAAAGAAAAAATGTTATATTTTAAAATTATCAATCTAAAGAATTAATAATTGGCGAACACTGAACTCTTCCATAGATTTTGTTGTTGTATTGGATTAGATCGAACTCTCACCCTTTTCATTCACAATGCAAATCGAATGCGCTTGAGTGTGGCGCTGTTTATGTGTTGTTCGATAAAGGCCCAGTGCTCGATAATTGGGCACTTTAACATGAATTGTTCACATTTCTACTTTGTGATCTATGAGTCATAGGCTATGATGAAAAAAAAGCGACAATTCAAGTGAAAAGAATCTTTAGCCTAAATTCATGCGTCCAAATGGTTTTAACATGACTTTACCTATTTTAGAAGAGAGAACATGAAACGAAATAAAATTTCAATTTTATTGCGAATTCCTTGATTATTTTGTTTCACACAAATTTTATTTAAAACAATGACAAAATCAATATTAAACATTGCTCAAATTTCACAATGAAATGTGGATTTTCTAATATGTTGATTGTTATCTCGAATTTCGTAAATAAGTGCCTGGCACTTAAATGCTGTGATTCAAACGACAGTCATCCCACGATAGACAGAGCTCGTGATGGGAACAATCTACGTTAGTGGAATTTATTGATAGAATACGTTCATTTGAAGCATTCGTTGCAGAACAAAATTTTGGATCGAAGACTATTTTGAGAAATTGTGTCAAATTTCGATTCTGACACCAATTCAACTGGCACAATTAACTAATATCAAAGAAACTGTCACAATCAAACACGGAAAAACTCAATTGAAGAATTAGCGATTTTTCGCTTCTATTGATCGATTGATGTGTTTGTTTCAATGTTTTCATCCATCTCTGAAAACTGGCTATGAAGTCATGCCCATTTTCAAATCAAACGAAAGGCGGAACAAAATAAAAAAGAAATATGATAAAATACAATGGAATGAATTTCATTTGTTCGCATTGTAAATAGTAATCACAAAGAAAGCAATTGAACTGCTAGAAACGGAAATTGAAACCGTTGTTTATTAGACATTGATCGCATTGTTGTATGAAAAAGAGAATATAACAAGGAATTCAAACACGGAATCACATTGGTTTTTATATGTTTTCATACAAAATCAAAGTAGAAAAAGTAATGCATGGCAATCCACAATCCGCGTTTGTTGGCATTGAATTAACCGAATGCCTTTGATTACATAATTACAATGTAAAACAATGAACAAAGGATGTATCACTCTTTGATCACATTGTTATATATTCATCAGCATTTTCTAATTGATAATGAACAAACCATCATACAAAATGGCAAGGAAAGAAATTCAGAGAGTGCGATGAATGCCGTGCACAATGCAAAGAAAAAAAAGGTGTGAATAAGCGGCACTTATTCAGCTCAAGGAGAAGCAAAGATCAGAGAGAATGAATGAAAAAGAGAGAGGGAGAGGGACGTAGAGCGGAGGCGAAAGAGACAAGGGGAGATATGGATAGAGGGAGGGAGAGATTGAGTGACTGATAGAGATAAGAGGAAAAGGAAGGAGGGAGTTATAGGGGAGAGAAAGAGAAAGAAAACGAGAAAGGGAGAGAGACAGAGAAGGAAAAGCGAAAGTTAGAAAGAAAGAGTGAGAAATTGAATGGAGAAAAAAGAAACAAAATCCATTGACACAAAACAAATTGGATCGCTTTCGGTGAAATTGAAAACGACACACAAAAAAATGAAAAAAAAAAAAAAAGAAACTGTGAATGAATGCTCACACCCACATAAAGCATTGAGCAAAAAAAAAAACATAGCAAACGGATGCGACGAGACAATCCAACGGGAGAATGAGACCGCACGTTTTCTACCATCATCAAGCGAGAGTTGCTTCAATTATGTTTGGTGTTTTTTACGAGCGAAAACGAACTTGCAATTTTCCATTTCTTTTCATCAGTTCAACGCGTGTATATTTCTACACCAGACAACCGAGACTATAATTACCAACTCGACTATAGTCAAACCAGACACAAATTACAACGAAACACGCTTCGACTCATTTGTGATTTTAAACAGATGATTGTTTTCCATTTTTTTCCTTCTTCTTCACCTTCTTCTTCTTCTTGTTTTTTTTATTCACGACAAAATTAATGTAAAATGTTCACCAACTCTTCAAATTGTGAAATTAACGACGTTTGTTGGGATATATTGATTCAAATGTTTGTGCAATAAAACTGAAAATTGAAAATTCATAGCAAAAATAATAAATTCTTCAGTAAATGTGTTTCTTTCGCTTGAACAAAGTAATTTAAACAAAATTCTTTCGAATTTTATAAAAAAAAAAAGGAAAATTTTCTTTTGGATTTTTCAAAATTCATAGAATTTGCTAATTTAGCGACATTTTTGATGTAACGTCGAAGCGAAAATCCGTGTCGAAATGAATTTTTTCCCCACTAAACAAATGCCATTTTGATTGCTTTATTATTGAGTTATTTTTCTTAATGTTTTTCTGATTTTACTTTTTCTCCTTCATTTTCTTCTTACTGATGACACGTGCTCATCTTCTCCACCTCTTTCTCCTTATTTCTTTGTTTTTATTGTTTTCTTCCTTGTCATAATTAGTAGGCAAATATGAAATTTCAACAGAAACCTCAAGTCAATCAACGCATTGAACAATCTATCTATTGATGTTGTACCTTTTTCCTCGATGAGCTAAGATTGGTAAAGTTTGCTTATGATCCGGTGCTCATTACTGTTATTCCCGATTTCTTTGAAATTCACAATTTCTTAAGATGTATTTCGTTCAAAAACTCCCTAAAATCCAGTCTTTTTTTAGCTGGTCGAATTTATTTTGTTTTATTTTGAAGTTTTTTTTTTTCAAGCAACACTTTTTCATTCATCGAAAACCCTATGTAAAGAAAAAACAAATATCCAAAATGAGTCGAAGCCATCAATTATGCGAGTACATTGAAGAAAAAAATTCCGTTCAAAAAAAAAAACACACATTTATGAAAAAAATGAACAGCGAAAAGTTTGTATATTCGGATTTATTGGGCGAGGGTGAGGCATGGTGACGAACAAACTTGTAAACATACAAAAGCCAAATGATTGAGAGAGAGAGAGAGAGAGAGAGAGAGAGAGAGAGAGAGAGAGAGAGAGAGAGAGAGAGAGAGAGAGAGAGAGAGAGAGAGAGAGAGAGAGAGAGAGAGAGAGAGAGAGAGAGAGAGAGAGAGAGAGAGAGAGAGAGAGAGAGAGGGAGAGAGAGAGAGAGAGAGGAAAGAGAGAAATGATGCTCATTTTAATTTATTTTCTGTAAAGTCAAATAAGAAACAAAACAACCGAAATGCGGAGAAAAGAATGTAACGATTGTCGAAGCAGTCGACAGAACTTGGAAATGAAATGAGGAAACTCAACTCATACCGCACACAATACATACGCTTTCAATCATTTCTCATTTTTTTACTTGTTCCGTTCTGCCAATCGAGGGTGAAATGAGCAACGCGCAATTGATACAGCGAATAATAATCGCATTAATGCGAATTCAATAAAATCGGAGGGAAAAGGAGAGAGTGAGAGAGAATGAATATACAAAAATAAAAGAATGTGTAGAAGGGAAAGATGAAGGAGGAGAGAAAAAGAAAGAGAATGAGGGAGTGAGGGAGTGAGGGAGAGAGAGAAAGAGAGAGGAAGAGAGAAAGAAAGAGACTGAGGGAAAGAGAAAGAGAGGTGGAAGAAGAGAACAGGAGAGTGAATGAAAATATGAAGTCGATTTGGAGAGAGAGAAAGCGAACGCGTCAGAGTGGCAGCTTAACATTATTTTTATGTGCTTGTGTTTGAATTTACACGCTTCGCGCCTCGATTACACATATCAGAGGCAATTGAAACGTCAAAATGTGCAAAGTCATATTGGATCCCGCGTCTTCTTTCTTTTTGACTATCTCTGTTTGTATGTGTTTGGCAGCCAACCGTCACTATGCAAAGCTTGCCCAATTGTGTATTTTCTCATCGACAAGCTAACTCCTTTGAGTGAAAAATAATATAAAAACGCAAATAGAGAGCATAAGAGAGAATGAGAGAGTGTGTGAAAGAACAAAGAAAAGAGAGAGAAAGAGAGAGAGAAGAAGAGAGAGAGAGCGAGAAAAAGAAGTGACAGAAAAAAGGCAAGAAAAGAGAAATAGAGAGCAAGAGGACAAGAGCGAGGGAGGGAAAGAAAGAAAAACCGAGGCAAAGCATCAAAAACTGAAATTTTGAGAGAAAGAGATACAAAGAGAAAAGCGAAAAAACAAATTCTGTTTTGTCTCAACATCATTGTTTCTTCTAGCTCGATGATTTTTTTTTTCCTCATTACGTGCTTTTTGTATGACAAATCATGCGTGTGTTCGTGTGATGTTGGTGAATATAAACAAAGTTCGCGAAGCGTACAACCGAATTTATTTCAGGGTTGCAGAGTAATGTTGACGCCATCGAAAAACGTCAAAAGAAGAGAACAAGAGTGAATGAGAACGAGAGAGAGAGAGAGAGAGAGAGAAGGAGAAGAGGGAGCGAGAGGGAGAGAGAGAGTGAGAGAGAGAGGGAGAGAGAGAGAGAGAGAGAGAGAGAGAGAGAGAGAGAGAGAGAGAGAGAGAGAGAGAGGGAGAGGGAGAGAGAGAGAGAGAGAGAGAGAGAGAGAGAGAGAGAGAGAGAGAGAGAGAGAGAGAGAGAGAGAGAGAGAGAGAGAGAGAGAGAGAGAGAGAGAGAGAGAGAGAGAGGAAGAAAGAAAGAAAGAAAGAGAAAGAGAGAAAACGCACAACAAACTCGATACGCAAAAACTCAATTTGGTGCTCATAATGGCTTTTGAAGAATGAGATGTTGCGAAATGTGCAACTCATGCCAATCGGCCTCCGAAACACAACATCCTCATTCCATGTTTTCGTTTAGTCTATAGAACGGAATTTTTTTTTTCTTTTTGTTTTTTTTTTTTTTTGTTGTTTTTTTAGAGCCGAGGGTGATACACAAACACATGAACACGCTTTGTTTGCACATTAACATGCAAGTGATGCGCGAAAAATCCAGACATAATGCTATTAATCTGTTTACTGAGAAATTGGCCGCTGAACATTTTGCATTAAATCGTTCCATTGTCAGTCATTTTACGTCCAGGTTCTATTGTTTTACCAAAAACCATTTTTATCCACCAAAGTGAACATAAACCAAAAGAGAATGAAAAAAGAAAAAAGAAAAGAAAAAAAAAATTACAAAAGCATACACGATGGAAAAGTCTATGGAATTTGAACCAATGGAGAACAACCATCGATTCCATTCAATGTTTCTCTACAGTTAAAATCTAATATTGATGTACGAGACTTGCCTCGCATAAGATGGATTTCATCGTGTGAAATTGGCTTAAGTTCAATTATGATGGATGCTTTTGTTTTCATTTCACTTTGCACTTCTTTTCCTACATTTCACAAACTGACTCGGTTCTTTTTTTCGCATTTCTCCTTTTCTTTTTTTCTTCTTATGCGTCTTTGTTGTTCTTTTTCTTTTCTTTCTTTTTTTTGCTTCTTCTTTTTCTTAATCGTCGTTTTCTTCTTCTTCTTCTTCTCCTTCTTCTTCTTCTTTTCTTCTTCTTCTCCTTCTTCTTCTTCTTATTCTTCTTCTTCTACTCCATCTCTACTCACATTTACCATCTTCTCAATCTTCATGTTGTGAATTTCGCGGAAAGTGGCTCAAGATCAATTGACTAGAAATTCAACAATTCAAAACAGTTTTTTTCTTCATTTCTGCTAGAAGATTGCCTCTTTTCTCGCAAAATTAGCGGGAAATTCGCATACGTGAAAAAATATTTTCAATTTTTTCGATAAAATTTCTGGCACGATTTTGAACCAAAATGTACTTATTGTTCAAAAAAAAAAATTTCTGCGAAAAATTTGAGAAAAATTGAACTTGAATCATTAGGAACATGAAATTTATCGACTTTTTCATTCGAGGAGACACTGAATTAAGGAGCTATTTTTGATGATTTAAGAGAAAAACATTGTTTGAGATATTCAAATCTGGATGAAAATTAGTATTCAATAATGAATTCTTCATGAGTAAAAAAAAAAAAAAAAAAAAATGTCTTCGTTGAATCATGTCTCGATAATAGGCGATTAAAATATGAAGGCCCGATTCTATCAGTATGATTTTGCATTTAATCTCAATGTTTTAGCATGTATGTTATGAATTGCCATTCATTGAATGAAATGATTGTCTAACCATTGATTCACTATAACATTCTTATTATCAAATTCATATCATTCGGTCAATTTTCAAACAAAGACCAATCGACAACATGTTTACACATTGTTTATCACATTCTCTAACTAATTAAGCCACTGAATATGATTTTCGTTGATGATAATCCCTTCACATTTGTTAATGAAAATTCTCGCAAAATACATGTATCAGACATATATGTCTTTCATATATTTCTGTTTTTATTAATTCAAATGCGTTTTTCTATAAAAACCACAATTTTCAACATTTTATTTCTTTGATTCCACAATAAATAAAAAATTAAATTTTGTTTTGATTGCAACCACAAAATTTACATAATATACAAAATAAAGTCGAAAACCATATTCCATCTTTGTTTTGCTTTCTCTCTTTCAACCTCAAACAAACTTAGTCTTGCTCACTCAATCATTTCTCACTAATTGAGTTAACATAATCTTTTTGTCCTCTTTCGCTTACATACCTATTTCGCTTCATGATCAATCAATTTCTCGTTGAAATTTATCTCATTATTTTTTATATATTGTGAAACGCAAAATAAGGCTGATAACACGTGAAATAAACTGTAATGTTTGCTTATTATGAGCTTATTTATTTATGGATTGTGAGTGAAACAGCTGTCCATCACAATTTTTATAAATAACATGCAAACAACCGAATTTTTTAATCTTAAATTCATTTTCAATTAAATTTTACATTATATATACTATATAGATTTATCGTTACAAAGTCATTTCTTACAAATTATGATAATTTTTTCTTGTTTTTTTTTTTCATCACAATTAAGCATGAATCAATGTGTGATAGGCAAACGCAGTGTAATAATATTTCTTTTTATGTTGAAAAATCGTATCAAAAATGAATCATACAAGGCTCATTGCTCATGATGAAACGAACAAAAAAAAAAGAACATTCAAACTAAAATAACGTAAAATATTAACTTAAAATATTTCGCTTTCAATCAATGTCTATCCAAATTTCTGATAATTGCCTGCAATTATAGAATGGTTCGTGTTTGCTGTTGAAAAGAATTGAAGATGATCATAGCTATTTTCATCGTAATCGGAAAAATCAATTTTCACATATTCATAGTCAATATTTTTATGTTCAACCAATGAATCGTCTTCCTTTTTTTGATTTATATATTTAACTGTAAGGTACTTTGCCATGGAGTTCTTCAAAGATCGGATTTGGAAAAAATACAAAATAATTAATAATAAAATGATAACAATTAATATTATAATCAAAATCACTAAAATCCATGCGAAATTTATCAGTTTGAATGATGGCATCGATATTATTGTTGGCAATGATGTGGACATTGTAGATGAAGCTTGAGTTGAAAATATTTCTGGAGCCAATGTAGTTGTCGAAGACAATGTTTGTGCCAATGTCGTAGTTGAAGTTGATGTCGGTGCCAAAGTCATAGTTGAATATAACGGTGTTGAATCAGTCGTTGATGTAACTCGCGTTGGTGATATTGAACTGAATTGTGAAGTTCAAATCACATCACTTTTTAAGCTGTGATTTTGAATCAAGGGGCGAGTTTTGTTGTTTTCGTCGTTCATTTTATACGGATATTCTATGTGTACATTGTATTGTTGGTGGGATTCTTGGGTTAATGGAATACCGTGGAATAGTGTTTTCAGTGCATGGATCCGTACGAATTATGATGTGTGTAATCCTTGGTTTGAACAAAGTAATTTTGAGTAATGATTATGATTGTGCGATGTATACAAAATGTGTATTACAAATTAATTATTTATATATTACGGAACCTGAATTAAGTTGGTTCGATTTTTAGTTTTTTCGAAGAATCATCATTGGTATCAATTCAAACCTTTGTATTTAACAAATGACAGTAAAATATACAAAATTAAAGTGATTTCTTTGGCCCTTTTCATGTTTCTCTGGCCATTTTACGAAGGTTTGATACCAATAGAGGTTTTTTGAAATCAAAAATCGAACCACTCTATGACACACAACCATGAATAACAATAACTATGTGACTTATGAAGCTGCATGTTCTTGTTGCTTCAATTTTATAAAATACCATGATTATGAGTCTAAACTGGATAAATATGAAATAAACATCGTTATCAAAGTTAAATAATACAATGAATAAGCGTCATGACGATACATGAATTCCAAATTTATGATTTAATATCGCAGATTAAATTTCCCTTTTATGGTAACTTGAGCTTCTGGTTGTGAAATTGTTTTTCGTCATTACTTTTCACATTCGACTTGGATTAGAAAGCTTGCAATTGCATTGAAACTTCAAAAGATATGATACTGTCTCTTTTTTTCTAAGTGTTTGAAATTGCAAAAGTTCAATGATACCAGGATGGTATTGCTAACAAAGAAAGAACGAACATTGATTTTAATCATTCGCTTTAATGCCTAAAATTATAAAAAGACGTTTTTCGCACCAGGATCCAAGAAAAAAAAGACATGTTTCTTAAAATTCAAACTATTTAACAATTACCAATACGAAGTCTCTCGTAATCAAGAGAGGCGCATTGTCAAAGTAAATACATTGTGATGTCATAATACAAAATATACACGCCATTGCTACTCTATAACAAAGATTAATCATAAAGTAAAAATAGATCATTTTGGCATTGGGTTGTAGGACTTCTTTTTAATGCGTTTTAAAGTTTTTCACCTCCTGGTCCAATTGTTTCACTGTTTTTCTAATCTTCACTTCGTTCAGTCTCCTAGAAAATAATCATTTTTCATTCAAGCGTAATTTTTTTTTTTTTTCAATTTACTGATTCACAGCATTTGATTGATAATGGCTTAATTCCTTTGCAAATGTGATTCAGAATGATGACGTTATGAAATTGGACGTCATGAAAGTTGTGAACAATCAAAACATACGTAAATGTGAGAATTTTGTAGCATATAAATAAGTGACGGTGTGACGATATATTCAGTTTCAATCACTCAGTAACAAAATTAAAATTTCCGTCGGTGAAATTAAATATTTTTTAAATTGAAAATTTGAAATTTCAACAGAGAATTTGAAATCAAATTGAAAGTCAAAAATTCATATAAAAGTCAAATCGTTTTTTATCGTTGAAAACCTTGAATTTTTACGCGGCTTTCATAATGAAGCTTGTGATCATTCTGGCGTTGATTTGTATTACTACAACAGAAGCTAGTGTTATAAAAAAAGTAGCAGATGGTTCATATTCGTCGTGTTTTTCCGTCAACAAGGACAATAAAACTATTGAATACGATTGCAAAGCGAAAAAAACGTGTTCCAACAAATTTGATCATTTACAAGTGGAATCATTAAAATATCAATGCACATCAAATTCATCATTATTTTTCAATCCGAATATTTTGACGAATTTTACAAATTTACAAACATTGGATGTGTCATCATTGAACCTATCTAACATTCTGTCAAATATGAATTTAAGTAATTTCAAAACAATTGAAACGAATATTCAATCATTGAATGCATCGCATAATCAATTTCATCAAATAACAATGAATATCATTGTATTTATGCCAAATATTCGTGAGATAAATTTTGCATTTAATCAAATTACACAAATTAAAGCAAATGATTTGCGGGGAATCTATAAATTGTCATTATTAAATGTTTCACACAATGAAATACAATTCATTGATTCGTTGGCATTTGATGCGCTTAGCAATTTTGAAATGATTGACTTAAGCTACAATCGAATTGTAAAAATTACAATTGAATTTTACACAAATAAAAATCTAAAAGAATTAGATTTGCGTCATAATCCATTGAAGCAATTCTATTATTATGGAGCAATATGGATGGATGAAAATTCGATAACTTTGCATTTGCCATCGTATGAAATTGAAGAATTGAATATAAATTGTGGCATGACAAATTGTCACATTAACAAATTAAACGAACAACACTTTGATCATTTGCGCATGTTCAAAGTGATGGGAAAACAATTTCAAAATTACTCAACATTGTTGAAAATGATTGGTGCAAATCTTGAGACATTAGACATTTCATTTAATAATGATGAAACATTTGATGGTAGTTTGTTAATACCTTTTGCCAAATTGAAACATCTTAAATTCACTCATGTAAAACTATCGAATGGAGAAAATTTACCATCGAGACTCGTATCGCTTGATCTCTCCAATAATCAATTAACAAATATTACGGCAATTCTTCGAAATGAATTTAAATATTTAGAAGAGTTGAATTTGGAAAGTAATCAATTAAATTCGGTTGACATCATTTCAACAGATACATTTCCACAACTTAAATCACTTGCATTATCAAAAAATCAATTTACTTGCGCATATTTAATGAAATATTTACTACAATGGTACAATAAATCAATGAACAACTTTGAATTCATTGGAAATCCAACGGATTTGCATACAAATATAAATGGAATTGATTGTATTTGTGATGATGGCAAATCAAGAGTCAACCGACATGCAGATGATGGTAAAAGTGAAAAAAATTCCACTAAAAATGGAAATGATATTTCAACAGAATCTATGAATCAAAATGCAACCGAGTCAATTCAGAAAATGATACTAAAGGAGAACCTAAAAACGAAGCCGAGTCCAAAATCAACACAGAAACCGAGTTCAAAACCAACACAGAAACTGAGGCCAAAATCAACGCAGAAACCGAGGCCAAAACCAACACAGAAACCAAGTTCAAAACCAACGCAGAAACTGAGGCCAAAATCAACGCAGAAACCGAGTCCGAAACCAACGCAGAAACCAAGTCCGAAACCAACGCAGAAACCAAGTCCGAAACCAACGCAGAAACCGAGTCCAAAAAAATCAAAGTCAAAATCGAAGTCAAAACCAAAAACGAAATCAAACTCGAAGCCAAATGCAAAGGCATAAAAAGTGAGGAAATTGAAAGTGAAGATAAAATAAAAGCCAAAACCTAAAGTATATCAAAGTTGTGTAACCGTAAATGAAAAAAAAAAATCGACAATAAAATACAATTTTTTTCGACTAAATTTTAAATTATTGAATTTAAAAAAAAAAAAATATTTTAAGCATTTTATTTGCACAATAGACATCGATATTTTTTTTTAATTTTTTGTTATTTTTTTGTTATTCAAAAATAATTTGAATTTCCTTAAAACTTTATTCACACCATGATTCAAACTATCAAAAATCCTTGAAAACTGCCTCAGAAAATGTGATATAATAAATCAATTCAAATATATTAAATAAAATAATGAGTGATTTTTGTAAAAAAAAATTGTTCTTGCCTTTTTCGATGCTATTGACGAATACTTGTATTGCACACGATTAACCATGAGAGCGCATACAATACCATTTACGAAGCATCCACATTGTAAACATTCATCGCATTTTCTGTACATCATAGTCCTCAATATATTGATGACGAATTGTGCATGAAATGGAACCATGTAAAAAGAGCGTTTTACACAGATTATTCCATGTGCTCTGTTTTACTAAATCGTTGAAACATTTTATACAAACTCTATAAATTTTAAACAAAGAACGAGGCACCGCTTTATACCATTAAAGCTCTTTCCTATGTTATGCTATAGAAGTGGAGACGCCATTCACTGTACTTCTATATACAAAAACTTAAATGGTATAAAAGCACTGTCAAAATGTGCCTCGTTCTTTTATGAAACATTCAATTGTTCGTCAACGAAATATTTAATCGTTCGTCAATCAAAATTCTTTCAAATTAAACTTATCAAATAATAGGTGATTATTGATGCGCTTAGCAAGCTTATGTAATTTAGTGAAGTCTTTAATTTAGTACTCATCATTACAACATTTTAATTAAGATTTTTAGTAGATCAAGACGAAAAGCATTTGTAATAAGCATTTTTCTTACCTTTAATCAAGAAAAAAGTATTTATTCCCTTGAAAAAATTGTCTTTTTTCTATCTAAAAAAAGCAAAAAGTAAAAGTATTTAATCATTCCTTAATTTGTTTTCATCTGCAAATGTTTAAGATCAAAAAATTGTTGATTGAAAATAATTCGATTTTCCATTTCTTTTTCTTTGCAGGTATGTCATTTAAAATCAGATTTTAGACTTTTCGAAACACACCTTTTGATTCTCATTTGCTTGATAATCAATTGATTTATACGAGTGATCCTTGAACATTGAAATGATCCTTTAATTTGATTCATAAAAGCAGTAACAAATTACAGCATCGCACAATGTAAGTCAAATAATATCATTATTCTTCAATAAAGAATGTTTACGATAGTTGGCATAAAATATGGAAAAACCTCTAAAAATAGATGCAAAAATCGGATTGTAAAGAAAGAATGATTCTTCGATATTATCAAGCTATTTCTTTAAGAATAAAATCTCTTAATTCAATCAAATATTGCTTCACATTTCGTTTGTTTTCTATCGATTTAATCGATTCGATTCGATTACTCAACATAGCTCTCGACCACAACGCAAATGCGTTAGTATATTGTGCAAAAAAGGAAACATTCTATGTCACCTGTTGTTGAAACAATTGAAACATAGTAATTTTTACGTTACTTGAGCTATTTGAGGAGAAGTTTCGGTTCGGAAAGCACATGCGTAAGCTGAATGTTTAAATTGTTTCTCTAATAGATGGCGTAAATAATACAAAACAGCTGAGCGTTGGATGTCTGTGCTGGGCTTGCTCATCGATGTGATTAAGATGTTATTTGTGAATGAATGTGCTTTCGTTCAAATTTATATACTAATTTATCAAGTTATAATGCTGAGTAAATTTAATAAGCGAGAGCATTATTGTTTCAAAAAATCATAAAGGAAGCAGTTGGCTGCATGACACAGCCTTTATTCTTATCAAATAAATTACACTAATTCGTCTGGAATGCAATATATCCATTGCAACATTGATATTTTTAGCAAGACTTAGATTGAGTAAATATTTTTATGCATTAGTCAAGGACAGATTTGAAACTTTTTATTAAAACACACACTTTTCATGTTTATTAAATAATATTTTTTTCCATATTTATTCATTCAAAATAGATAAATTTGCTTTGTTTATGTAGTTTGTTCACATATTTGTCATTGAAAAAAAAAAAAAAAATAATAAAGATAAGTGAATTCGCTCTATTTTTCAAAGAAAACGAAAAAAAAAAAACATGTAAAACACTTGTAAGTCAATTTACAGAGTTATCTCAATCTTTTCAGTGTCTTAGTTTCTTCACAAATACACAAATAAACTATCGACTGAACGAAATAAACTAAAATTAAATTCAATTAAATCATATTTCAATATCTTCATTTTCACAATGAAATTGCCACTTTGGTATATCAAAAATTAGTTCCCGTGGCTGTTGTAATTGAATTTGTTCATAATTGTTGTCTTTTGTTTCAAAACGTTTTTCTTTGTATTTATTACAGTTTTCCAAATGCATTGTTTCCACCTGAAGTTTATATTTGGATTGTTTTCCACGAAAATTACAGCATACAATCGCAATGACAATGAAATCTAACAGAACAATAAATGATAAAATGGCAATTATCACGAATATCCATGTTGGTATGGATGCGTAATTGATGCTGTCATCGGTTTTGCATTCATTGTTCATATGGTTTTCGATATGGTATTGTTTATAATCGGTCGAGTTTTTTTCGAATTGTTTTTCATCATTTGGTATTTCAGTTTTATTTCCATTGCCTTTTACATTTTCATGTTTGCCTCTGTCATTCTCATGTGTTTTCATTTTCGTTTTCATTTTCATTTTCGATTCCATTTTCATTTATATTTTCATTTCTATTCTCATTTTCGTTGTCATGTCCATTCTCATATAGCTTTTGAATTTTCCATAATTTAACAGTTGTCATGACATTACTTTGGTGTTCATCAATCACAATATTCGTAGTCATTTCATGTTCCCCTTCATCGTTCAGACTAATATTTTCTTCATTGTCATCGATACTTTGCTTTTTTCTATTATTAATTATCAAATCCTTTTCATCCTCATTTATTTCATCATTTCGATTGCATTTGATATTTTCAAAATGTGGCATTTGACAATCGATACCTTCAATGTTAACATGATAAGCGGTTGGATTACTGAAAAATAATAATTGGCTCGAATTTTTCCAATGATTTAAAAATTCATCTAAATAATCGCATGAAAAATAATTTTTCGAAATAGCAAGTGTTTTAAGTGCTGGAAACATGTCTGAAATCACATTATCCATTGTTGTCAATTTATTTCCTTCCAAATTCAATATTTCCAAATGTGGAAATTTATTGGAAATAACAATTGAATTTTGTAAATCATTGTATGAAAGATCAAGTTCAACCAATTCAATTTGATTTACAAATGGATCAAATGTGCTAATATTCATATGTTTCAAAGTCAGTTTTTTTAAATTAACAAATTGTTGAAAAATATCCGCAATGAGTGGTGCATCGATAAAATTCCATGATAAATCCAAAACGTGTAAATCTGAACCGATTCTGTCGAAAACTTTGCTAATATTTTCATAACGATTACCGGATGCATTAAAAGATCGGAGATTATCAAATGTGTTTTTGTCCAAGAATTGTTGAAATGGGCAAATCATTTGGTGACAACTGATATCAAGTGTCAATAATTGATCCCAATGAACGTACAATTCCGTAAAATTGATCAATTTCGTTGGAAATGCATTAAAATCAAACCATTTCAATGGATTGTCCAAAAGATTTATATAACATAATTGGTCATTATGCATAAAGAGATTTTTGTCAATTGTTTGAATTTCATTGTTGCTTAGAGTTAAATGTTTTAAATTTGATAAAATTGCAAATACATCCGATGTCAATATTTTTAATAAATTGTTTGATAAATTGATTGTTGCTAATTTGCTGGCACCTTGAAAATGTTTTGCCCGTAATTTTGTAATGAAATTGTATGAAAAATCAATTTCAATTAATTTTGGCATTATTTGAAATATCATTTGTGGCATTTCGGTTAAATTATTTTTTGATGCATTAAATGTTTCCAAAATGTTTGATGTATTTCCATTTGCATTCAATTGAATGCTGTTTATCATCAAATTTGACATATCAATTAGACGTAATTGAGGGAATCGATCGAAAAAACTCGATGAAATGTTCATATATTTCATACTTTTATCACAATTGGCAAATTTTAATCGATCAACAATTGGGCGAGGTATTTTTGTTGATGTTGCACTTAGAAATTGCGAAATACAGTCACTTTTGATATTTCTCACTTGTTTATCACAAAACATCTCAACGGTTGATATGGTATTTGTTGTGAAATGACAATTATTGTAATTTAAAGTGTATGCATTTACTTTGTTAAAAACAAGCCCAATCAAACCGATTAAATATAGAAAATTCATTGTTTTTTCTTTTTTTTTTTTTTTTGCGCACTTTGTTACACTAATTACAATTTCAATCAATTTAAATTCACAATAAATGCTTGATATTTCTGTTTGGTTTTTGAATATTATTTCGTTTGAATTTTTTTTTATGTTTTTAGAATCACAACGGTTGTATAACCTTGATTCTGTATTCAACAATTTTAAGTTTTTCAGTTTTTTTCAGCTATGTTCTATGTTTATTTCAATATTTTTCCTATTCTATACTGAATCAATAAAATGTTTAAAGACGAAGACACAGAACTATATTGTTCAAACTGATTCAATTTAAATGAAGAAATAATTCTATTATTCATAAAATGCTACAACTCAACTTGTAAAGATAGCCTTTAAAAGATTAGTTATTTACTAGCTTTAGGTCAGTTATTCTCAGTTTTACATAAAAATTTAAGATAAATGTGAATGACAGGAAATCATATGAACTTTGCTATTTTTATCATTTATTTAAATTGAGAACATTGCTTTACGATTCACATATTGTATAGTGGCTGGTGGCTAGTAGGTGTCTTTCAGAACAATTTGATAAAGTCGAAACAAAGAAATGTGTCCGGTTTTTTTCCATCTTACGGCCTTTATTTAAACTATATAATAAACAACATTTATTTACTTGGTGTGCAGAAAAGTCGGAGAATTTTTTTCAAGAGAAAAAACATAAAAAATTCACATAAAACTGCACGAAAATAAAATAAAAACAACAAAAATTGAAAAAACATACAATTTTAAAAATTCAATTTTTAAAATATTTGTTTAAGTAAAACACGCACCCACCAAACGCCAGTGGTAAAAAAAATGAGAATGAAAAATGATTCAAAGTATCTGTCAAAATTGCCCCTAATATTTAATATTGGTGTCTTTCGTGCTTTTGGTTTTGATACGATATGTGGAGATGCCATATTCAACATAATTCTTATTACATTTATAATTTTCAATGGTGATGTGTTCAATTAATTCGGCGTCTCCACTAAATATGTCAAGTAAATAAAAAAAGCTAATTGACACCAAGCTTTGACAGGTACTTTATAGTAAAATAATAAATCAATATGGCGGCCGATTGAACCGCTCTCGGTCAATAAAATAAATCTATTTTGGAAAGGTGTTATCATCTTCAAACACTATTTGGAAAGACATTTTGTGAAAAAATTTTCAAAAAAATGCCCCGAAAAATTTTACGATAAACATCGGACGACTAAACTTGTAATACACAAATCGTGATTCATGAATGACTCTCGCCAATCCTGATTCCCCAATGAGCCATATGTATACATATATGTATATGCGAAAACGTATGATGAGTGAAGCACTCTGCTAAAGTTTGCTGTTCTAAGAAAATAGTTGATAACGTTTCCTTCAAATCAATTACAAATATATTCCATCATTGTAAACAAAGTAGTTTGTATCACAGAGAAAAATGGGCGTTCTACTCATCATATTAATTGCAATGGGACCCCACTAATATGAGATTTTAGATTTTTTTTTTGGATAAATCGTAAATTTTATAGACAAAACACAATCGCTTCATAAGACTTGCATTTGTCAATGTATTACTGATGTTTATGATCATAATGTTTCACATTTTCGAAAATGTTAATCAATAAAATTGAATGAAAAGAAAATCCTGACTTTTACTTTTTACTTGTGGAAAAGTGCGTGGAAAAATCGAAAAATTATTTTTTGACATTCTAAGTGTATAAAACTATACCTATTTTGCGAAAATATGAAGAGTTTTATATTGTATTGACCTTGAATTCATTTTTACTTTGTGATTTCAAATGGGGGAAAGAACTCTTTAGATATTTGCAAGCATTTGCTACTATTTGCACAACATTTGTTGTTGCTGTTTTTTCATGTTGCTTCGTCATGTCCGCAGCAAGCACAAATAACAGTGTAAATACGCATATACATATTGGCGTTCATTTGCAGTATTTGCGCCATTTGTTTCAGTTCTTTCCCCTCAGGGTTTCAATATAGAATTCATTGATTCAGAATGTCCAAACATGGCAGTCGTATTACAAAACACACATAATATAAACATATTCGACAATTTATTGTGAGAAAACTAACACTTTCTTAGAAAAAATTCAAACAGTTTAGGATGTTTAAGATCATTGTCCGCATATAATTCATTTTCAAGCAAGCATAATTATTTAACAATTTGTACATTTTGAGCGAATGGTAGAATTGATTTTGGAAATTTCTTCAAACAAAAGTAACAATGCAATTTCAAACATCATTTCCATTGAGTAGATCGAGAGGAAAGTTTGTTCATGCGACTTTATAGCAAAAAAGGAGAGTAAGTAATTGTAACACTAAAAATGGTTACGGATAATGGTAAAAGAGAGTACGGATTTTATGATTTTGAAATGTATTTAGTCTAGTATTTAGTATTTAAGTGAACATGCTCTCCTCTTAAGTATAGCCGAATTGATGTTTTCCATACTCTCCTTTTTCAAAATTATTTTGAATTTTTTTACGTGCTCTCCTCTACGATCTACTCAATAGATTTATAAGTCATTTTTAGCTGTTTTCAATGAAGCAACAGATTTTATACTTATTTCGACAATAATCGACCATATTTCATATTATTTTGGTGTCAAAAACATTATGAAATACATTTTTTATTGAAGAAAAATATAATTTTCATTTGAACAATTTTAATTTATCAATTTTACAATCAAAAATCAAAAATAAAATGCTTAACACTCAAAATTCCAAATATGTATTCTTTTAGTTCGAAAAATTTTCAGAAAATGAAAAACAAAGATAAATTATAAAACAAAAAAAAAAGATATGTTGTTGACACCTGTACGGAAAAGTATGTCTTGCATCGATAAGAACTTTTATTTAGTTATTTAATAACAATTTATTTCAATACAGAATACATTTTGCTGGAATTCAAATTGAATATTTCTTAAATTATATTTTAATGAAAGATGATAATGAATGATGGAAAATCAATTCATAGTAAAAATCTCAATTAATTAAAATTTGCTAGATAAATAATTCCAACACGTTCAATCGATTGAATGACGAAATATGAATTGAATTGTTGTTTTATTATGTTGCTTATGTTGCAATAATATCAGTTTGAAGGTGGCAAATCATATTCCCTTTCATTATATTCATCATTATTATCATATGGCTTCACGTATTCAAAAAATGACTTCGAATCCATATTTAGAGTATCTTTTGGCGTAGAATAACTGAAATCATAATTAATTGATGGCTTGTTGATTTCTTCATAAGAATGATAAACATTATCATTGCGAACGGACATTTGATATTGACATTGATGGAAATTATTATCATGAATGTGACGATCAATGGTGGCAAAATTCACAGCCGTTGCAGTTTCAAGTTTCTGTTTTAAATTTCTATTTTGAAAAACTGCAAAAATGAATAAAATCGTAAATATAATGATCGCAAAAACAATGATCATTATTATTATGTTGTAATTTAGGGAATATTTAATATCGTTTTCCGGAATACAATCGATGCCTTTGATGTTTGCTTTCTCAAATGTTGAATTGTTAATTAAATTTAAATTCGATTTATTTTTCCATAAACGAAACCATTCTTCTAAAAATTTACACGAAAATCGATTTTTGATAATTGCAATTGTTTCAAGTTTCGGAACATTTGTGTATGTTACGTTTCTAATTTCAAATAATTCATTGTTTTCCAAAAATAATGATCGCAAACATGCAAAATATTTGGAAAATACACTGGAATCAACATCAGTCAAATGATTATTGGATAAATCAAGCGTTTCCAATAATGATTGATAATGAAATGCATCTCGTTCAATTTCAACTATATTTGAATTGCTCAAATTAAGATGTTTAAGTTCTTTAAAATGATCAAACATTCCCGATGTTATTGTTCCAATTGAATTCCATGCTAAATGTAATGATTTAATATTTGATGCCAATTTTTTCAATAAATTCGAAATATTTTGCATTTGAGTATTTAATCCTTTGAGAATGGTAAGATTCGTAAATTTGTCATCATCATTGATGCCATGGAAATTACATACAAAATTATTACAATTCATAGTATTTATTTTATTCGATGATAAAATTACTTCAATCGATTTTGTTGATTTGGAAAATACATTAAAGTCAAAATATGTTATTCGATTGCCTTTCAAATTCACCAATTTTAATTTGTAATTTTTTGAAAAAAACCCCAAAAGAATTACTTCTATATAATTATCACTTAAATTCAGACATTCCAAATTGCGCAACGGAGAAAACACTTTTGATTCTAAACCATGATCATTAAGTAAAGCTATTGAATTTGTCGATAAATCAATTTCCTTTATATTCGGCATAAATTGGAAAAATGAACATGGAATTGTTGTTAGATGATTATTTGACGCATTGAATTTTGTTAAATGTTGCAATTTAAAATTGTTTAAATCTTTCATCAGCTTTGTTTCAAATTCCATTGTAGTTGATCCAAGATCTGACACATCAATAGTTTGCACATTCCATAGCTCCTCTAGAATATTTGCTTTTAATGATAAATTCTTCACTTCTTTGTGAGCATACTCCAATTCACAAATATATTTAATTGATTCAACTTTTGTAAAAAATCCATTGTTGCTGTTATTCTTGAATATCGCATTACATTCATATAACTTTTCATTTGTTTCACTAATAAACTCTGACAAACAATCGAAGGTAATTGATTGATTGTTGTTTGTATATTTAAAACACGTAGAATACCAGGGACTACCTTCTGTTCTCATTTGAAAAAAAAAACACAAAAACCAATACGAAATTTAAATGGATTCCCATTCTTTTGTATGACTTTCTTTCACCAACATACATTAAATAATGATTTTGTGCTGACTCTTTATCGCTTATAATTGTTAGGAATTTTATTTGTCCCAACAATGTTTATTTCAATTTATACTTATTTCATTGCATTTAACAAGCAATACTAAAAATAAAATGAAAATATCACAATTTTTTTGATATGATAAAAACAAGCAATTCAGTTATTGCATACATAAATAACATGTTTTCCAAATGAGCAAATTAAAAAATGTTTTATGTTATCAAGAATAATTATTCTACATTTAGTTTAACTTATTGAGATTATGACAATGAATCATGGATAAAACTTATTAAATTTAGTCATTGTTATATACTGAATTATTAACATTGTTATATATACTGTTATGTACTGAATTTTAGGGTTTTTGAGCAATTTTTGATGTCGTGTCAGGCTGACACTATCCAAGTTTAAGAAAAATGTACTCAAAGAGCGTATACGATCTATTTCATACCATTGCTAATCAGCATGTGTTATTTACTATACATTGTGAGCATCCTTTTTGTTTTGTCTGTTCTCTTTCGTAGCGGATAAAATGCAATCAATGCCAAAGGCATGAAAAAGAGCGTGTACAATACAAGGCAAAAGTGGAAATATTTATGTCACCGAATGTCAGATTTTTACGGTGTTTTGAGCCTCTTTTTTAACAAATCAATCGTAATTTCATGAAAACAATTCAATGTTACGCCCGAATTCAATATTTCTTGCTCAGAAGAATTCAAAGCTAAAAGGAAATCTTCCTTCTAAACGAGATTACAAATGAACGGTCATTAAATATGGTTCGAAAATAAGTTTTTCCCTTTTCCTAAAAACTTTACGCATTTCCCAAGTAGTATATGCTTTACATTAGTATATGCATGTGGTAAAATGAATGCAATAAAGCTCAATTGAAAATAATTTTCCCACGAAGAGACGACAAAACTCATTTTGTAAGGTTTTATTGCACGAAGAGAGAGATGCATATATACTAGTATGTATTTGCATCTCTTTCTCTTGAATGTAAAAACCTTACAAATTGAGTTTTGTCGTCTCTTTGTGAATTTTCCCAATTAAGAAAACAATTTAATCTTAAAAAAGAAAGAAAAATTCATGATTTACATTTTATTATTTTTATTTATTCAACTTTTTTTTTTTTTTATCAATTTGACAACATTTTCTTCGGAATTCTTGATAAAATTGAAATGAATAAACATTTTTGAGAAACGTTCATTGATAATTCTATTTAAAAAATAATATCTCTTGATCGAAATGAGTAATGAGCACATGCAATATTTTCATTTTCAATATTTTAAAGTTGAGATATGCGCATTGCGCAAAGATTACAAACTAATTATAAACCGATGTGTATAAATACATTGCTTCATTTTTTGGATTATAATTATAACTCTCAATGAGTTGTCCCGGTAAAACATTTTCATAATGTGCACTTTGATTTAATGTAATAATGCCATATGAATTTGGATAATTTGTTATTTCCTCGTAGTAATTCTCTACGTTAATATCATTTGTTTTATAGTGTTCATTTGTCATTTCCAAGTGCCGTTTTTTATACACATAACAAATTGAAAATATACAAACTAATAGAATGCTGAGGGCAATAATAGTAATGATCGAAATTTTCGCATAATTTTGATCCGGTTTTCGTGGCAATGATTTGATTGAAGACATTTTTTGTTCTTTTGTCGAATTAAATATTATAATTTGATTAATGCTGCCATTGTTTCCTTGAATTTGTTTCTCCTCTGAAAATGCAACAATACGCTTGCTCCATGTATTGAAATATGATGTTAGATAATAGCGATTCAGGTGATTTTTTTTAATTAGAATTGATTTAAGTTTTGGAAAATTTTTTTCATCAATCCAATTGATATTATATAATTGATTTTCTTCAATATTTAACTCTTCCAAGTTAGGCATGTAATATTGCAAGTTCCATGGATTGATAGCATTTATGGAAGCTCTTAAATTAAGATGTTTCAAATTTGGCAAATTTAAAAATGCAATGAAACTGAATTGTTTCAATGGATTTTCACTCAAGTATAAATCCCGTAGATTTGCATTGCTTTTAAAGAGATTCTCTGGAATTTTATCAATTTGATTGTTACTTAAATCCAAAATGATGAGTTGATGAAGCGTCGAGAATGCTGTTTGATTCAAATCCGTTATTTTATTATGCGAACAATTTACTTTTAAAATGTTGTTAGTTTTTTGTAGACCTTGAAAACTTAAAGGTTTTAATTCATTCCATGAAAAATCAATGTCTTCGACATTGGGTAGATCTAGTAAATTTGAAATTGGAATTTTTACAAAACGATTATTCGAAGCAATCAATTTAATAATTGTTTTTTGTTCTTGATTAATTGCATTTCTTGCTCCAAATGACATTTCTCCTAAACTCAACGATGATATGTCAAGTGTTTGCAAATTTTTAATGGAATTCAACACGAATAAGTCAATTGCCAAATGAATCATTCCATATTTGCACTCATATTTCACAACATTCACAGTTAATATTTCTTGAAAATTTACTTTTGAGCATAAATCGGCGTTGACATTTAAATATTGTGTTTTACAGACATGGAAAACCACACGTTTATCTTCATTAAAATAACAATTGAATTCTGATTTAATAATATTGAAAACAACGAATAAAATGATCAATCTAAAAATATTTTCACGCCTCATCATTTTAAAGACTTTTGTATTTACTTTCAAAGCTAAAAATTGCAAATATTACATGACTGACACAAAGCGACTGAATTTAAATAAATAATTGTACGAATTTTATACGATGCCATGGATTGATTCATTTCAACAGAACATTATGCATATATAGATGTTAACGCATTAAATTTGAGTATAGAGAAAAATGACCATGTGTAGGTGTTATGATAAGATTCAGAGAAATGAAAACGAATGAATAATACATATATAACAAGTAAACACGTCATCATAGTATTGGAGAAAAATAACTGTTGCATTGGGTTTTCTGAAAAAAAAAAAAAAAAAACTCAAAATGACATACATACAATACCAGTTTGGTCAATTGACTTTGAATTATCCATTCAAAATTAAAAAACTAAACATTTATTTTCGTTTATTTTTTTAAAATTCCAAATTTGTCACGAATTGAAAGTTTTACTATATAGAAGTACAGTGAATGGCGTCTCCACTTCTATAGCATAACATAGGAAAGAGCTTTAATGGTATAAAGTGATGCTTCGTTCTTTATTCTTAAAGTATTTTCAGCCATACGTTTACATTAACGCAAAAAATCTTTTATGTATGCTGCATATGACACATTTTATATGCAAAATCATATGAATTACATACTAGTATGCGTGGAATTAATCATTTTTGCGCTCTAATTTATCACTTATATACATATTGCACTGTTGTCCCACTCGGACTATATTTTAGTAAATTGGGATTTTTTTGTGAAAAAAATCGAAATGGATTGATATTTGAAGGATTGGGAGTGAATGTGGCCAAGTAAATGTTTCAAGTAAAAGTGTTCACACTCCATACAATTTATATGGCGATTGCATGCTGTTTTGTATGGAGTGTGGACACTTTTATTTAAAAATTTTTCTTGGCCACTTTTACTCCCAACCCTTTATTTAATCCAAAATGATTAAATTGATTCATAGAAATTAATGCATCAAAACATATTACAAACGACATCTTTCATAAAAACAAACAAATAAATTTGTCGACAAAACTGCGGTTGCTCAAACAGATAACAAAGTATGATGATTCCATGCATAAATCGCAATAATCTCCGATGGTCAGTACATATATAAATATATACTATCGCTGCATAAAGTTTTCACCGTTTTTGCCATAAGAATGTACAGGAAAAGCGGAAAACACTTTATGCATCGATAGTACAAATATATATTACTTAAAGGTTTGAAAAAAAAAAAAATTCGAGAAAAAAATGTTTCATATTGCGCATGAAGTTTCAAGTGATTAGGCATAATATGACTGAATTTTATATATGATTTGATGATGACATATTCAATAATTACTAACAACCGACCATGTCGAGAGAATTTTTCAGTAAACGAACAATATTCGATATGAGATGCTGCGAGGAAAAATGTTACACAGAAAAGTTCCGTAGAAAAATGTTATTATTCAATGTATTTGTTGTTGTTTTTTGTATGTTGAATACACTTAATAATAACATTTTTCCACGGAACTTTTCTGTGTAACATTTTTTCTCGCAGCCTCTCATATGTCATATGATTCGAAAAGTACTTTGAAAAAAACCCATAAAATAATTATCAGTTCCATGAAATGCCATACTAGAATGGACCTAAGGATATTTGAATCTCATGAATACGTACATTTTTACGAATTTTTCATAAAATTTGCGATTGTACTCATGAACATTTGCACAGTCTTATCGAATGTTTTTGAATAGATGAATATAGATCCAAAATTGTCCATTTTTTAAGGATTCAATCATTGTGAAATTAAAACAAAAATGTTCCGATTTTCAAGTTAAGTAAATTTATTGTGAAATGTCATAGAAGTAAAAATGGACAAAAAAGAAACTCTAAATAGAACAACATTTAAAGTTAAAGTAAAATTAAATTTAAGTCTTAAACTAATTATTTTAATATTTGAATTTTGCTTTATGAATAGTGGCAAAATTTTGATAAATTTTCGATTCTGTTGTTGTGTTTAGATGTTCATATTGATTTTGATTACTTGAACGCTTATAATTTGAAGTGATTAGATTGGTTGGCGTATCGTAAATAGGGTCATATTTTTCATCAATTTCAAAATAATAATTTTCATTTTCATTCATATTTCTAACTTCATCATTTGATATATATAAACCATATGGATGTGGTTGTTCAGTATGGGCTATCGATTCAGACGTTCTGCTATTACGTTGTCGAAAAGTGCACGGAATGATGAACAAAAAAATTACAAAAATTGTGCATAAAATGATGAAAGCAATTACTAATAGTGCTTTAAAATCCGATTTTCTCAATTCAGTGGATGATCTTCGCACTTCGATTTTTGGTGCTTTTGATTTTTCTGTTGTTGTTGTTGTTGTTGTTGCTGTTGTTGTTGTTGTTGTTGTATTTGTTGTAGTTGAAGTTATTTCTGGAGTTTCTTTCTCGATGAATTTTTCGTTGTCGGTATTTCTCACCAAGTTATTGTTCGAATAGCATAGATTGATTATATTTTCCTCGATGGATATATTTTGTGTTGAATTATTTGAAAATAGATTAATATATTCATTTTTACAATGCACCATGAGACTTGCTGTTGATGCATGGAATTTTTCCAATGGATTATTCGATAAGTATAAATTTAAAACATTTTCATTTTTTAAAAAGAAAATTAAATCTGTATCAATTATTTGAATTTGATTGTGGCTCAAGTCCAAAAATTTGAGCATTTTCATCATTGAAAATGATCCTTTTTCGATATTTTTGATTTTATTATGTGAAAAATTTAATTCAAAAATCTTTGCACTGAAATTGAAATTAGTAAAATTCAAATATGTAATTTGATTGAAGCTTAAATTGACGGAATTGAGTTTCTTGAGATTCGAATGAATCGATATAGGATATGTGGTGAAATTATTTTGTGCAATATTTAATATATCGAATTGATCATTACTTTGTAAAAATGTTAATTTGTTGATTTCAAGTCCAGATAAATCAAGTTGTCTTAATTTCGTAAAATTGTTAATTCCACTTTTGATTAAATCAATTGTTAACGATTTGTTTCCGGTGCATTTAAATATAAAGTTTTCATAGTCGACAAAATTAACATTTTTTTTTGAAAACTCTTCATTGCAAAAATAACGAAAATCACGCGGATCATTAGCAAAAACACATTTTTCTGTTGATTTTATTATATTGATGGTTACCACAAATATAACAATTAACTTCAAACAGTATGAATGATTTAATAATTTTTTTTCTATTTCGAACGTCATTTTGAATGACATCGCACTTGTATGCGAATAATACAATTTTTTCGAAGCAACTAAATGTAAGAAAAAAAAAAAACACAAAAATATATTTGGTTGGTATGGTGTCACGTGATTATAATCATGAATTGAGTAATAACATTGAATTGGAATTATATGAGATTGTATGTAATGGTTTGTACCAAGGGGCAAATCATTCTGCTTATTATGTTTCCTATTTTACTTTCTATTATGCAACTACATATTAATTTTTTAAGAGTAATGTTATTTTCATGTAACAGGTACCGATTGAAATTTTAGCTTTAAAATGATAGTTAGCTATTAGTTTTCTTTCATCTATTAGATTTAAGTCATTTGCCTCTTGGTTTTTGTACTGATAAAATACATAGGGACATTTGGATTTTAATTGAGCTTTACGGAGACATTTAGTTAAATAAAGAAAATAAACTCATGTTTTTGTCGGTTGAAATTTTTATCATTCGATTTTTTTTTTCGAGTTATCAAAAATGTGAAACAAAACATTGAATCATCGCGAAATAACTGTATTTAAATGAATATAAAGAGTGGGATCATTGTGTTCAACATAATCAAAATTATGCTATATATAGATTCCCTTAAATATATTTTAAATACGAGTGATGTCATTTCCGATCTATATTCATAAGGCATATACATAAAAACAAACATAGGCACAGTATAACTGTCGAGCTATGGAGGGAGAGGGGTTGAGTGTCGGTCTCTGAAAAATACTTAGCAAAATTGGGAATTCATTTTCCAATAAGTTTTTGAAATGTCAAAATCATGTAGGATTCCCAGTGTTCAGAATAGGGGAGAAGGTTAAGGGAACCCTATTAGCACCTATGAATGAAAACAATGTTTAATTTGACATTAATTAATTTTGATTTATTTTCTCGAATACATTTTCTACACACAAAAAATCTCCAAATATATCAGAGAAAGAGAAAGAGAAAGAGAAAGAAAAGAGGAAGGAATGTAAAGGGAAGATCATGGAAAGTGGGTGAAGGATCGAGGAAGAAGGAGAGGGAGAGATTGTGGGGAGAGATAAGAAGGGAAAATATAGCAACGCTGAACCATAAATAGTTTGTAATCAGTTTGCATTGAATTACTAATCAAATTCTGAATCTTATTACACTGTGGACATAACTTATGTATGAATCATATAATTGAGAGTAGCGATGGCTGAGCAAATGAAAAGAAAAGGTTTTCAAGCAATTCGATTTGAATGCTTTGTAATAATCTGATAAATAATTTCTGTATTGTATTGATCCATAGTACTGGATCCATGAATTCTGTGTAATTTTCCGATTTAATGTACGCATTTCTGACTGCATTCCTGGCTGTGCGAATTGTTCAAGAAGAAAAATCTCGAAGATTTCATTGAACAATAATAATGGAATCCTTTAATTGCATTTTCCACTTTGATACCGACTGTAATGCAGTGTTGATGGCTCTTCACAAATGGTGTTGCGATTTTCATTGTACATTGGTATGAAACGTTTGTTCGGTCGGTCGATCGGTCGGTCGACGCAATAAAATCTAGTAGACAGCTCAATTGATAGTTTCATTGCAATGAGAACGAGATAAAATGCTCAGTTTAGAAATAGCAATTTCGATGTGATGTGATGTCTTAATATATTTGTATTCATTAAAATAATTGCTGCGAAGAAAATGGAAATATCATCGGTTTACATATATGTACAGAGAGAATTTTACCGCAAAATTGCACATTCCAACATGTTTTGAATGGTGACAAAACTGAACCAAATGCCAAATTGTAGTTTTTTAATAAATTTTCCCAAAACTTCAAGTGGATTTTCACATAGTGAAGGTGAAGAAAACCATAAGCTACATACCATAAACGAATAATTTAATGCGAACAGAGCTGTAATCTGTTTCGACCATCGAAAATAGCAGTTTGCATATAACAATGTCTTTGTATGTATTTGTACACTCTGCATGCAATTTATCGCTTTCCACAAAACTGAAATCCATTCGACACCACAAAAGGCTATCTTTATCTCTTTTCTTCCTCTCTCGCCTTCTCTCTTCGCTCTCTCTCTCTCTCTCTCTCTCTCTCTCTCTCTTTCTCTCTTTCACTTTCACTCTCTCTTTCTATCTCCCGCTCTTTCCTCCTTTCTTTCTCTCTTTCTCTCTTACATTTTCATCGCTTCCTCCTTGCTTAAAACAATGCGAACAAAATGTATGATTCTATTTTGTTACACAAAAAAGCCCATTTCATTTCGAAATTATTATGACAATTGAATAGCGCATTGCAGTATTAGCATTACGTATCACAATTTCGAATCATTTACACACATTTTACCAAGTGTGCAAGTGTTTTAATTTGGCCGAATTGGCACACACATAGTTCCAGTTGATGAGGTTTGTTTTGTCACCGCTATGATTCCGCCAAAACAATTTCGTTATGCAAAAACGTGAATGCAATTTGAATTCACCAATCACCTGAAAAATTGCCTAACAATTGAACCGCTGACTGACTGAGTGAGTGTGTTCATTGTGCACTGTTCATATCTCATTCTTCATACAGCACACTGTCATTCACTCACTTACTTTCTCCCTCTCTCTCTCCCCCTCTCTCTCTCCCTCTCTCTCTCCCTCTCTCTCTCCCTCTCTCTCTTTCTTTTACACTCTCTTACTCACACCCTCCCTCAGCACACTCTCTAGCCGCTCTCACTTAGCTCTCACCATATAAATGCGAATTTAATTAAAGCATTTTCCAAATCAGATGAATATAATTGTGTTCACAAATATTGTCGCTTCATGTTTATACATGTTCGCAAGCTAAAATACTATTATCCAATCCCACATTAAACTACAACAATACAGCAGAGACATAACATTTTTAGTTAAACAACCGATGTACAGATAACGCGCTCTTTGATTCCTTATTTATGGGCAAATATTTTTACTGCACAATATCACCAACATTGTTTTAGATTCGAAAATTGTCAAAAGGTATCATTTCAAAATTTAGAAAGATTCCTTTTGACCATTGTGATTCGGAATATATTTCGGAGTGATTTTGAAATAAACAATTAGGCTGTTATGTGGATTTCTTTTGTGGTTTTCATAAATACTTTATCATTTTTTTTATTTTTGAAATTTTCATCAATTCAAAATGAAATCAAAGCCAATATTTGGCATTTGTGCTTAACATTTTATAAATTTAAAGGACAAAAAGGTACGTGATTCATTCGAAACCTTTACGATATTCTTTATTTTTTGCTAAAATGTATATTTTGTGAACTTTTAAATTGTCAAAAATGTCAATGAAAAACTCACGTAACGTTCCAGCATTGAATTTTATTCATATGCATTCATTTGATTTAAGCGAATTTCGTGTGTGCAAATATATATGTGTTTCCGCAAATTATAGAAAATTCCATTGCGAATTTTAATATTAAAATTTTTCCGTTACATCGATGTAAATTTATCATTAAAATTTATAATATAAACACACATATAATTTACTGTCTATTTCTGTGGCAAATAGTGTGAATGGATGTTGCAATAGCAATACCAAAAGAGCAAGAAAAAAACTGCCCAATTTATCCATTTGTTAGTTATTCATAATACAGTGAATAATATGCGCGTATTGCTCCTTTTTCAATCTCGAATTAAATTACACATACTTTAACATTTTTAAGTGATGCAAATCGTAATCACATATTCAAAATGCATTTTATGATTCTATTTCGTTTAAAAAGCATCGTCACACACATACACACACACACTGTACACCAATAACGACAGATCAGAATTTTCCCAACAAAAATAATTGGATAAAATTTACGGTTTGTGCGATAAAATCATTTTGTATTTTGGAGTAGTTTGCAGTATACACTTGAAATGACTGCAATGGAATTGTATCCAATTAAAAATCGAGTTTAAATATACACAAACGCGGAAAAACTATATTTGAAACGTCAATTGGACCATGAATTTACCTCATTTTGCCCAATGCCTAAAATGAACGTAACATGTACATTTGGATGCAGTTTTGCACACATTTTTTACGGTTTGCCTGTTAATTTAATGCATGCATCCAGTGGGTGACAACCACCCACCCATTGAAACTCAAATCAAATGCAATAGCATCATTTCCGAAAATTGAATGGATTTTTATTTGGTTTTGTTTTGTTTATAACATGATCACAGCAAATGGACTGTGTTTCAAGGTTCATTTCTGGTTTGCGTGTCAATTTTCCGCTTGATGATCCATTGATATTGTTTTGAACCAAAACATTTTTACTATAATTTGTTTCAACCAACCGCCGAAATTTAGCTTGTTGTTCAACGTCAAGTGTTTGGAAATAATCATTACAATAATACAACATACACGGTTTTAACACACGGTGTACAGTACACACATTTTGCATTTTAAAATAGCATTTTGAGGGAACAAATCTACAAATGAATTTTTTTTTTATCAAATTAAATCGTTTACGAGAATTACGCTATAAGATGAATGTATTAATGAAGGATTCACTGTTCGATAGTACAAGTAATTACTAATTGACTAGAATTTTTTTTTTTGAATCAAAATGAATCAATTGGATGTATTTAGCTAAATAATCGAAATTTTTTTTTTTTTTTTTTTCTTTTTTTTTTTAGTTTGAATGTTATTTTACTATTTTTTTCAATGGAAATGTTAGATGGACACAAATATGATAAAGCCACATCATGAAGTTTAGTAATGCAGATGAATCTGTTTATTGATACAATTGCAAAATTATCATGAAATGTGTTCGATTATGTTCGTTCAATGTATGTTATTTTAATTTTTTCCCAATATTTCACCATTTCATCGAGTAATTTCATCTAAATTGTACCTCTAAATATCAGTGATAGTCCACATTTTTGTCGATAAAAATCATTTAATTCAGACATTTGCAAATAAATCGCTTGTTACTATTAATAATAATCACTTGATTCTAGCACTTCATAAAGCAAATGCACAAAGTGAGAGCGAAAAAAAAAAATAAGTTTTAACGCGTGATTGAAATTAAAAATTCCAAACGATGCGGAAGGCTATAATTTGCATACAGCAAAATAAACAATTTTATTCGCATAAATCGATTAAAATGAAAATAATTATTGTAGAAATAATTGAATTGTTATTGGCTTTTGATTAGCATAACAATGTACAAATGTGCATATATTTTTGTTGAATAATTGCCCAAATCGGAATTGAAAGTGATTATTCAATGGAATTTGCATCAGTTTGATATACATTTCTCATTAATTTTTCAATAAAATCAACGAGATAGACAAGCGTATCAATAATTTCATTCATAAATCAACCATAAATACATGCAAGTTCGAATTGAATTTTTTATTTTTATTTTTATTTTTTTTTTTTTTTTTTTTTTTTTAATCTTAATTTGTGGGGAGTTTCATAATTTAAATTGAAATTAACATTTGTAAATTGTATTCATAATCACGTTTGATATTTTAAAACCATCAAATCAAAAGAATGAATGAATGAAAGAAGTTACGCAAGAGCTATACGATGAATGTTATCATTCGCATTGTCAATGACTTTGTTTAATCCAATAAATGATGACATTGTGTGAACTTTTACGAAAAATAGACTCTTTGCTTTTTTCATCCTCATTTATCGAAAATCATTGAATTTCGTCCAAATTTTCAAATACTTATCGGAGAATGATTTTGCTTTTGAAAAAAGAACCATTGAGATAATGAATGCAAAAAAACAGATTGGTCACCGAAAATGTGTGTAAAATACAATTTATGTAAACAGACATATTTCATCTTCTCTCCAAAAAATCAACCGATTTTCATTGCACATCAAACAATGTCGTTTCGAGTGCAATGAATCGTATAAAAAATTTAAATTGCATGTGGGGATACATGAAGTGATTGGAATCATGTAAAAACGATTTGGATGCAATTGCAATGGAGCTCATTCACCTGTTTGTTTCGTGGCAAAAGATGAAAATTGACATGCATTTTAATGCCGACAATTGGATGAGATTCAATGTTAACTGTTGGTATATTCAGTGTATCCAGTGTGAATGAGTTGTGTTCGGTGTAATGTTGAGTTGATTTTGTCACCGGTGGGAATGTTTAACATAAATGATCAAATTTACTACAAGTAAAATCGGTTACATTGGAAGAGAGTAAATATGGCATCATCAGTGGGGCGCTCAACTCATGAGAAAACAATACTCTCACCAGTTAAAGTATTCACATTTTGTCCATTTCAATGGCAATGCATTTAGATGGAATTAAAATAATCGTTTGGAAATAAGTAAATTTAACGAACAATTCTGGGACCAAATAAACGAGTCTTACTTTCATTGGATTACATTGTAAACTGTATACGCTTGGTCTCGATATTGATCGAAAATGAAAATCCTTGTCTCGTATCAAAATGGGCTGCATCAATGTATTTGGCTCTCTGTCGAAATGATCCAGTCTATCCGATTTGCATGATAAAATTGAATTTCAATACTTGCCACTCAAACGTTGCGTAAAATTAAATCGCCATTCGCCCAAACCACTCATTCATTTCGTTCGTTCATTTTTGTTCATTCAACAAAGTGCTCTATTTCAACACTTTTCGGCATCGATACTAGATGACCACTCATCGTATATCGGCAGCATGTGTTTGCTTCAGAAAATCCGATTTTCCAATGCACAAACAAATCGCTAAATGTTTGCATTTTGGGTTATATGGCTTCATTAACGTGTCGAATTGAGGATATCGAACATCTCTTGACTGAACATAAATAAAAGAAAAATGAAAAACACTCATGGTGATGATATTGATTTTTTGTTTTTGTGTTTCATCCCCATACCCATACACCAATATATATTACATTTCAAATTATTTGCACCGAAATTCATCAAACTGCAACAATATTGCAAATTAATTCAGAACCATGATTTGCACAAATTTCCATCATTTTTCATCACAGATTTTTTCTCTCATATTACTCTTGGTATTCCTTTTTTCACGCTGTTCCGGAAGTTGCAATTGTATTTGCATCACTTTCAGGTATTGTTTCATACTCAGTTTTGTTGTTATGGTTTCATTCACTGAACTACACAATTTGGTTGAAGATATCGAAAATGAGTCATGATGAGAGACAGTTTTTTTTTTCCAATATATTTCGCACTTTTTTTTTCTGTTGAATGAAAAATGCACAAATTTCATACATGACAACATTTTCATGATTAAATTTCCGCCTCACACAAATGCACATTCATTGAGATTTTCAGTTTTTCAAATTAGGTTTTATGCAACATCATCGAAAATCGTGATTTTTTCGCTTCATTTTTGTTGATATCAAAGTTCACTTGACTTCGATCATAGATTGGTTTGTTTTTCGATTCTTTTTCAAGAGTTTTTTTCTTTCTTTCATTTGGTTGCGTAAGTTTGATACATATACCTCGAAATCGATATGGCTTCGTTACGAATTGGATAAATAGGTGATAATTTTACGGTTCACGAGAAAAACAAATTGCCAAAAACAAAGTTTCTTGTTGAAGTTTACTGCATTTGTGGCACGGGCACAGCGGTGAATGAAACAAATGTAAACAAACCAGAAAATTCGAACAAAAATCGAAGCGAAGGGAAAGGTGGCGGAGGAGGGAAATTGAAAGGAAAAATAATGAGGTCAAAACAGAAGAGGAAGGAATGTAAAGAGAAGATCATGGAGAGTGGGTTATAGATCGAAAGAGAGGGAGGGAAAGAGAGGGTTGGAGAGAGATAGTGAGAGGGAGAGGGAGACAGTGAGAGAGTGTGAGAGAGGAAGGGAAAGAAGAGAGAGAGAGAGAGAGAGAAGAAGATTGGGGAAGAGAGAGAAAGGGAGAAAGAGAGAGAGAGAGAGAGAGAGAGAGAGAGAGAGAGAGAGAGAGAGAGAGAGAGAGATAGAGAGAGAGAGAGCGATAGAGAGAGAGAGAGAGAGAGAGAGCGATAGAGAGAGAGAGAGAGAGAGAGAGAGAGAGAGCGATAAGAGAGAGAGAGAGAGACAGTGAGAGTTAGTGAGATTGTTAGAGAATGAGAAAGCAAAAGAGATTTAACAAGAGAAAGCGAGATCCAAATGCCAAAAGGGAATGAAGGCATGAAGAAAGCCGAGAAAGTAACCGTAAAAGTGATACCGAGATATTTAGCCCGAACATTTTTCGAAAGTTGGCTGCATTTGAGTTTGTGGTTTACTTTGCACACCATTCGTTGCTATGACCTAACATCGGTTGGCTACCAATGTCCGATGCTTACAATACTCCGTCACAATTTTCCGCTTTTATGAAAGTTTAAAGAAATTCAGACCACAACCAGTGAATGCACTACACATTGCACACCCAAATAGAGAAAAGTGGTAAATAATACCGATTCAATTCACATGAAGTGAAAAATCACCGCAAGCACCAATTTATCCACTGTTCAAGTCATGTCCACACAAAACTGCTTCGCATCCAGTTAAATTTGATACAAATAAATTCGGTGTTTGGCTTGAGAAAACTTGTGCACATTTAAAAACCACATCAACGACACAATTTACATGTAAAGGTTGTGAAATGAAATGAGGAGGAAAGAAAAGTGAAGTGAAAAAAGTAAAGGAGAAGCAAAAATGGTCGAATGTATTGTAAGAAAATAAAAGCAAAGGAAGGAATGATTTTGAAGCGAGAAAAGGCCGATTTAAAACAAAGGAGAAAAAAAGCGAAATAGAATGGCTAAAAATTGAAACTCGAGTAAATTTTAAGAAGAAGAACGATATTCAAATATGTTCTGAAGTTTCATATCGAAGAGCAAAACAAAAAGCCATCGAACCGAAATGGTCGTTCATAATGAAAACTTCTTAATAAAGATTGAAAAGTGAACTATAGTAACGAATGAACTTTGAAAATGAAAAATATTTTGTTTAATTTTCATAGAATTCAATGCTTCTGTATTTCCATTTGATGTTGTTGATTCTAAGCAATGGGCCGTGTGAATTTCATCAGAATCGTTTTGAATTTTCATGCAATGCACTGGAAAAATACAAATATTTAGTAAAATAACGAACGCATTAGAAATTGTTCGAATGAACAATTGAACAGAAAAAAAAAACACACACACAAAAGTTGAAAAAGTTGAATGATGCATTCGAAAGTATGAAATGTTTATTTTTACTTCAATATTTGAGTTGAACAAATTTGGTTCTGTGTGTGCTTCGTTGAATTTTCAGATTTTAAATGAAAATTTTGCTGTACAAAGTTCACAAGATGTGTATACCAACTCAAAAATTATCGATAAATTCTCTCGGTCTGTGCTTTGTGTGTACACAGAGAGAGAGAGAGAGAGAGAGAGTTTTGATTGTGCAAATTTGTGCTGCGTCAAAAAGATAAAACCAAACGTGCGCAAAAGCATAGCTAAGCAGCCCGTTTATTGTTGGCAATGCATATTGGGCGAGCATATAGACATAATGTGATCGATGTGTGTTTGAAATTGTATTTTTCGGATTCGCACACATAACCAACTCGCACTCAGTTCAAAATACAAATCCATTGCGCACGCAAACACACGACGATCAGCAGTATGTCGATATGCTTGCCCAATGCACATTGTCCACGATAGAGGAGCTATTTAGCTATGCTTTTGCGCCCGTTTGAATAAAAACAAATGCAAAAACTGATGATCGTTCATATTCAAAGTTTAAAATTCAAGTTTTTGCATTTTCTCTAAATATCTTAAGGCGGAGAAATGTAAGACCAATTGTAAGATATTCTTTTGCGAAAAATTTGTTGATTTCGTCCGTTTTTTCTCCGAAAATATTTTGTTTGTGCTGCATCGAAAAATCCACAAACTGAATTGCATAAAATCCGGCTTTAAACTTTCTTCTTCAATAAAATTCGAACATTTTCCCCAGAAAAATGGAGAGAGAGAAAGAGAGAGAGAGAGAGAGAGAGAGAGAGAGAGAGAGAGAGAGAGAGAAACAACAAAGCCATATATTCTTTATTGCTTCGGTTGTTTGTGCAACGGTTCATAAATCATGATGTAGGTGTTGCCATTAATTTTCAACTCACACCCTTGCTCGTATTCTTTCCCTCTCTCCCTCCTTCCCTCTATCCATATCTTCTTATCTCCCTCTCTCCCTTTCTCTCATTCACCATTTTCAAGCACAACGAAAAAGTTTTAATCGTTGCGTTGCCATTTTCGCACTGTCATCCGAAAAACGACCAACAATTCCACCATGATTATTATTATGAGAGCTATTTCAACGATGTGCACCACCATCATCATATCAAACGTATCGCATGCAAGTGCAACTTTAACTACAACAACACTTGTACACTCACACAATAATTATGATTATTATTGCGTATTATTATCATTTTTCGCAAACTACGTCCAATTTATTCATTTACAGCATGTGAAAAGTAATTAAGCAATAAAGCCATTATGGTTTATTACACGCAACGAAACACTACTACATCGAACTTACGAGATGAGATTGTTTCAAAACACTCCAATGCTATATGCTCTCTCTTTCTCTCTCATTCTCTTTTTTTCAACTATTTCATTTTTATTTGAGTTTGACTTTTGTTTTCCTACCATTCGCGCACAAGAGATTATATTTTATGTCCTAGAGATTCATTGAATCGATGCCAATTTTCACTACACAGCGTTTATTGAACTACAAAAGATGCAATTAAATAACACAGATGAACTAGAGCGGAATGTGATGGAATTATTTGAGAAAATAGAATGAAAATTGTTGTGGCAAATTGTAGAGAACATTTCGCATTTTTTTTTTTTTTTTTTTTTTTTTTGAAAAAACATTTTCTTAATCCTTTGTTTTATTTCTCCATAAATGTACGATGATGGCAAAGCCGATTATTAGATACAATTTTTGAAAGAAAAATCGGTAATGTTGGTGAAAAAATTCAGAAATTTTGATGAAAAATTTCAATTTTCGGAAAATTGTTGAATTTTTCAAAGGAATTTTCTAAAATTCAATCAAAAATCTTTCGAATTTTATTAAATTTTCTGAGAAATTTTAAAATTCCGAAAAAAACCGAAAAGAAAAACTTTCAAAATCGTCCAATAATACCAAAAATCTTCATTCATCAAAACAATATAATCCATTATGGATGATCCATACGGAATTTTTTTTTTTTTGATTTGAATCAATGAATAATTGTGTAGAATGAAAAGATGATCCCAAAAACTTTTTGGCAAAAAGAATAGGAAAAATGACTAAAATAAGTTGAATCTCTCGAAGAAAATCCATGAAAAGATTAAAAAAGGCAATAAAAATATAAAAATATAAAAATGGCCATAAGGATAATGAAAAAGATGGCAAAAAGTGCGTGAATTTGTGTGCGTATTAGATGAAAATAAAGTGTACACCTGTGTATGTTTGTGTGTTCATTTCCTCGTCATAAATTCTGTTGTTATTTAATGAATAATCAAAATGCAAGTCGCGCGACAAAGGCTAATTTCTTAACCCAGGTCGAGCCCATTATCCGTCTAATGAGTTTTTATTGCAATTTTCCTGTGAGAATTGGTTGCATGCTTATGATATGGCGAAGTTTTCTCATTTACGCCTGGCCATTTGTACTCGTTGCTTTTTTTTTTCTCTTTTATTTCACATATAGACACGCAGCAAAGCTGAGAAGTGAATACACACACGCACATCACATTATCGCTTGATCTTTTTTTTCGCCGAAAAGCCGATATGAATGCTGATGAACGGATTTTTTCCTTCTTTTACCACTTCATGTACGGCCTTTTCTTATTTTCCTTATTCTTCTTCTCGAACTTACGCTTATTCATTTTCATCTTCTATTTTTTCTTCATTCAACTGATATATCAGTTGGCTTGCACACAATTTCATCGTGTAAAGACTTTGGTTTCATTATGTGTTATTGTAACCGCCATTGGTGTAATTCAGTCGACCGATTTCTCATATACACATTTATCATTTGTAATAATGATAATTTTTTGACGATATTCGGCTTTATGACGCACAAAAACCAAACAAACAAGGCGAAGCGAAAAAAAAAGAAAAACTTTATCAATAATAAATAATAATAAAATGAAACAATAAATATTGAGTAAATAGGAAAAGAGCAACGCTATGCGTTATTAGTGACGGCTTTTTTGATTATGGTGAAAGAGAGACAGACGAGGGGCGTCTTATGAAATGAGCATGAATTGATTCGCAGTTTTGAATAAAAGAAAAACGTCAGCTGAAACGATAAAATATGCGTTTGAGTGAGAAAGAGAGATAGAGAGAGAGAGAGAGAGAGACCGTAAGAGAGAGAGAGATAGAGAGAGAGAGAGAGAGATAGAGAGAGAGAGAGAGAGAGAGAGAGAGAGAGAGAGAGAGAGAGAGAGAGAGAGAGTGAGTAAGACAAGAAAAGACAAGTAGGTTCGTCATGCTGTAATAGCATAAATAATTTAGTAGGCGCAAGAATAGCTCGGGTCAAGTCTTGACTATATGAAAAAACTGGACTAATCAAACTTATCGCATGAGAAGTCATGAACGAATCGAAACTGCTTTTTATCTTATGTGTGTTTGCCTGATAATTCTGATGAAAAGCTGAAAAAAAACCATTGCCCGAAAACAACCTATTTCTGATACAGATGTAATTTTATCCATTGCGGTGATGGCCCAAGGAATGATAAGAAAAGAAAACACACAGTAAAACATGGAATTTTGACTTATTGTTACAATGGGCTCAACAAAAATAGCATAACAAACACAGCCCATTCGGTTACATGATGATGATGACGATGATAAAGCATATTTAAGTGGGATAAAAGACGGTTTCGATACACGACACAACAGCACCCGGATAAATCATTCCGTTGAATGAAATTCTTTTGTATTTTATTCGGTTCCAAGAATAAAATAACACATAAATCCTTGCATTCGACGATGCGAAAAGCGTCGTGTTTCAACTCGAAAAAGACGCAATTCCAAAATCATTGCAATTACTTGGTCGATAACAAAAAGATGCTGTTTAATGCAAACTGATTTCTTTCTCACTTTCTTTTTTGCTCTATTTTTGTCTTTTTTTCTTTCTTTATTTATTTCTTTCTTTCTCTTTTTCTTTCTTTCTCTCTTTCTCTCTTTCTCTCTTTCTCTCTACATCTCTCTCCATGTCTCTTTTTCTTCTTTCTTTGCCGCAAAACCGCTCCGAATTTCTCAGTTTTCCTTTTCCTTTACTCACTTATTCTTTCTCGATCTTTCCCTTTTTTCATCTTCTAATACCCTCATCTGTCTATCTGATTCCCTTTCTCGCTCAATTTCTGTCTTTTTTCTCTCATTCCATTCGAATCTTCAAAATGGGAAAAAAACGTGGGAAAACAGCATCGAGACAAACTCAACTGAGTTAATGGCTTCATTGTCTGCATTTTCAGTTCCATAAATAGATGAATCCCACAAGAGAAAATAATGTCCACGCGCCAAGATGCTACTGCAAATAGATAATTTGCGCATCGCGAATGATAAAGTATTATTTTCTGTTTCTATTTCTTTATCTTTATCATTTTCTCTCTCCCTTTCACACTCTATAACTAATTCTCACCATTTCTCTGTTCTTTTCTCGTGGTCTATGTCTTTCTCACTTTCTCTCTCTCTCTCTCACGCTCTCTGTATCTTTCTTTATTCTCTATTCGATATCATTGAGGTCTCGAGACATAATTTTGATTCAATGCCATGGTCTTTTCACATGGAAAACACAGACATCAAATGTGGTGTTCACTTTGCAAAAGACCATTCACACACTAATGAAATATTTTCCATCGTCTGATGTTTTGATTAATATTTGACTGTCCTTTCTCCGTGCTCTTTTTTAAATAACAAAACCCAATGGAAAATCAAAAAAAAATTGCCAAATGAGATGCTATTTCGAAAAAATCCATGCGCTAGTTTTAAACAAATATGCTGGTCGCATTTGCAGCGACAAAAAAGAAAGTCAAACTTTTCCCCATTTGAGCAGTGAGAAGCTTAAATAAAATTAGAATGAACTATACAGCAACCGGAACAACTATGAGGATTTTGCTTCTGAAATGAACGCACAAAAAAAAAACATTGATGTGTACAACGAAAATAGATTCAAATAATAACCATGAAAGGAATGAGTCTTTGTTTTGTGTGCGACAACGAAATTTGGGGCAAGCAGCTTAAAAATGTCATCTCATTTGGCACGCTACTTTCACACCAAAAAACCCAACAGATGCTGCAACCAACACATTTCATCCACATGTATTCACAATTCAAATGAAATACAAAACAGACACAAAAACACACACACACACACACACACACACACACACACACACACACACACACACACACACACACACACACACACACACACAAGTAAACAATAAAGTTGTGAAGAGTACGCGCGTGAGAATTTCAACATCGTCAAAAATGGTTCCGCACTTTTTATTGTTCCGAATTTTTTTTACGACTACTCGAAATTATGCATTGAACTAACAACGGAGCTATAACTGCTGAGTCCAAAGGATCAAAGTTGCGAAAATGAAATGAAAGCTAGAGAAAAATTGAATGAGAGAATAGAAAATAAGGGACACAAAATTGTGGAAGTGAGGAATGAGAGTTGTGCAGAGAAAAAGAGGAAGAGAGAGAGGAGGTAAGGAAGCAAAAAGGCAGAGAGGGAGAGGGAAAGAGGGAGAGGGAGAGGGAGAGGGAGAGGGAGAGGGAGAGGGAAAGGGAGAACGAGAGAGGACAAGAAAGAGGGGGAGAGATAGAAATGAGAAAGAGGGAAGACGAGAGGGATAGCGAGAGTGGAACAGAGTAAGAGGGAGTGTGTGAGAGAGAGAAAGAAAGAGAATATCAAAAGCGAAATTGATAACTAAACGAGAAAGAAAGAGATAGATTGAGGAAGACGAAGAGAAAGAGAATTCAAATGAACTGAATGAAATAGGAAATATCATCCAACCAAAATATGAGTCAAAAGTGCGAAAAATGAAGAGATTGATATATAAAAAAATAGAAAGCAAAAGGAGCAATCATCCCGGATGATGTAATATAACAAACACATCGCATCGTATCGCATCATATTTTTATTTACGCCATTGGACCACCAATGTGAATTTTGTGAAATATTCGAAATGAAATTGTTCGAAAAGGAAACAAAGCCAAGCCAAAACAAATGTGCCACAGTCAAAAAAAGCTCAATTTTGTCGCATTGCTACCATATTGCACGACAAACCGAATCGAAATAAACGCATTTCCATTGGCAATGACAAAGGCGGTATCATCGACTTTTACGACACAAACACTCATTTCATTCATTCACGCTTTTTATTTTCGGCGCGTTGCCGTCACTGCTGTCGCCGAACTAAACGATGTTATAAAATTTATCAAAATATCTTTCAGTCGAATGATGCTTTGTTGCATTTTAGACATTTTCTCGCCCACACACATAAAATTCCAAACCATCAACATCGAACACGAACTGAATATCTAACATTAACCATGTCATTCATTCACATATTTGATATGGCCAATAAATAAATTTATTAGCTAAACAGGTTTAGTGACTTTTGACACTTACATATATGACTTACGGTGCAAGCGGATAAACTCAATTTTCCAAAGCAAACATATTAATTCATGGAAATTAACGTATTTTACTCAATTCACACAGGCACACACATACACACAGTTTTGACACTACAATGTTCAATAGAATGAAAATTTTAGCAAAATGGTATCACCGCTCGCTTTTTAATGCTCTAAGGGAATAGTAAAAATATACAAAAGGAAAAAAAAAATCATAAAGATCCACAGAAAAGAGAAAATATAAACACATTTTACGAAAAAAATCTCCATCAAGTTAAAAATGACAATAAAAAATAAAATCACTTCATTCAATATAAATCAAGGAAATCATGTTTCAGCGAAATGAAAAACGACGAACATCGTCAAAAACATGCCACTTCAACTTTGATTTTGAATAAATCAAATGAAAGCTGCTTATATTGTGTGCAATTGGGAAAATATGTGTCGTTTACCAGCTGACATTCATGTTATAACACGATCAATCGATGCAAAGTGCAAATGTTGTAATCTTAATGGATTCGAATACGTCAAATTGTAACTTCAGTCAGTCGTTTTTTCGTCTCTTTCACTCTTTCTTTTCTCTTTCTCTCTCGCTCGCCTCTCTCTCTCTCTCTCTCTCTCTCTCGCTTTAAGTCTGTCTCTGTTTCTCTTCATTCTCCTGTTTTTCCCACTCTCGCTCTATTTGGTTTTCTCTTTAACTCTTCGTCGGTTTCATTCTCCCCCCCCCCCCCAAACCTTTTCTCGTAGCTACTTTGGAGGAGGTACCAATTCGCTTTCACTCTCTTTCTTTATCTTTTTTTCACACATTTTCTTCCTTCACTCAATGTTGTTGCCATTTTTACTTCTTTACATATTCATTTGTTGTTCTTTTCCTTTCTCATTGTATCGTTGAAGTAACTCGCGCGATTTGTGTTTGCTTAAAAAAAAAAGTGATAATTTACAGTTGTTTTGAAATTGCGTTGTCAATGTGTAATTTATAGGGTTGGCCTTAATGTAAAATGTATGAGAATCATTCCCTGTAGAAAATGACGACGTTAAAGAAGTGACTTGTGTGGCATCATGATTTTAAGTAAAAAAAAAAAACAAAGTCGAAAAAGTAATAGAAATTGTTCTAAGTTGTGAATTTGGGCAATATTAAAATGTATTTTAGTTTGTATTGGATCAAATACAGTACAGACTCACATTGAATGCTTGTAAATAATGTAGGATTGTTGTTAAGCGTGGCGCATTTCGTAAGCGGCTTAATGTTGTGGATTTTGGCACAACGAAATTCGTTCATTTCTCTCTGTCTGTGCTTATGCAAATAAAATGCTTATTTTCATTGTCGTTGTTGTTCACTGTATCGAATTTATCTACCGCTTTATTTGTTTTATATTATTTGTTCAGTATTTCGTTTAATTTTCACTTTGTCTTCGATGAGACAGTTGTGTTGAATAAACAGACAAGCAAAGCATGTAAATCGTTTGTAATTTTCTTAATATTGGTTGTTTAAGTAAACCGCCAATGGAATTTCAAAATTTATCCATTTTCCTTATTACATTCTTAGTGGCGTATGTGAGTTTGTTTGTGTTACTGTGTGTGTATGTGACCGATATATTCGAAAATCGAATCGATGGCTATTCAGTGGCGCAAATTTTTTTTTTTATTTTATTGAAGAAAAATCGACCCACTTTTCATATTTACACATGTTTTGTCTGTTCTATGTTAGTAAACCGAGTAGAATGCAATAAATATGCTTGAATGCATTTGCTTCATCGTAATTCTTTATCACTTCTTTCGATGCAATGCATCTGAGCACTCGATTATCATAATCTTAACACAGAATGCTAAGGAAGTGTCTTGGAATAACAGGGACAATTCTCATGCAAGATATCTCCATATCTCACCCTCATTCAATCTCTCTCTCTCTCTCTCTCTCCCTCTTTCTCTCTGTGTGTCTCTCTGCCATCTCGTTCTTCATCCATTTTGTAATATCCAGATTTTCTAGTCAAGCAAAAATCTTTTTTCTCTCATTTTTAGTCTTAAAATGTAGAAATTTCACTTTTGAAATTGCACATTTTCCACTTAATTCGAAATAAGGAATGCATGTGGCATGGAATTGAAAATGGCCCCTGGCAATCACTTGCGTTGTGCATGGTAAAAAGTTTTTCCAAGTTTTTTGCATTTCTTATATTCAACTCAATGAAGACTCATAAATGAAATCCATCCAGTATGACCCAGTTAGATTTGTTTTCATTCTTTTGCTTCTTTGTACTCAACAAACTGGAAAATATGCGCAAAATTTTCCAACCAAGCATTTGATTAATTTTCTGAAATGAGCCATGATTGAAATAGACCACTAAGCCACTTTCATCATAATCAGTGTGAGTCAACAAGAAGCCAAATTGAATTGATGCATACGACAACAATAAGTTGTTGAAGAATATACATGTAATATGGATGCAATTTGAATGGACATTTGAAAGAAAACCGAACCAATCTTTGAAAGAGAAATCATATAAGAGAGTTTGAGTATGACAGAATGGACAAGAAAGAGCGAGAGAGGGAGAGAGAGAATGAGCAAGAGCGTGAGAGAGAGAGAGAGAGAGAGAGAGAGAGCGAAAGAGAGGGAAAGGGAGAGAGATGTAGTAAAAGAGATCAAAAGTAAGTAAGTAAGAAAGTGAACGAAAGGGAAAGAAAGGATTGAGAAAGGAAGCAAAAGGGGACGAAAAGGAGCAAATGACTTATTTTAAATGGGCAAGAGAAAGATAGAGGGAGAGACAAACAAAATGGAAATATTTATGAAAGGAAAAGCGAGAAGAATTAGGAAAGAAAGAGAGACAGAGAGAAAATGAGTGAGAACGATAGCGACATAAAGTAAAATTGACAATGAAAGACATGCAGAGCGCACACAAAATTCAATACCAAAATCGACGTCAACTTTGAATAACAAAAGAAAATGCGATTAAATTGACTTTTGTTTTGTGTAAAATTTAGTATATTGGCATGCAAATACGATGTAACAAACGGACGTGCATCATGAAACTACTGTGCGATTTTCAAGTTGGACCATATTTTCTCTCATTAGTTTTGTGACGGGATGTAATGAAGGAATGTGAAAACTTTACAACGACATCATATTCACTTCGCTTCAAAGTTGTTACTTTATGCATTATTTCTATGGTGCACTGACTTGTTTATCATTTTTCATGATGCATCATTATTCTGGTTGTAACTAGACATGGCTAGTCACAACCGATTAAATTACATTTGAATGAAACGTGCAATTTTTGAATAAAACTTGTAACTGTTGAGTTGGTTCGAGGTTTAACGATGGAGCGATGGAGAAACACAGAGAATTGGTGAGAGACAAAGTCAAAGAAAGGAAGAGAGTGCGCAAGTGAGCAAAAAGTTGAGTGATACAGCGTCTGTTGTTGATGATAGACCCTTTTTTTGCCATTTTTCTTCGTTCACTCAGCTTTTTATCCTACCCTCAAAGACATCATATGGGAATTGAATACTTTTTACGGCACAATTGCTATTTCGTCGAATTTTTTCCACTTTCTTTCTCTTCCTCTCTCTCACTCTCTCTCTCACTCTCTGTCTGTCTCTCTCTCGCCATCACTTTCGTCCAGCCAGCCGTCAATTCATATTTTTTTATCAAATTACATCTGCGTGACTGCATTTTTAGCTGCCTTTTTCCGACTTTGCTTGTTTTGCCGTCAAACTCGAATCCATCAAATGACCGTCCGGAAATGTGATGTTTATTCGTATGTATTCTCTTTTTCGTTGTCTACAGTCGTCCAAGGTGACGACGTCTCTCTCTCTCTCTCTCTTTCTCTTATGTTTTTTTCCTCATCGCTTTTGTTCTTTGCATTATTACCACTTCTTTTGCTTTTCGTCAATCGATTGGACGTTGCCTATGACCGATCGGCATTTATTGAGTTAACACTTTTTATGCTATTGTTGTACTCAACTTTGCTCTTGGGAACCCGAAAGAAAAAAAAAGGGTTTATTACGTATGTTTATGACTTTTTGTTCACATTCTCTCTCTCCCTCTCTCCCTCTCTCCCTCTCTCCCTCTCTCTCTCTCTCTCTCTCTCTCTCTCTCTCTCCCTCTCTCTCTCTCTCTCTCCTCTCACTCGAGAGAGAGAGAGAGAGAAAGAGTCTCTCTCCCCCTTCACTCTCCCTACAGGATAAAAAAGTTTCCATAGTCATTATTTTTCATGACCTTCAACTGATGGGCACTGAACGGCAACATAAAATGCACTTACTTGCGAAACGATTACCATCATTTTGTCACCAATAACAAACACCATGCCAAATAAATTCCAATTCGGATTTATAACAAAATCGAATCGATAAGCGCAAAACCATTCAATGCTGAGATCCCCATTTCATTGAAATTAGGAGAGAAACAACACATTTTCCGACGATATAACCGATTACAGCCGCACAATTACAGCAGCTGAATTTAATGTTCACATCATTTTATTGATGCGGCTATACAACAGATTTACTTTCGGCTCGATTTAACCAATACAATTAAAATCAATGCAAATCTCAATATTGTGACCGAGCGAAGAGTGAAAAAAATAATCTTGAGTTAGAACAACACAAAACAATATACACGAAATTATCCTTGAGGAAATTCGATACAAAGCAAAAATTGAGTTTGAATATGAAGTATAAAAAGGCAAATTGAATTGAATTTTATTGAAGCGACCGGAATATTTTAGCCATTTTTGCTATTCTCACATCAATAAATTGATAGAAAATCTATTTAATGCAAAAAGGGAATGACAAAAAAAAAATCGATTATTATTGACTTATCCCCAGATGATAACATTTCAAGCAAAACAAATTCCGTTAACTATTAAACAGATTTGTAGACAAAAATACAAAAAAAAAAAAAAAAAAAAAAATCAAGAGATGAATAATAGAATTTGGAAACGTTTAAAGAATAATATTATGGAAATTATATTTGAAACTTTTTTTAAAATGAAAAATTCGAATGAAAAATGATGAAATTAATGAGAAAACTCGAAAAAATCACGGAAAACCGAGAAATTGCAAGAAAAAAAAAAGGTTTAGCAAACTAATAAGAACGAAAATTTGAGCATTTGAACCATGGTAAATACTCAGGTTAGTAAAGTGGTAATCAATCATTCAAAAACGTTAACCATTTTGCATTAAATCCAAGTTAAATGTTGCATATAAACCAAAAAGATGCTTTATTACATCCAATTTTACCCATAAAAAGCAAAAAAAACGTCTTGAATTTTGAAAACACTGCCATTTTCTTCATATGTTGATCATCGTCATCTGCAATATTATTTGTTGAAATTCACCTGTATAAAGTGAAGTGTAAACAGAAAGTATGTGAAAGTTCGTCTGGAATGCAGCATAAAAATGCATAAGAATGATTGTTATTTACAGTCGTTGGTTGAACAATGGTGTTTGTTCTTAGGTTCTTGAATCTCATTCACTCAATACCACCATTCCATCCAGTGTGTATGGAGAAATGCAAATGGTACGGGTTAACGGGCGCTGTATAAAATGTGCCACATGCGATGAGCGCAAAATAAATATTAAACTGTGGAAATTTATATTTTTTAAATTTATCCGGTGAATTCATGCAGCAGCGAGCAGCGATAGAAACAGCAATGCATCGTCGGCACGCGAAATATTTTCGATTAATGGTCGATGTGTTTTTTTTTCTCTTCTACATTTGTCGCGTTGAGTGGTGCGAGTATGTGTGTCATTCAGTTGTGGAATACGAATAAAATGTGTGTGCGACATAAGTAAACGATCTATTTCCGGATGGGTTTATCCATAACATGGCATTGCGTTCGAGTTGCAAGCGCATAACAATCAGTCAGTGTCATGATGAAGTGAAATTAATTTTTTCTTTCCCTTTCATGTCGCTTGTTAAGCTAGCGAAGACATTGTTTGCCAGCCCCGTTGTTTTTTCATCATTTTCTTCTTTTTTTCATTTTCAGCTTTTTGTTTTTGCCGCTTGACTGCTTGATATTTATGCATATATTTGGTGTTCTTTTCTATTTTTTCTTCACTATTATTCTCGGTCGTTCCATTAGCAAATAACGAGAATGTTTCGAGTTGCTTTAAAACTCGCTTTGGCATGTTTACATTTTGCAAATGGATTCGTTTCGAGTGGAAGATAGAAAATGTCAGCTAGTAAGGCAAGAGTGTCAAAGAGAGCAAGAGGGAAATTGGGCGATAGAAAAAGAGAGAGAGAGAGAGAGAGAGAGAGCGAGAGAGAGAATTAAGGGAAGAGAGTGCAATAGTCGAACCGAGGAGAGAGAGAGAGAGAGAGAGAGAGAGAAAGAGAGAGTGAAAAACTGCACAAGAAATATATGCAAATCGACGTTTATTTTTGAGAAGATAAAAAGAAAGGGAATTGCAAGTATAAAGTGATCGATGTACACTGCACTAGTAAATGTACCGAAAGTTCGATTTGCTTTAAAAAATGCACTTTAAAACGGCATTCTTCACTGAAATAAAAGACAATTTTAAACACACTTGAATTGGCTTTGCTGCAAATGCTTCCATTCTTTCAATTTGACTTTCTTGCTATATTTTCATTTCCAAAATTCCTTCTATATTTCTATCTACATTTATTTTGCTTTTTGTGTTTTTTTTTTTTAATTTTCTTTCACCCGCGATGCCTCTATTCCCATTTAACTCGTTACTTGAAATAATTTTGCCTTATTTTAAATAATCGAATGTTTATTTAGTTTTTCCGTTTGGATGGAGGCAAGTATTCGTCGTCTTAAAGTTGCATTGAAAGGAAGCGAGCGAGCGAGAGAGAAAGAGAGAGAGAGAGAGAAGGTGGATCTTATAAATTAAATTATGCTTTTGGTCGTACACTCTCTCTTTTTTTTTTAACCTCGTTTCATTTTTTATTGACGATAATAAATAGAGGAAATGTGTAATAATCATAAATTACATTTTACAATATGGTTTACGTTTTGTTCACGGGCGTGCATGAGCTTGACTCAATGGAACTTGAACAAAACCACATTCACAACTTTGAATCGAGTTATGTAATGGTATGCGAGGATTTTGCAAGTGCGAACACAGAGAAAGTAAAAATGAGGGGGAGTGAGAGAGAGAAAACGGGAGGGTGCAAGGGAAAGAGAGTGAAAGACAGAATGCCAGATAGATAGAGAGAGAGAGAGAGAGAGAGATGGAGGAAAAGAGAGGGAGGGGGAAAGAGAAGGAAGGGGAAAGAGATAGAGAAAGAAGGAGAACGTATAAGAGAAAGAGAGAGAAGGAGGGAGAGAAAGAGGGAGAGAATGAAGGATAGAGAGGGCGAGAGTGAGAGAGGGAGAGAGAGAGAGAAAGAGTGACAAAAAAGGAAAGAATGAGAGAGAAAATGTGTGTAAGTAGAAGATAAAGAGTTATGCACAGTGAATAAGTCAGTGAGAGTGAAAAATAGAATGAAAGAGAAATTGAGAAAGAGATGGAAAGGTAGAGCTGCGCTTTTGTCTTTAATAACAGAAAGTCAGTACTAAACCCCGTTGAATAATGTGTTTCAATATTAAATGTTGGTTTTTCTCTCTATATTCGACGCTTTCTAAATCGATACAGAGTCAAGACAATGGAATAATGCCAATAAAACACTGAAACATACTCGAATTTTCATTCACGTTTCCTTCTTGATATTTTCTTTGCTCTTGCTTTATCTCCCATTCTCATTCTCGTTCATTTGGACTTTCTTTCCCTCTCTCTCTCTCTCTCTCCCCCCCCCCCCTCTCTCCCATTCTGTTTTTCCTCTCCCCATTCTCTTTGCTCATCTCTTTTGCTCCTTTCTTATCTAACTCTTTCAAACATGTTCGCACACATTTCTTGTTCATTCTTTCATACTTTTTGAACTTCGCGAATTGCCAATAATAATTCAGTTCGATATTAATTTTAAAAACGTAATCAACGGCTTACGTGACGGCACACATATATATATTCCACACGAAAGACAATATTTGTTGTAAGAATTATGCGAGTAAAAACTCATACCCGTTTGCTTGTTGAAAATTCTTTATGGTTTTCATTAAGTTTTCGTCGAGCGCGCCGATGAAATTTAATCCAAAACAATCGATTTGAAAATGCAATATTAATGAATATTCTTGTGCTGTTCTTTTGTTTTTTTTTTTTTTTTTTTTTGTTCCTTCTTCGTATGTGTATGTGCGCGTTCCATGTTAATTAATTTGAAAAACGTGTGTGTATTTCCAGCAAACCCATAAATTCTAAGCATTTGTTTGAATTTTATCCACTTTTATCTGTTGAGCACTGAACAATTTGGCTCAATGTGAATGCATGATTCTACAATTCGTGATAACATTCATTCTTCGTGATTCAAGTCAACAGTGTGAAGTCGACAACATCGCAAATAAGCTGCGATGCCGAAGTAAATTCAACTTGAATTCACTTTGGCAGAGTACAAATTCAAACGACAAAGAGAGAGAAGAGAGAGAGAGAGAGAGAGAGAGAAAGAGAGAGAAAGAGAGTTCCAATCCAATGTTACGTCTCTTTGCACCACATCGCAATTGGTTTCATGGGATTTGGTAACAAAAAGTAGAAAACTGAAATGCTGCACAACAAACAGATTAAATCGAGCGCGTTGTGATGATTAAAATGCGATTTTTTACAACTCTCTTTCTTTCGTTACTTTACCCTCTCGCCCTTGTTTTCCTTTTTGCCATTTCGCCGGAAATCTGCTTTCATCGAGCCAATTTTCGGCTTGACTTTTGTTTCTTATTTATTTCTCGGTAAGACGATTAGAAAGTCGCACTCATCACGAGCATTATTTTTTTTTTTATATTTTTTTTTTTTTTTTTTTTGTTGAAATTCATTGTGGAAAGCGCTTGTGTTTATCGTTGTTTATACATTTGTCGAAAATCCCTGACAAAATCAAGAATGAAATGAGTCAGTCGTTGTACTTCAATATTAGTAGGGGCTTTTGGTGAGAGACATGATTATGTATTAAATCAAAAAATTGAGAATGAAAGTAGGAGAGAGAGAGAGAGAGAAATTAAAGAAAAGCGCGTAAGAATGAGAGCGATAGAGGGAGTGAAGGGAAGGCAACAACAAAGAAAGATAGCAGGAAAGTGAGAATGGAAACCAAAAAAAAAAAACGAAGAATGATGCGAGATTGAAGTTAAAGAGGTGTGGAAAGAGTAAAGGCAAGCAAAAGAGTGCTGATCATGAACGACCAGTATAAATTGAGTCGACTGATTGAAGTAATCAAGGCGAAAATGTTAATCAACGAAAGTGACGAGTTCAAGTTGATTAAATCCATTTTGATGCAGTTCATTGTCGTAGCGTTGCTATTCCATTCAAACGACCAAGTCAATCTATGATGTTTGCACTTTTTTTCACACTTTCTTATTCATTTCTGTACGGAGACTTGTTGTTGTTGCGTTTTTTTTTTGCAATAAATTTTTTTTCCTTCTCGTAGATCGAAATACTCATTTGATTTTTGTTGTGCAATGAGTGTTCGTTGCAAAAGAGGGAAATAAAATGAAAAAACAAAAAAAAAAAAAAAAAAAAGATGCGGTAGAATCACGCAAAAGGTCGGTGGCCGAATCTACGTTATAATATCAGCAGCTGATACCAACCAAACATAGAAAAGTTGATTCGTTTATACTCAAATGAAAATACATAGAAGACATCGAGAGATACGATAAGCAAACTACAAAAACACCACTTCAAAATGATAATAACATCAGCAATCTGAAATTTATGAACGAATTACAATGCGATTTAAAAGCAAAGCATGAGAGAAAACACAACGAACGAGAAGAATTGGTGTGAGTAGAGGACTGAGGATGACAGAGATGAAGGAAGAGAGAAAATGGAATAATCTGAGTTGAAAAGAGAGAGAGAGAGACAGAGAGAGATAGAAAGTTCGAGAAAAACAAAAAAAAGTAAATGAGCTTTCTTTTGAGGAAAAGAGAAAAAACGAAAGAGAGTGCGAAAGAGAGAAAGATTGAAAGAAAGAAAAACCAAAATCAAGAATACAAGTAAAAGAATGAAAGATTGAGTATAAAATATAAAAGTGACTATCGCATTTTCGGAAGTGAAGCATGACAATAGCAAACCGAACAAAAGGAATACAACAAACCAACAATCACCATTTATTATTCCAAACAAATCGTCTTAATGCGAATAGCATGAAGTCGTTTTATGTCAAATGCGATTTCAAACAAGAAAAAAATCTTTTTTGTTTTTTTTCATTCATTTTCAACACTCGGCAATGACGAGACACACAGACACAATCATCGCACTATCGCAAGCACGGAGATAGTGAAAGCAATCATATTTCAACTGTGTTTTGCTTCATCATCATTCGCCCATTATTCAATCTCTAGTGTACGGTCTTCAGTTGGCATTCTACTGCGCCTATTGACGGACTACTCGCCTCAACCTCGTTGAAGAAAAAAAAAAAAAAAAACAAGCAAACTTGTAAACACAATTAGATTCAACAACGACAAGTAAAATATGACGAAAAAATATTGCGATTTATAGCATCTGTTGCGGAAAAATATCATAAATTTTATTCAAAACGACGGATTTAAGTGTAGAATAATAACAAAAGAGAAGAAAGAAAAAAACACGATTGAAAAGAACACGGCTCTCGAAGGGAAAAATATTGCAGAAAATTAAGAATGAATAGAACAACGTTACAAGATAAACGCCAAAATAAAGAGCAAAAGTGAAGAGAAACAAAGAAATAGATGAATTCAAGTGATGAAAAACCAAGCAATAACATGTTGAAAAACTCTCGAGCAATGTACAAAAAAATGAAGAAAAATTGCTTCGAATAAAAGGCAGAAAAACTGATGAACAATTTTACGGAGAAAATCAACAAAAACCGCATTGAGAAGACTCCAAAGTAACAAAAACCCATGGAAATTGTTAAAAAATAATGCAAAAAAAAAAAAACCGTGAGAATAACACCACAAAACTGTACAAATTACATAATTTATTTGAAGGAAATCGTATAAAATCTTGAACAAATCAAACATCTTGGAGAAAAATAAAAAATCCTGAACAAATCATAGGGAAAAAAACGTTCAAAGCGATTAAAACTGATTTGAGTATAAATTGCAAAAATTCAAGAGGAATTCGAACTTGGATGCAATGAATAGTGTAAAATTTGACGAATAATTTTGGCACATTTAATACAATAATGTTCAATAGTCAAAGGAATTTCTTTGAAAGTGGTCGAAAATAATAGAAAATAATAAGAACAGTGAAATTGCACATTAAAACAGAGTAAAACTGAACGAAACATAACAAAAACAGAAACTAAAACAAAGACGGAAAAAGAAAACAATAAAAAGTGGGACGAAGAGAAGAGAAAAACATAAAAAAGAGAAAAGAAGAGAAGAAAACGTAAGAAAAGAGAGGACAAGAGGACAAGAAGAGAGAGACAAAAGAAAGAGGAGAAAAACGAGAAAAAGTTGAAAGAAAGCAAAAAGTAAACGAAAAAGCGATTCAGCGTAAAAATAGCGAGTAAATCTCTCGTAAAACATTGTGATTGTTCCATCAAGTGCCAGCGACAAGTTCAATTAAATTATGAGAAATTGGTCATTGTTTGTGGCTGAAACGATGTTAAAACATCGTTGCCAGTAAATTGCATAGCTGCCAAGATTGTATGAAGTTGTCAAAAATAGTGTAAGAATGTGGTGATGAGACGACGTCGTAAAAAAAATCGAAAACGATTCATTTCAGAGTAAAGATTGACATAGTGTAAATTGTTGTATTTGTATCGACTGAAAAAATCCCTCCCGAAAAAAAAAACCCCATAAAAATGCTACAATTCACTGCCATAACAATTGTGTTGATTTGTTGGTTGGAAATATGTATGGTTTGTCCAAATCCAGTGACGAATATCGTTTGTGATTGCAATGGAATGCCATTCACATCAAATTCATTGGCATGTTGTATAAGTGATTGGCCAATAGTTGATTCATCTGTTCAAATTGTATTTGAAAATGTGCCAAATAAATCGTCCATTATCGAAATGAGATTGCATTCCGAATCCAATTTAACTGAAATACCATCACAAATTATCGATACATTTGAAAATCTTGAGTATTTAGAGTTAAAAATTGGTTTTGTTCATTTGCCACAATCGTCTCAATATCCAAATAAATTGAAGCATCTTAATTTGTATGGCAATCGCATTGCATCAATTGAATCGAATGCATTTCAAAATGCAACACATTTAAAACGTATCAATTTACAATACAATCAAATTGAAACATTGGCCGACACAAATGCATTTTCCGGTCCAATTAATTTAAAGTATTTAACAATGTATCACAATAAATTGACCATTTTAAAGTGTGACATGTTTAAATCGGCACAAAATTTGATAAGCTTAGATTTGGGTTGCAATCAAATTACACACATTGAAGATGGTACATTTAATTTACCGGCAATTCGTGAGATTTTCCTTGGTGAAAATAAATTAAAAACCATTTCTGAGCATTTATTTTATGGTGCAATCAATTTACAAAATATTGATTTGCAAAAAAATTCATTGGAAATGATTGGAAATGCATTTGAACATACAATTAATTTACATCAATTGTTATTAAATGAAAATCGTAATTTACGTGATTTGAATGTTATTGAACTTACATCAAAATTACCACAATTAATTTCATTAAATGTTGATGCGACTGGCATTCAAACACTTGGCACAATTACAACCGCAACACAAACACAACAATCACAATCATTACTTCATACGCTTAGCGTATCACAAAATCATTTAACACAAACCGATCTCTTGAAACAATTATCAATTTTCCCAAAATTGGAAAAACTTTTTGTTGATGCAAATAAAATTACACGATGGGATGATACCGATGTTAAAAGCATTAAAAAATTCTTTCCAAACATTGAATTAATTGTAACAAAAAATAATGCATGGGATCGAACATGGGTTGATAATACACTCATACCCATCTTTCAAACGAATAACATTTTTTGCTCAAATATTAAATATTTAAACACATACATTGAAGGATTCACCAATAGCATCGATGGACAAATCATTGAAGGCAAAGAATGCATTTAATGTTCGAAAGGCGATATCGATAGAGAGACGGAAAATGTAGACGATTTAATGATTTTTTGATTCAAATAGCAAAGACTTTCAAAACACATGTATTTAGCTAATTAGTTTTGTAAATTTACGTAAATTGAGAATCGCAATTTTTCATTTTTTTTTTTTCTTTTTTTTTTTTATTTAAGGTTGAAGATTTTTTGATGAAAATATTTACTTTGAGAGAAGAAAAAATACGAAAAATTCGAAGAAATATGAGAAATTGAAAAAAATGCAAATTATTGAAATTTTATGAAAATCGATAAAATTAATAAAAAAAACAATTCATAAATCTCAAACAAATTTCAATAAAAAAATTCTCATAAAATTCAAACAAATTTTCGGATTTAAAACTATAAAAAAAAACAATAAGAAATTTAGAAAAAAATCTCAACATCAAATTAAGTGAATTTTTCAACTCGAAATTAACTCAATATCAATACGAATATTTTCTTCTTATTAGAAATTTTTTTTTTTTATAGAATAGTTCCTATATCATATAGTTTTCTTGAATATGAATCAAATTGAATCTTCCAAAAAACTGTAGAATTCTATGCTAAGTAAAATGTACTTCTGAATTTTGTCATAATAAGCTTTAATAATGTTCAAATTTTTTCTGAAAAGCATTATGGCTTTTATTATTTAGATTTAAGACGTATGAATTGTTTGCATTTGAAAATGCATACGGAAAAGAGGCAAATCAATGTCGCAGTAAATTTTTTTCGTAATTTTTAAGCATTTGAATGAAATTCAATTTCTTTGTTTCAATAAAATTAAATCAAAAAGATAAAAAAGCAAGAAAAACCCACAATTTATTTTTTTATAAATTCATAAAATTGACAAAATCCATAAAATTCATAAATTTATTCAGAATGCTAGAAATTGACCAAAAATACTGAAACTAGAAAATGTGAAGAAAATCAATGAAAAATAAAATTGGAAAAGCACGATGAAAATAATATAATGAAAAACGAAAAAAAAAAAAAAAAAAAAAATAACAAAAAATCCTGAAAAACTTTATCAAAACCGTATTAAAGCAGAAAACAAAAAGTCCCCAAAGCCTCGAACGACTAAAAAAGTCAAAAGCCGCAAAACTGTATTGAAAACTGCCTGAAGTGAAACGAATCGAATATGTGTTCGAGTTTCGTGTTCATTTATTCGTTATAATTTAGTGTGTAAAAGTAGTTTTCAATTAAAGCTAATGAAATATCAATTAAATAGCAATTAATGTTGTATGTTGAATATTGAATACAAAATGCCAATGATTTTAAATGGGAAAAATGATGTGTATTTATTTAGAGATTTAACCGCAATTGTAACCGTTGGTGTGAAATTGGTTGCTCATAAAATCGAATGTGTTTTTGTTTGTTCTGTCCAGTATTTGTCATGCCCTTTTTTTTTTTTTTTTTTTTTTTTTTTGTTCTCTGTATTGTGCTCGTCAACGGTGTCTACTGTCTAGCCAATGTGACTGTTTACAATTTGATTTCCGCTTAGTGAAATATTATTATCAGCATCTGATTTTTGGTTAATTGCGTGTAATTTCGTTTTGTTGGCCCAAGTGATAGTAAATTGGACAAAGTAAAATTGACGCTAAAATGTCTTTATCATCATGTATTGACATAATATATATGTTTGTTTTGAGTTGTCGGTCAGTAAATATGAATTGATTTTGTTATCAGTGGAAACATGTCAAGTCAATCAAAATATCAAGTTTGAGTGAAATGAACGTAAAATCGATAAATCGATAACAAAAATTCCATTCACAGTGGAAATGAATGTGGACAAAATAAAAATAAAACGACAATGGCGTCTGCTCGTTATCAGCATTCAAAGAGCAAATGCCAAAGACGTAATAACTTCTATTTTTCTTTTTCTTTTTCATTTTCATCTTCATTCTTTGTTGTTATTTCATCGCATTCAAAATGGAATGCAAAGTGCACGCCGCTAGACAAATTCACAGTTTTTATTGAAAAACTTTTCATCGAAATATACATAGTTTTGCTTGCATATCTATCCACAATGAACTTCCGAATATATTGACGGCAAAATAATATTTCGATTCGACTTGAATGTATTCTTGTATGAAAGATAAGCTTTGAAAGACGAAATAAAGTCAATGCATTTCATATAGTTCACTTGAAAACTAACGTATATAGTTTTAACAACATATTCAGATAGCCTGCGTGCGGCCGCCTTTCAACACTGTAACATTCTATTTTTACATGCACTTGCTTTCTTCTTGTTGCTATTATTCTTGCTTTTGCTTTGGGTCGTTTGCTTTGTTGTAAATTCAATAAAAGCCATTTGACGTCTTCTGGCAAATGCCAAATGTAAACATGATCGCATGGCAAATGGAATAAAAATCATCTCATACTCGATTCCTTTTTGGCTTTCTATCGCTTTTCATTTTACAATGTTGAGTGTCTACTCTTTTCAATCTGTCCTTTTTCTTACTTTTCATATTTCTCTCTTTTACACACTGATATTCTCTTTCTTATTCATTTGCTCGTTGATTTTGGTTTTCGCTTCTCTTTCACTTTTGGTTTCACTTTTATCTCGCTCTTTATTTCTATTTCTTCTTCCTTATTTCCTTCTTTCTCTCTCTCTCTCTCTCTCTCTCTCTCTCTCTCCCGCTCTCGTTCTCTTTTTCGATCTCTCCCCACTCTCGTCCTCTCTTTCACAAACTCTTTCCTTCTCTCTCCGTTCTTCTTCTTCTTCTTTTCATTCATATTTATCTCTGTCGACCTCTTCTTCTAAACTGTCTTTCAATTTCTCTCATTTCTCCCATTCTTTCTATCACTTCGTAGTTACTTCTCATTGCTTTTCATCTCAAATTTGTCGGTACAAAACAGTAAAAACCATTTTGATAACACAGCTGTCAACACAAAATATACACAAGACTATAAACAAGTCAGTGGTGCTCAACATATTTCATATTTAAATTTATTCACATTGCATTTGCGGCATTTATTGAGTAAATTTCTGCGTTTTCCATATTTTCTTCATTCGTATGCATATATGTGTTTGAATGTCATTGTTGACAGTTACAAGAAAAAAAAAATTTATTATTTTATTATATAAAAATATATTCGCCACAATAATGCATGCAATGGATTTGTATGCGTTATGCATTTGTTCGATCGTCCATTATTTAAATGTTAATGTACAAATGGTCGGAAATATGAAATGAAATACGGTAGTATTATTGAAAATGTTATTTATTGTATGAATACGAATAAAATTGGAAAATGAATGTCGACAAAACGAATAATCTAGAAAATGAAAAGGAAAGGAATTGTGTGATGACCAAAAGAGTGAACATTCCATAAAGAAGTTTTAAGTAAAGGCAAAGTACTCAAAAGAGAATTTCTGTGTGAAAATGAATTTCGTGATGAACATCACTTAATTCCATTTTGTTTGTTTGTTTGTTTGTTTCAACTTTATTAAATGGCACTTTTTGGAATGATACTTAATGCATACAAATTGTTTATTAAAACAATCAAGTGTGGTTCGATGTCACTACTTGATATTTTCTGTTGACTGATTATATTTGAAATGGAGAAAAACAGAAAGAGACAAAAATTGAGAAAGCCATAGTGAGAGAGAGGAGGAGACAGGGAGAGAGGAGGAGACAGGGAGAGAGAGGGAGATTAAGGGAGAGGGAGAGGAAGAAGTAGAGAGAGGAAGAGATAGGGAGAGGGAACTAAAGGGAGAGTGGGAGAGGGTCAGGGATAGGAAGAAATAAGAAAAGAGGGAAGAAAAGGTCGAGAGGAAGAAGAAGCAACTATGACAAATCGAATGAATCAATGTATTCTCATGCTTACAATATAATCGAAGATAAGAATTCTTCGATTATTGCAAAATATACACCACGAGACCAGCTATTATATTGTTAATGCTTTTGCCATTGTGTATTATATTCCCACGTTTCGTTTTGAAATTCCAACGCGTATTTGTCGCAAAACAATGATAAATTCCATTCGTTGAAACAGATATGAAAACGATAAAAACGATACAATGTGCATCGAACTGCAGATACAATCCATAGAATTTATTAAGAAAGAGATACATTTCACAAACGGCCATGTCTACTTTCTTAGCATTCTTTTTGTATTTGTTTTTTTCTTTGTTTCCTTTTTCCCTTCTTCTCTTTCAATCTCTCTTTCTTTCTTTTTCTTCCTTTTCTTCGTTCACTCCCTGTCGTCCTCTGTACCTTTCTCTCTCTCTCTCTCTCTCTCTCTCTCTCTCTCTCTCTTCTTGCTGTCTTTCTCTTGCTATCTTTCTCTTGCTCACTTTTTTCACTCTATGCCACCTTTCTCCATCTCTTCCTCAACCCCTTCCATCCCTCATCGAATTTCATTCTCAGTTATTTCCGTCTGTATGAATTCAGTTGGAAAATCTTAAAGAAAATATTGCCCGTTTTGCTTGAACCATGGAAAATGCCTAAATACAATTTATGCGAAGCAGTATTTCATCTTCCCAATGAAAAACATTGAATTGGCAAACATTTAATAAATGTTGCGTTGTCCACTGGAAAAAATTTCATGTCTCAGCCGAAATATCTTCATTCAAAAACACCAAATGTAAATCGAGCGAATCTAATAAATAAAAATGAGTGCAAAGCATAACAAAAACGAAAAAAAAAAAAGAAAAAAGGAAAAGCAACGTGGTTGCTTGAAAAAGAGTTTGTGTTCGACAATTTCCTTTGGGACACAACCGGTAATGTAATAGTTTCGAATGAAATAAACAAAAAAAAAAAAAAAAAAAGCAAAAAATACATAAAAGCCTGAGTATTCGTGCTTTGTCGCTGCTTTGAACATTCTGCCACGAGCAGAACGAACTAGCCCAAGACAATTTAGAATATCAAAGCAATGTTCCTGCTTCAAAAGGATTTTCCTTTTTTTATTTTTCGGATTTCAAGTTGAGATTGCAACCCGGTGAAAATGCACCCATGAGACGAACAACGCTAAAAGATCCGGTGCATCGAAATTAGTTCCGTTCCGAAACACACCAAGACGCACATAGACAGTTAAGGCTGCCAAACTGCTTAAATTCAGAAACGAAACGATCGGTGCAAAAGAGAAAATGATGAAAATAAAGGGAAGAAATGGATGAAAAAGAATAAAATCAGCCCACTGAAAATGCACTCAAAAGAACAGACGAATCGGTCAAAAGAAGTAAAAGCAAAAATGGAATAAAACGGCGATAAAATGAGGAAAAAAATTCAATGAAAAATAGGGAAAAATCGAAGAAAAATAACATAAATTGACTAACATGAAACATTCACACAAAAAAAAAAGGAAAAGAAAAAAAATAAAACAAAATTTCGATAAAAAGGCGAAAAAAATTCAAAGAAAAATTGAAAAAAAAAAAAAAACAAAAGAGATACAAAAAATGTGGAAGAAAAAATGTTGAAAAATCGTCAAAATAGAAGAAAACCCAAACACAAATCCAAAATCTCGTCGATAATAAATGAAACAAAAAAATCACCAAAATGATACAAATCGACAATGAACATTGAACAATAGCTAAAGCCAAAGAAAGAGAAATCCATAACAGAGAAAGTCAACCAACGCAAAATTATCGTGGGCTAAACGGAATGAAAAAATCTCTGGCTGATGTCATTCCATTGTAATCGGCTTAAGAATTTGTGTGACGATAGTCGATGACAATCTGTTTCTATGTATGAATCAGAAATTTTTCTTCTTTGAAATTGTCTTTCTTAAGCATATTCATTTAGCAAAAACATTTCCATTTCTCTCTTTATCCATCTCTCTTTATCCATCTCTCTTTCTCTTCTCTCTCTTTCTCTTCTGTCTTTTCTCTCCATTCTCTCTCTCTCTCTCTCTCTTATCTCTCTTTTTTCTCTCTTTTTCTACCTCTTCCTTTCTATCTTTCTCCATTGTCCCCTCTCTTCCGGAGAAGAGAGGAAAGATAGAAAGAAAGAGAGAGTGAGAATGAGAGAGAGAGAGAGAGAGAAATGGACAACAAAATTTTGGCTCATTTCAATTGAAAGCGATCGCATTGGCAATACTTTTGTTGTTGTAGCTGGTCGTTACTTCGTTTTTGATTGCAAAATTATAAACTCGGTACAGTTTCTTCATATAATAGCTTGAAAATAACTTGATGTGCTTCTTGATTACATTTTATTTTCTTTTTTTTTTTTTTTTGTTCGTCGTATGTGAGAGTGTTTTAACTGGAGCGTGTATATGTGTGAGAGAGTTTTCCACATGAGTCGTTATTTAATGTTGAAATGAAACGATGTGCGCCACTACTAACAAGCCCATTCGGCTTAGTTGAATTTTGTTTATATGTGTGTGTGTGTGTGCGGCACAATTTATATCTTCATAAATATTTTCAGACATTATTATTATCCGTAAGCAAATTTTCTGGTTTTCGGTTGCAAAAAATATTGGTTATTTTCCCTCTTGGATTTTATTTATTTGATTGTTTGACCATTTTCGCTGAGCCATTCCATAAGTGTTTGTGTGTTCCACATTTTTCGCTATTTCCACTTGAGCGAGGCACACATTCGTCTAGCCTCTTCCATTTTTACAATCTACTTATGCAATAACCATTTCTTTTTTCTTTTTTCTTTTTTTTTTTGTTTTTGCCATGAAAATCCTTTAAACGAAATATACAAGCAAACTTTTCACATTTTTTTTTTTCTCTTGTGCTATTCTTCTCATTCTTTTGGTTGTTATTTCCTTTCCGCTTTTTCTTTCATATTTTTTCCCTCTCATTTTTTCTCTTTCTTCTTTTTCTCACTCTCTTACGACTTGCATTTACTCTCAATTTTTCCATTTCTCATTCTCTCTTCCATCTCATTTTCCCACACTCAAACACTTTCTGTTCTTACTTGCCTCTCTCTACCTCTCTCACCTCTTCTCACCCTCTCTCCTCTTCTCCCCATCTTTTCCTCTCTCCTTCTCTCCCTCTCGGCCTCTCTCCTCTTCTCCCCATCTATTCCTCTCTCCTTCTCTCCCTCTCCCTCTCTCCCTCTCCCTCTCTCCCTCTCTCCCTCTCTCCCTCTCTCTTCTTCCTCCTACTTTCTCAATTTGTTCATTTTTTTTCTTTTCCTCTTGCAATTTCAAAGATTAAATTCCAGCACTATGGATACGTAGCAAGCGTGAGCCCATTTTTTGGCCTCTTCAACATCGAATTATTGTTCATAATATGAGAAAGTACCTGTGTTGTATGTACGAAAAAATCCATGCATTTTTTTCCACACTCTTAGTCTCTGTTCACATTTCGACGACCAAATCAAAATGCAAATTGGCTCTCGACGAATATTAAACGAGTGGAGAGTTGTTTCATGCTGGGCGCTTTCATCAAATTTACAAGTATATCATCAGTTCATTTTTTGTTCCACTTTTTTTCTTTCTCCATGCGAGATTTGAGTTGACTTCAAATGAATTTCATTGGTGCAGAAATGTAAAAAAAATAACGTAATTTTTGCATGGAATAAATATATATAAAAAAGGGTCATTTTCCAATCTGAAAAAGGTATTGATTTGATTTTCCGCTTGTAATTTGGTTCTCTCTAATTTCCCATTAATTAGTGTACAAAATCGATAAATTATGCGAAATTTAATCAAATGTCAAATGCAAAATTGTGAAAATCTTCTATGTTGTCACAGCAGTATTATTAAATTGAAACAAATAATGGACATTCAAGCAATTTTTGAACTGTGTGCAACTGTCATTGGCAACAATGGATACTTATTGTGTAACACATAATTCAACTAATTTATCAAATTGTTGGTCGCTACATGTCTTTTGGCATCAAATTATTATCATAGGCGACAAAACACATTTGATTCTCGATAATTTGATGAAATTTAATGATGCATCATAATAATATTTTCAACAATTGCAAAAGAGGAGAAAACATTTTTGGACAAGAGTGCTTTGGATTATTGTGTCCCATTGAGTTGATGTAAACGATTTTGCAATTGATTAAATTGCCTCTGTGTGTTTCGCTTTATTTAATCAAACAATAGAAATGGTGAAGACATGAAGATGCTGCGGTCAGCATTGATGCACCAAAATATATGAAACCATTTGGTAAACCAATAAAAGACTTGCATATGCCAAACGATGGTGAAGTCAATGAAGCATTTATGGATGACAGTGCAGGATGCATGCAGAGAGAGAGAGGAGAGAGAGAGAGAGAGAGAGAGAGAGAGAGAGAGAGAGAGGGAGAGGGAGAAATATACGACACACAAAACGACTTGCGATTTAATTTACTGAATCGTTTGAGCTATTTTAAGTGCATATGAGTATGACAGGCAAATCGATAATGTCGAAACATTAAGAGAAAATGGGCTGAAGTATGCCAAACATTCTAAGTTTTTAGTTGGAAAATGGAGCTCATTTAGTTTGGCGGTGCTCGTTTCTAATTGTATCTTCTTCGTCTCTCCTTCTTTTTCTCGCCCATTCACTCCCTTTCTTCTTCTATTTCTCTTTCTCATGCTCGCTTTTTCTCTCTTCCCTTCTCTTCTCACTTCCACCTAATGTATTTAAATCTTCTTCTCATTCTATTCCATTTTCACTCTCTCCCATCTTCACGTGTTGCCGATCTGGCATTTAATCGACACACACACACATGTTATATTACAATATGAAACACTTAAATTTTCTTATCAAAATCGGTGAATGGGTTATGGTTGCCATCGTGAAAATCATTTCGAAATTTTCGTTATGATCCCTGCTACAATGTTGCGGTTTTGGAAGAACAGGAAATTCTGCTTCTAATAGCTATCGCATCAATTTCATATTTTATCTACATTTATTTATAATAATCGCATGTATCGACTATATGGTATTATTTCCCGTTAAGAGTCACATTCGAAGCACAACTATAATATGTATTTTAGCAATTCTTGAAAAATGATTCACAATACTATATGCTCAACGATTTAGAAACTAAAGCACAAAATACCGATTTTATGTGAACTTAAACTAGTTGAAAATGTGTGCGATGAAAATGCAATGGGGAATATTTGATTTGGATCTTACCAATAGTTCTCTCTCTCTCTCTCTCTCTCTCTCTCTCTGTCCTTTTCTTCCTATCTTTCTTTCTCTCACTCATTGAACTTAGCGATTGTTAGCAGATTTTTCATGTACATTCTATCGGTAATAATTTGAAATTCAAATGGGAATTTACAAAAGTGATTTTCTTGAAAACTATTAATCAAACTTTTTCAAATGGATAAAATGAACCCAATTCACTCGACTGAAATGCCATCACTTTCTTAAAATAAAATACAACATTTTACCAACATTTGATACATTTTCCGACATTTTATAAAATTTTCAATGGAATTGTTGCTCCAAATATAATCCAAATGTAATTCTGACGCCGAGAATCTTAACACAGAAACACATTTATTTTTGAACAAATGGATGATGAGCAACGAAGAAAAAAAAAGAACAAGGATCAAGTTATTGAGGTTAAGTGTCTCAATTCCATATTGAAATTATCCATAAAATATATTTGAAAATAGCTTGATAAATACAAATCAATGCCGAACAAAGGCAATAAATGATATGAAAAAGGGATTGTGATGCTGTAATTTGGATAAATGCTTTCACCTTTTTTTTTTCCTTCGAACAGTAAAGTGTTCATTTTATTTGAATTTTAATGTTTTTATCGTTTTTCAAGTGAAAAAGTAGGTTCAACAATTAATCGGTTTCATTTTTCGTATATTTTCAGGTGAGTGCTTTTTGGACGTATTGCGAACTGAATAGGTTAACATCACATCAAGTTTTGGTTACCAACATACCCATCGACAATCACTGCAAATGAGATGGTAAAATAATAATGTGAATCGAAAAAAGCGATAAACTATCATATATGTTACATTCTTACCACATTTTTGGTATATTCCAATTCAGGTTATTACATCTGTAACGGTAACTCGTAAATTACGAATGAGTTACCATCATCGTTGAAATATAATCCAGATATTTATATATGGAGGAGATTAATTTATAACTTTGTTTGAATGTAAATTGCAAAAATATGTGTCGACAATTCGATTCCATGCAAAATGAACAGTTTGATTTGAAGCCATTTTACCAAGCAAGCGACAGTTATTTGCCCAGATTCCATAACAAATTTGATGAATTTGATGATAATTTCTCTAAATGATACTCATCAATGCTAAACACAATTTTTAGATTGTTTTATGGTGCGCATATTTGACTTTTCGACATAATTCAGTGTCCGTAATTCCACATTCCACAAAATCCATATATCCACTTACCAAAATGTGTGTGTGTCAAACCATTTGAATCGTTGACATTGCAACATTGAAAATGACTCACATTTCATATGCAATCACAATCCTGTATTAAAATCGATGCATTGAAATGGAATTTACATTTTTGCCTATTTTAATATTTTTAGTCGCATATTTTCAATATTATCAAATGTTTATGGGATTTTTGTTGGCAGTTTTTTTTTTTCTTTTTTTTCTTTTTTGTGGAAATAATGATTTACTATCATGCGAACACACAAATACCGGATGCAATATAATACATGACATATTTATTTATTTTGTATGTCATTAGAAGCATGTTTGCCAGAGTGGGCGAAAACATCGATTCCATACAATGATGACAACATTTTCGCAAATATTATTAATGATTTTCATCGTGTTATACATAGTACACAAGCCCATATGCTCGGTTCAACCTCTATCAACTAATTCCACGCTGTTGCAATACATGCATAGTGCAAAAAATTTTATCATTTTTTTTTTGTGCCCACACCACTATATAATTTGCATTGAAATTTATTCAATATAAGCTTTAAATACCAATATTTATTTGAACATTGGCACAAATTGGCGAAATATTTACTTTGTTCCGCGAAATATTCGACTTGTTGAACGAGTTTTGATTGAAAAATTTGAAATTGTTAGCTTTGATAAAGGAATTTTGACCATTGATGGACGAACTTTGCGTTTTTTTTTTTTTTTTTTTTTTTTTGTTCAATGATATTTTTTTTTTCACATTTTTTGATGGAATTTTAAGCTCGTTTTTGAGATTTTTTTTTCTTTTGAAATCTGTTCAACAAATCTGTTTGATTCATTTCTAAACTCGATATATTCTCGATTCAGTCTTTAAATCGATGGCATTTCCATTCGATTTTTCAATAGTTATTTTCCTTAAATTTGTATCAATTTTCAATTTGAAATTTGATGCAACTTATGATTGCAATGTATCCTCGATGGACGCATATTTTTGGATTTTGTGCTGAATTAATTCTCCTTTATGAGGATTGACAAATGAAGATTTTCAATGAACTTTTCTCGAGTTCAACATTCAAGATATGCCAATTTGAAGCCAAAAATTTGAATCATTCAATCATCATTATCTACATGCTTAATTTGATTTGAAATTCAAAACATGGTTTGTGCAGATGACATTACAAATTTTTGGTATGAGTCACATGACTTAAATCTTGATAAAGTCAAATGCTGCTGTCAAATTCAAACAAGTAATTTATTAAATGAAAAGGGCAGAGATGAAGATTATTGCATTTCATTTGAATTGTGACTTTATGACATTATGACAATGAAATGGATGTCTTGTGAACAATAAGATATTCAACTGTATTGAATTGAACACGCACTTCATTTATTGTCAATTTCAATTTAAACATCTCAATTGAGCAGTAAATAATACTTGCTTTGTGTTTGAATCAGAAATATATTATTTAAATTGAAATTCGTTTGATTGGGAATAATATTTCATCTGAATTATGAATATTATTGATTGCTACTTATTTCCTTTAATCAAAACTGTTCACTAAGTTTCAATTGAATTTCAAAATGAACAGTTTTCATAGAGGAATCGATTTTTGAAATTCTTTTTTAGATATTTCCTTTTCAAGGTAGTATTTCGATATATTATTATATTAAATTGCATAGATATAATGAAATTTCACGAATTGCATACAAGTTGACAAGAATCAATTTTCCTTTCAAATCAAATTCTCTGTTGCACACAAACAAATAAACAAACATGCAGCTCTTTCGGTGTGATACATAGATACAAAGGCGATGAGTGTAAAAAGCAGAGAAAGAATGAAATAAGAGAAAGATGAAGCAAGAGAGAGGTAGAGATAAGGAGGAATATAAGTACAGCGGGATAGAGAGAGCTAAAAGGTGTGAAGAAAAATAGAAAGAGATAGAGGGAGAGGGAGGGATAGATAGAGAAAGGGAAGGCAGAGAGAAAGAGAAGGGAGAGAGAGAGAGAGGAGAGTGAGAGCGGGAAGAAGAGAGAGAGAGGGGTAGGGTGGAAAGGAGAGGGGAAGAGAAAGATGAAGGGGAGGGAGAGAGAGAGAAAGGGAGGAAGAGGTAGAGGAAATAGATAGAGAAAGGGGAGAGAGAGGGAAAGGGAGAGAATGTGAAAAAAGACTCGTATTCACTCATAAGATTGTGCATTTTGATAAAAATGTAAACTTGTTTGTTAAATATGATTTTCCATAGAAAATATGTGAATATTGAAAAATATTCAATAACACCAGATGTAATAGATAAGCATGGAATCAAATAATCTGATCCATTGCAAGCGATTTTTTATGCAAACGGATTACATTTGCAATGCAAAAAAACGTATGCAGAAACATGACAAATTTTGTATATTTTACTGAGCACAAAAAACGCACATGATTTATGCGAAATATGTGGAATTTTCTAACTATATATTTTATGCAAAATTGAAAAAATTCAACAAAAAACACTAACCAACATAGATATTGAATGCAAAATTTGTAAATTGAACTTATTCAAATTATATTTAGTATGCACTTTTCTTGGATTTTCATTAACAACAAATTGAATGAGCAGCTCATTTTCCACTCTGGTTCTCTCTCTCCCTTTTTCCTTCTTTTTCTCTCCCACCCTTTCTTTTCCTTCCTCTCTTCCTCTATTTTTCTGTTTAATCTTCCCTTTCTCTCTATGTCTCTATCCTTGTGTTTTTATCTCTTTCCTTCTCTCGCTTATATTCCTTTTGGACTTTAAATTTAACAAAGAGCACTCAAATTTTATAATATGCCCATTTTGTTGAATTTGAGTACAAGATCTTGAGGTTCCCCCTCTTTCCCTTTCTTCCCCTTTCTCACACTCTTCGTCACTCTTTGTCGCTCTCTCCCTTTCTCTCTCTCTCTCTTCCCTCTTGCTCTCTATTTTCTTTTGCACTCTCTCCCTCTCTTTCCCTTCAATGAAGGGCCTTCATAATTCATTCTCTCTCTCTCTCTCTCTCTCTCTCTCTCTTTTTCTCTCTTTTTCTCTCTTTGCTATTTTCCTCTCATATCTCATTTGTTCTCTCTATTTCCTGCATGAAGCTATAATTCTAGAATCTAAAATGTGTTAATGAATAAAAATGATGATAAATTTGAAATTTAATAATGATTCAAATGAGGAATTTATTGCAATTTATTGTGATTAAGTGGTAAATGCAAACATCATAAAAAAATTGTTTGTGTAAAAATGTCCATGTTGAACCGGTCATTTATTAGAGAAGCGTTATATCGATATTAAATAATAATATGAGATAATATGAGATAATAACGCTTTTATTTCGGATTTTGTTTGTGAATGTGTGTGTGTGTGTGTGTGTGTGTGTGTGTGTGTGTGTGTATGATTGTATCAGTATGCGTGTGAGTGCAAGTGCGATTGTGAGTTTGTGGATTGTATACTAAATATCAACTGTCATTTGAAGTGTTTTGTGTCATTAAATGCAGACATTCAAAATAATTTGCTGTAAAATGTGAATAAAATCGTGCAGATTTTCTCATTCGATTTACTATCGTGATTTTATGGTCTTTCATGCATATGCACGATTGAAATAACTCAACACACGCATCCATCTAAAACAACCAGTAAAATCAGTAAATACTTTATTCGATAAAAGTTCGATAGCATATTGGTCTGTATCAGTATCAAAAATCCCACCCACGAGCAAATTTATCACATATCTAAAAGTTGGTTGTCATTTTAAAGCCATTTGAAAAGACAAAAGCGAAGAGACAAAAAAAAAAAAAGAAACATTTTGATGAACCATAAATATGTCATCAAAGTTGGTCGCAAAGTTTTTTGATGTTTGTAATAAAATTAGTTGATCTATAAGAAAAGTTTTGGATAAAACGTGACATCATTCCATCGTATAATTGCAAAAAATTTACAATTTTCGATATAGATAGCATGCGATTCAATCAAGAGTTGAAAATTGATGGACACAAAATGTTAGTGCATGGGCGGTGGCTATTAACGAAAAGACACATTCAACAATAACAATATTGAAAGAAATGAGGATTTGGCGCACCCAGTGCGCGTATTTTGTTGTGAATAACTTAAAATGAAGAGTTTTCGATCAAACGACATGATACCAAACATGCTACTGGTTTTGACTGTTGATGTGAGATTTCAACCATTGAAAAGATGGTGAAAGGCAATAAAATTTAAATAGTTAATAAAACATTTCGAAGAATCAATCATTCAACGAATGGCATTCGCCTTAAAATAAACTTATTTCTCTCCTGTTGGAACTTATCAAAAAGAAAACCCACCGCCCTCCTCCCGGTAAAACTCATTCAAAAACCCACGTAATTTCAACGGAATTCAGCCAATTCTATTTGCGTTTTGGTATTTGTTATTCCTGGAAATAAATGCAATTTTTAACTTTCGAAGGCTTACTTGAAAAAATAAACATAAATTTAAACATAGTCAAAAACAAAGTTCCAAACAATTATGTTGCGGCAACTGTTTGAATACATTTTTTTTTTTTTTTCATTTATTCTATTATTTTGCATGGAATTGTGTTGGCAAACTCTGAGGCCGTTCAAACAGTAAAAATTCCATGGAAATAGCACAAACGAACGACCTAACGAAACGACAAGCAAAAAAAAAAAGCAAATGAACGGTTTGAGCGCGAAACAAAAATTTGTTTTTTCTTTGAAATCGTGAATATTCCACGGTCGAACTGTTGAACGCTTTTAAATAATAATTATGGATAAATAACGAGGCATAAAATAAATTATATCGAATCGGTAGCAGACAATGCAAATAAAAGCTTGCATTTGATTGTAAACTGTCCCGGATTTTAATGATCGCTTGTTGTCTTTTGTTTGAATTTCTCTTTTTCGCTGTCGCTTTCTCTCTTTCTCTCTTTTGCTCGTTTCTCTCTTTCGCTCGCTTCTATTTTGCCCGTTTCTCTCTCGCTCACCTCTCTTTTGCTCGCCTCTCTTTCTCTCACACACATACAGTCCTTCAATCTATCCCTCTCTCTCTCCCTTTCTTAGTTTGTGTGTTGTTGCCAGTGGCAAGTGGCAAATGGTATGTGTGTCATGGTAAAAATGTGCAAATTCTGGCGAAAAGGGAACAGAAAATGAGAATGAAACGATGAAAACAAAAAATGTTTCGCGTTAACATTTGAAAATGCAAAAAACACCAAGCATACCGAATAAGGAGCCAAAAGAATTGAAAAATTTGTTGAATGAAATGCGCAACCGAATGGAAAACCGGAGGGGGGCACCAGAGGACGGTGAATTCCATTGAAGTGACGATAAAATGCTAACAAATTATTGCTGTTTGTTTCTTTATCGTTTTCAAACAAATAAAATGTGAAACCAAACAAACTCAAGCCAAAGTAGAAAAGAAGTTGAAGATGTGAAGAAAAAGAGAGAGAGAGAGAGAAAGAGAAAGAGAAAGAGAAAGAGAAGGAGAGAGAGAGAAATGACCAAAAACGGCATCCACTTTCCTTACATATATATTCACATTTTATGCCCTTTTTTCATGCTGTTTCTCATTTGAACGAAAAAAATATTTTTCGTTCCGGTTTGTTGCTCTCATATCTTGCAAACAATCTTTATTCAGCGGAAGAAATGCGAACGTAAACATGGGAAATCGTCAACGACGGACAAAACTGATTTCACGGTGCCTGTGCAAATGTCACACAACTGCTAAACCAACAACAAAAACATGAACCAATCTTATCAAGAAGACCAATGAGAACACCTTTTTACCAATGCAGCACACAATCTCACACATTCAAAGTGACGCAAAGCATCCAAACTAGCGCCATTTAGCTTTCATCGTCACCAGGGCCGCTCTTAATGATAATACTCAATCTTATTTATTTGTTTGTTCATCCTTTTTATTTTCACGCTTGACACGGAATTATATGGGGACCGGCCTTTTTGACGCATCCAAAATGACTCACCATGGAAATTATTATTACAATGAGCTTCACACGGAAACACGGAAACAAATACACTTTTGCTTTGTTGGGTTTTTTCCGGGTTGAGGTTTTCTTTTTTTCTTTCTACGAGGCAACCTACGTATTTTTCCTGATTTGCTGTTTTTCAAAGAGTTTTTTCCGCATTGAATCCTTTTAGGTAGTGAGCGCAACAAAATGTCCAATTGCCCGTAAAAATTCCGAACATTTTTTCGATTAAATTTTAACTCGGGATAAAATCAGGCTTTTTTTTTAGGAATCCCTTGATGAATAATGAATCAATTCAAAATGATTTTCAAAATATGCTCATGTTTTCGACAAACTATAAATAGTTAATATATCGAGAAAGACATTTTCTCAATGAGACTTTTGATTTTGATAGCTTTTTAATGGAAATGGTCGTTTTTCTGCTTTTATTACATTCGTTACATTTTTGACATATTTTCTTGTTGTTCGCTCTTTGAATCGCTTTATGTCTCTATCTTTCGTTTTTACTACGTTTGCTTTATTGGACCAATTTCAATAGAATTTTTTGTTTGTGACTTGACTACATTTGTGTTTTTCTTCTTGCTTCCCCTCGTTTAGTTGCCATGAATTGAAAAGCAGATGACTTTAGTCGATGCACATAAAATTGTCTTGAAACAAAAGCATTTGAGTGTCTTCGTATCAATTTTCTCACGCTTATTGTCTAATCGAGATTCATTTATGAATTTTTTTCACTGCGAATTGTACTGAAAATACGTACTTTTTTCGCTATTATTCTTTCTATAGCTATTACTATCTTTCTCTAAGTTAGAGACTCTAACATATTCTTTCTTTCTTTCTTAACTGAATTTTTCACTATTTTTCTTTCTTCATTCTTCCTCTCCCCATCTTTTTCTTTCCTTTTCTTTCTTTCTTTCTTTCTTCCTTCCTTTCTCCCTCCCCCTCCCTCCCTCCCTCTCATTCTTTTTTCCATTTCATCTCTCTCTCGCCCTTTTCTCTCGCCCTCTCCTCTCTCTCTCTCTCTCAATTTTTCTTTCCTTGTTTCTCTTCCTCTATTGATTCTATTTTCCAACTTCTTTCTTCTTCTTTGCTTCTATAACATTGTGATTTCAATATGAATGAAATGAGAGAATATTCGGCTGTATATTCATGCATGATCATAAAATACGTTTGAAATCGGTACAGAGGTCAAAGCCATTGTTATCTTTGGTGTTAAAATACCATGAAAATGCCATTTGTACAGGCACACACGTTCATTTAATAAACCACGTCCATCGTTATGATGCGTTCGTAAAACAAGAAACCAACATTCAAAACGGTTTATATGCATCTACGAAATGATTCGCACACAATCGAAATCTTTTATAACATCGAATGGTGAAAAAGTGGTGATAATGAGAAGTGAAAATGAAGACGCAAATAGAACGTGTATTTGTGTGCAAAAATGTGAGAAGAGTGAAAACAAAAAGAGAGTGAAACAAAAAGTAGGAAAAGACAAAAAACGCATTTAGATTGAGGAACACAGAAAGACATAGTTAGAGATAGCAAGCGATGCACATGAGTAAAAGTAAGAGAAAGACAAAGAGAAAACTAGTGAAATGGAATTACAGATAGAAAATCTTTTAAATAGATTTAGATAAAGATAGTAGGAAAAAGAATCTTATTCCATCCACCCCCCTCTCCCAAAAAAAAAAAAAAAAAAAAACGACAAGCGAATGAGAGTTACATTGGAATAGAGTGAGAAAAGATGAAAGCGATACGAAATAGAATGAAAGAGAGGACATGAGAGAGAAGAAATAGAATGAGTGTGTGTGAGAATGAAGCAACAACGTGTGAACTGTACATTGTACAAACCGGTAAAATTCTCTTCAAAGAAAGGAAAACTCATTAACAGCAAACAGCCAATTAAATTGGTTGCTGTTATACAAATCGAAATGGCATACTAACATAATTTACATGAAATGGGTCATTCAAAATTCATTGAGATTATCCGGTTTGTGTTTCTGGGGGTGAGGGGGGAAGGGGGCAGAAGGGAGGTGAAGAGGGGGTTAATTTCCTTTAATTTGATACTCTTGCTCATATACCTCTGTTTTTGCCTCTTCTTTGATCGTTGACTCTGTCCTTTGGTCAATTGAACGTAACGCTGACAACAGATGTTCAATGTCAGTCGTCGTTTCGTTTCGTTTTTGCTTGAAATGCCTTTTTATCCAAAACGATTGCAGAATAACAACAAAATTTATCCCAAATCCAAATACAAATAAAAAGAGCATTGGAAAAAGAGCATTCAATTTGACGGCGTAGTTTTAGTAGCGATTAGTTTTTAATAAAAACGAAAAGCTTATTTTTCTCTGCTGAATCGACGGATATTGTAAAAAGGTGTTTGCAAATACTCCATTTTGATACTAAGTAATAGAATGTGCACACACATTCACATACATTTACAAGATGCGATATCAATTTTATTACTCACAGATTGCCCAATAAAATCCAAATGTGCACAATTTCGAAACAAAACTGACGACATCGTACAAAATTCAATACACACACAGAGACATACAGATACATTCATACATTTTATATTAAGCACCAAATGAAATCAACGAAATTTAAGCAAGAAAAAAAAAAATCAACAACTGCAAGCAAAAAAGAAATATAATTCCAAATGTGTAACTGTGTTTTCTTGTCTCTTTTGCGTGTTTGCCATCGTAAAATTCATAATGAAGTGAATGCAAATTGAGGTGATTCCACTGACACTGATTTATTTATTTATTTTTATTTTTTTTTTTTTTTTTTGCCAACTTATTGAGCCACTGCCATCAATGAAGACCGATTGCTATCAATGAGACAATTTCCGAATAAAATTCGAATGACTTCCCTGCCAAATGGCATTCCCGACAATAATATCAAAAGACGAATGAGCATAAGAGAGAGTGAGAGAGAGAGCCAAAATAATAAAGGAACAAGCAAATAAAATGAAGAAATTTTTGATGCTTCACGATTTTGTTTTATTACTTTAACGCAGACAATGTCAAATGAAATGGAACCGTTTTTTTTTTTTTTTTTTTTTTGTTCAGATCGTAAATGCGGCATTTGGTGGAATTTTTAGTGTCCCGTTTTTTGTGGTGTTTTCTCCCATTTTTGCTTTTGGTTTTCCGTTTTTTCTCTTCTTCTTTCTATTATTTTTATCTTCTGGCTATTATTTTTTGTCCTTGTCTTACCTTGTTCATGTTGTCATCGTATTTCACTTTTTTACTCATTTTTTCTGAATTTTCTTACTTTTTTTCATTTCTCTTACTTCTACATTTTTTTTTTTCTCTCCACTTTTCTCGAGGGGAATTTTTTACTTATTGTGTTCATTTCCAATGGAAATATCATAGAAATAAACATTTTCAGCGGAGTCATTTTCGAGAAAGTCAATTTTCACTATGGAAGAAGATGAAAAAAAATGGGAAAAAAAATGCGAAAAATTGAGAAAGAAAAGCTAAGAAGTCTCATAAAATGTCTCGAATGATTCAAATCGCACATAAAATGTTTTGGCTATGTGAAATGTTTTGACTCAATGTAATGGAGATTAAAAAGAAAAAAAGTGAAATGTCTTTTGTGAAGTGTTTTGAATGTTCATAGAAAGCGGCCAAAATCACGTAAAAATGTCCAACATTTTCTATTAAACACATCACTGACTGTTCGAAATTTTATTTGGTGAATTTGGGAACATTTATTGGGAACCAAGCAACGAATTGGACAAAGATTCAACTAAAACAAGTGCGTTTCTATTCTCAGTGACCTATGTGGAAGAGAGAATGCCCTATTTCAATAAAGCGCCTCAACTAATAAGAGAATTCAATTTTCTTCATACAAAATCCAAATATTTTCCCATTTATTTATTTAAGAAGAAGTTGTCCATAAGAAGAACTTATTTAAAATGCCAAAGAATTACACTTGGAATTGCAAATTGTCTCAAAATATAAAGAATTACATTTGTCCACAGTGGGTTTATTTATGCATTTAAAATTCGATATAAAACTGGTTAAAATCGATAAAAATTCTTGTTCAAAGGGCAATATTCTGGCAATAATTCAATCACAAAGCAAAATGCCATGAATAAATCGATGTTTGATTTGAAAAATGAATGGCCTTATCTGCTTCACTGAGCAATTTCACCTCTCTCTCTCTCTCTCTCTCTCTCTCTCTCCGCTCTTCTATTTCATTCTCTGTCACCCCCTTGATAGCATTTTCCAATCGAATTGAAATCTATAAATGCAAACAATTTCAATTTTCATAATGCACATGGATCAAATGCACAATTTGAAATTCACGATCGATATGAAATGCGATATTTCACTGCATTCTGTTTGGATATTATTTGATAATTTTCAAATGTGGCAGCTTCGGAGCAAAATTGTTTGTTGTTTAAAAGAAGTCGAATGTTTGGGACTTGGTTTTGACATATGTGTCATGTTCGTTCACCGCTTCAGCGAGCATATCCATTCATCTGGATTGATGTTGTATTAGTTTTATCCATGCCGTTCATATTTTCCCATCACTATGTGAGCCATTGATTTTGTGTGTGTGTGTGTGTGTGTGTATGTGCGAATCGACACCATCGTATCCATTTAAACGATATCATCATATCAATTCGAATCAATATCAATTTCTTTTCGGTTCTTAAAATTGAGTCGTTAAACATACAAACAAAACATTTTGATTCGGGCTGCCGAATCAAGTGGAAATAAAATACAAAGAAAAATCAAAACCAATTCCAAAATCATTCTTTAACTGATTCACAGTCTTTATAAATACATTCCATTGAAGCGAATTCAATTCGATATATGCATTTATGTTTTTTGTTTTGTTCGGGTATCATTTCGACACGATGAATTATTGAACAGATATTGATATTGCTTCTGACGGTTCTGACGGAGTGTGTGCGTGTTTGTTATTTTTTTGGTTTTCAAATCGTTTTTATTGTTTCAAATCAAAAATTGAAATAAATGGCCATTTTATGTTGCCGATGACAAATGCCAATTATGTTATTCATCCTATCCATTGATCAAATTACGTCAATACCACTTTGGGCTACTTTCAATGGATTGAATCATTTCGACATTTTATCAAATATTTAATGCAATCAAATTGAAGGGTCAGTTTGGCGCCAACCTATTTTTACGTTTAAACCTTTCATCAAAACCAATTAGGCGAGTCACGGAAGTGGGTGGTTTTTCAATCGGTGTTCAATTACGGAAAATGAACATGAATACAAATGATTCTATTTATGAACAAATTATATTGGATTTGTTTAAACATTAATTGGCTTTCACTATCTATAAAAAAAATTACATTTCAATATCAATTAACACTTTTTATGTAGAAAATAGTTTCAATGAGGGAGAGGGAGAGGGAAAGAGGGAGATCGAAAAAGGAAGTGAGAGTGAGAGAGTACGTTGGATATTTTTCATAAAATTATTAGCATTTTTTGCTCAAACTTAAAATGTCTCATATTTCCTGCACTTTTTATAAAAAAAAAAAAACTTTCAAAAGACTTGCACAAAGTTCATACAATGCCAAAACACTGTGATTTAAATAATCTCAAATTTCGCTCTACTGGCTATTTTATGAATACATTTTTTCCATAGAAAAGTCCATTTTTGATTCCCCATTTAAATTCCATTCTAATATTTCCGATGAAAAAAAAAGAAAAAAAAAAAACTGACTGAAAATGTGTTGATTATAATTAATTTGAAGCCTTGAAGCAGTACTTTTTTTTTTATTGTTGCAATAAATGAATTGAATTTAATAAAATTGAACGATGAATTTTCATGTGAAATGTTATTTAAAATGTTGAGTACGTAATTTTATCATCAAAATTTGGATCAAATTCATCATTAAAAAGTGCTGAGGGCAACATAAATGCGCTTTTAAAGTAACGTAATTACTCGCTGTAAATGTGCTTGTCATTAAAATCATAGAATTGAAATGCATAAAATAATCCACAAATAGAAAGTTGGGATTGTATTGAGCTTCAGAATTACATTGTTGGTATCAAAGGATTAAAAACTCAGAGCCATTGAGTTTGATTCACGTCTTTAGTGAAAAGTTTTTGCTCGTTCGTTCGTTCGTTTGTTCATTGATTCGATCATTGAAAAGTTTCAGTTTCCGCATCTATTTAAATGTTGATTTTCTCCTTGAGCGACCGAAAATTAATTCGAATGGCGTGGCACGGTTCCATCTTCATTGATTATTACTGATACGATGAGGGCAAAATATTTCGCTATAAAAAAAAAAAAAACAACGAGTAAATATGTAAGAGAAACAAGAGAAAATGAAACAAATGGCGAATTTGGAGACGATAACAAAATACCAGAGGACCATCAGACAGTGAGAAAGGGGAATAAATGAGGAAAATGCTGGGGGTAGACACGATTCAAATGATTCAATACGATTTATGGTGATTTGAAATAGTTTTTATAGTTTCACCATGTTTAATTCGAGATTAGTATGAATTTGATTTGAAATGATTTGAAAAAATTCATCATGATTCACACAGATTTGGCTGGTGTTTACCCCTAGGAAAAATGTGTTCATTGTTGTCATCGAAATTCAATAAAAAAAAAAATGTGGATCGAAATGAGAAAAGGGTTTGTAAATAGCTCAACGAACAAATAAATAATGGCAAATTTTCAAGTCGCAAACTTTAAAAATGAACAAAAGAGAGAGAGAGAAAAGATTACAAACATTGAGGATGCGACTCTCAAATTAGAGATAGAGATGTAGAGGAAGAGAGTAAAAGGGACAAAGCAGAATGAGATGGAGAGCGAGAGATAGATGGGGAAGAAACTGATAGGGACCAAGAGAGAGAGAGAGAGAGAGAGAGAGAGAGAGAGAAAGAGAGAAGGAGAGAGAGTGACAAAAACCAATAAAAGGGAAAAAAAAAGATCGACGAAAAGTAAGAGACAAAAAAGCAGTAAGAACATGAGAGCAAAAGACCGGATAGTAGATAAAACACAAATATATTGAAAACAAAACACATACAAAGACACAATGAACATTTACAAAACGACTTATCGTAATGGATGGGTTTACAAAGTTTCCTTCAATGTTATTGCTGTTGTCACTCTTTCTCGTTTGCTTTTCTACAGTTTAAACGGGCATTGTCTTGTATATGCGGCGAGCATCGGATGTGTGTTCATGGTTGTTGTTTTTTTGTTGTGACACGAATAACAGCAACAAAAACATTGAAACAACTGAATAAAAACTCATTCATTTCGATCAGATGCTTTAAAGCACGAGAGTGAAGAAAAAAAAAAACGCATCGCAGTGAAAATTATGGATGCTCTTAGTGGACATTGGTTCTATTCAGGCGAATGAATACTAAGTTATTGAGTGCATTCATTGAGCGAACGACAAATATGGAGGGTGAGAATGAATGAAAACAAGACAAAGACCGCGAGAGCGAGAGCGAGAGAGAGAGAGAGAGAGAGAGAGAGAGAGAGAGAGAGAGAGAGAGAGAAAGAAAGAAAGAAAGAAAGAGAAGGTGATGAAGCGAGACAAAGAAATATATGGAGAGAAAGCAATGGAAGGAAAGGACAAAAGCGTGTGAGAGAGCGAATGACCAGGACGATTTTTCCGATGAAAGAGACATAAAGAGAGTAATCGGCTTTTACAAACCAACGTTGTGTTCGTTTTTGACAGTTCGTTAATACAATGGATATCATTTCGCATCACTGCATATACAATTTCTAATTTTCTGCACCACATGAGTAGCTGCATTCAAATGAAAATTCCATCGATAAATTCGTCCTTTGTTTCAATTCCCTTTTATTTAATTTATCAAAGCCGTTTTTTGCCCCTCTTTCTCTCTCTCTCGCCCTCTCTCGCTCGCCCTCTCTCGCTCGCTCTCTCTCCCTCATTTTACCCCATTTTCCCTCCCTTCCTCACTCCTTTCATAACTCAATCCCTTTTGTTCCCGTTGCATTTCAATTAAAAGCGTCCATAGCCCAATACCGATGCAATTAGTTTAATTAAATCTTCCCGTATATGTGTTTTAGATGAGCAATCAATTTCAGTTGTATTTTGATGTTTACACCCTTCATTGCTTCTCTTCTATTCATCTTTTTGTTAAAATCGCTGAGTCACATATGACTTTTTGAAAAAAAAATTGATTTTCTCTCATTCAATTCAATAGAACATTGTCAATTGTCGTACTTGATCAATTCCTTTCTCAAATGGATTATTTATACAAAATTACACATTGAATCGAACAACTACATTGTAAGAGTGTCAATCGTTGGTGTCAATCAAAATGATCCATACAAAATGGGACAACAAGTTGAATGACATTTGAATCGATTCTTTAGTTCCGCATGCATTGCACAACTCACAATAATCTTTTCAGAATGTTCACCAGACTATTTTAAAATTTTCAATAGAAAATCGCCAAAAATGAAGCCACTCAATAGTTTCAAGTTTCTTTCATTTAATAACGTAACAAACCGTTAAAGATTGTAAAGACGGAACCGACAATATTCATTCAGTTAAAATACGATTGACTTTTCGGAAACGAAGCGTGCAGTGGATACTGCACTCAAGCGACAAAACAAATTGAAAAGCGAAAAAAAATAACAGTGCAAATGAAGATTGAAAAGATTAAAACGATTGAGCAAAAAAATAAAAAAGATATAATAACGATTGAAAAATAGAGGGCAAAAAAAAAAAATCCACAAAATGCAATGTGCGAAAAAGAATCAAATGGAAAAAATCTGTTAAAATGTGATTTGTGTTGAATGTAACAATCGAAACAAAAATGGTATTTGTGAGATAAATACCAACAAGTTTTTCGACTTGACAACAAAATGTGTTCAAAATCTTTGAAAATTCCAACGAAAATATCTTACTAAATCGAATGATTTGAATAAAAGATCAAGACATTTGATGAAGACCACAAAAAAATGTCACATTCCAAATGGTTATTTTTTGAGTTGATTTTGTTGTTTTGATTGTGTGAATTTTTGATTGTTAGTTATCACGAAAAAAAAAAATGTTTGCGTGAATTTCGATACATATTAATCATTTCAAAAGTTTCCAAAGAATTGAATGTATTGTGAAAATTGACAAATTGAGCATTGAATTATTGAAAAAAAAGCGTTTTTTGCTTTGCTTCGCTTATATCAATGAATTTATTTCGTTTTTAACATTGAATGGGTCACATTTTCCGCAATAATTGATTCTTACTATAAAAATGCCAATCAATTTGCTTGCCTTTTATTTACTCTTTTCATTCCTTTAACTGTATTCTCTGAATTTTTTTTTTTGTGGCATTTTTCCATGTTTTTCTGAAGAATGTGTATGTTTTTCTTTCATCTATTGATCTTGGCTTCTCTTTTCATTCGTTTTTTTTTTTTTTTTTTTTTTTGTTTATTCTTGTTTTGCTATGAAACGGGGATATATGATGCCATGAAAACATTAAGAAAGTAAGTTTTACTATGATTTCGATACTTTTCGTCATTAAACTGTACAAATCATCAGTTTGATTGGCTTGTATCGTTAAGTTTCATAGTAAATCTCCTTTATGAAGTTTTTTTTTTCTTTTTTCAGTTTCTTCAATCTAAATTTATGAGTCATAAAAATTCGGAGAGTATTCGTGGTTCAATTAATGTAATTTTTCTTCATGAGCATTTATCGTCATAAAAAAAAAAAAAAAAAAAACACACACACACACACACACACACACACACACACACACACACACACACACACACACACACACACACACACACACACACACACACACACACACACACACACACACACACACACACACACACACACACACACACACACACACACACACACAACACACAAGTTTGTGTAATTTGCATATCAGTTTCACTTTGGGAAATGTTTTAAGGACACAAAAAAAGATAGAAATTATTAAAAATCGGCCATAAATTGTGCGGTGCATATGGCAGCTGTGCATGAAAATTTGATTTCAGTGTAGTGTAATTGTTGGTGTTTAATCTTACAAAATGATGCCATATATCTTGTTTCATCAGAAAAATTGACGATACCACAAGATTGACGAGCATTTGATGCAAGTTTTTTATTAGAATGATGTAGAAGAGATGAGTACATGCAGAAAGCTATAGCCAGAGTGATGAAGCGAATAGTGACGGAAAGAAAGAGAATTAAAGAGATTGAGAAAGTGCGAGAAGGAATGAGAGATTTCGAGAGGAAGATGAAAGGAAAGAAAGAGAAAGTAAGAAAAAGAGAGAGAAAGAGAGAAAGAGCGAGAGAGAAAGAAAGAGCGAGAGAGAGAGAGAAAGAGGGAGGAGGGAACAAGTATGAACATGAATGAGCAACAAAAACTTTGATCCGGGAAACTGAAAAGGCGGCAAGCGTTCGCTTTATTCAAGGCAACGAAATAAAAATAAATGTCGTAACATTAAGATGTGCAGTGTTTTTATCTCAATCCACATTACACACATCGTAGATAATGATGCCGTTCCACTGAAAACCACTTCGATATTGGACATTCGTCTTGATACACGACAATGTGTCGCAATTTACTCACATGCAAAATATGCTTGCAATTTCTATCTATTTCCATCTCGTTTTCTCTCTTTCGACCCCCTCATTTCCGCTTTGTGGAACTTGCTTTTCCTCCACATCTCTTGGTCAATTTCTCTTTCTAATTTCCCCCTCTCTACCGTCTCATTTTTGTTATCATCTCAGTGTCCATCTAAATCTCTCTTTCTCTCTCTCTCTCTCTCTCTCTCTCTCTCTCTCTCTCTCTCTCTCTCTCTCTCTCTCTCTCTCTCTCTCTCTCTCTCTCTCTCTCTTTCTCTCTCTTTATAAATCCGTCTCTAACAGAGCAATGCTTCCTTTTCCCCACTCCCTTTCTCTCATTTCCCTACCTACCCGCACTTTTTTCATCATTTTCTTTCTCCCTCCCTTCCCACTCTAACGCATTTCTTATTTCTACCTTCCCTCATTCGCCCTCTCATCCCTAACCGGATATATCTCACATATATAGCCAACTGGAAAAAAAAAAGAATAAATGAATTCAAATGTGCTCATTGTAAGTTAATATGTTTGTATTTCCGTTTTCTACACGCGTCGCATTTGTGAATATAGAGTGAATGTTTTCATACTATCCGTATGAATTGTGAGCAGGAAAATGCTTCTTTTTCGTACCCAATATTAATACACATTAGTTCTGAGCAAAGAGACATAAGTTCTGCCTTTACGGCGCGCACACTCTTCTCGTCCATCATGAATAATAAAATATTAGCAATAAAATACGAGCAGTAAGAAGAAGAAGAAGAAGAAAAAGTAGAAGAAGAAGAAGAAAAAGCAGAAGAGAAAAAATAGAAAAAACCCAAGAATTTTCTTCATCATTTTTATCCGCCTTTCTCCCGTTTGTCTTGTTGTTGTGCATCATTAATGTCACTTGTGATTTATTCCTAAAAGCACAAACATATTCAGATATATAGGACATTTTCGAGAATGCTTATCAAATCTTACCACAAAACTTCATCTTGCTTGGATTCAGTGAAGAAATATAACATGAATATTTTTTGCTGTTTGATGGTCGACAAATTGTCCGACAGTATTTTCCTGTTCGATATTGTGATTGAGGCGATTTTATGTGGTTTTACATCATACCCATGAAATTAGGCTGTAAATCAACTTTCAATCATCTTTCCACAAAATGGTTTAAAGATCAAAGCAACCAAATTTGTCGTATTTTCTCTTCGGGCAAAACAAACAACCATTGTAATTTGACCCATTTTTTTTTTTCGTTTACTCGAATATATATTAAACATCATTATTTAATATGGGATGGATTAAATGATAAAAATAGAAGGTCAATCGATATCGTAAACTGTCAAAGTCACTGTGTTATCATTATTATTATTACACAGTCGCATCACTGCGACTCGATTAACTCTGAAACTTTGCACGTTTACAATCATTTCTAATCGAACGAAAAACGTTTATCCTTGAAATTTCATTGACTTATTTAATTCAGACAAAGTAATAACCATTCAAATGATTTTCATGCACTGGATTTTCATATCAAAAATTACCAATTTCTTTTCTCATTTAATCCACTGAACGTTATATATCGAATGACATATATTTAACGTTGATATAATATCGATTTACTCATACCGTATGTTTGTAACATAGAAAATCTTCGAATCCAAGTCTACCTCAATATGTTATAACGTGTGAATTTCACTTGAATTTCATTAAATTCTAACTTTGTATTTACTGTTATCAATATCTCTAGGATTTGGTTGCATTGGATGAAAATTCAAATTTCAAACATTTTGATGAAAATTTATAAATTTGCATTTTAGTTCTCAGTGAAATTACACATTTATTAGATAATCTTCATGCTAAAATCTTTATTTAACAATGTTCATTCAACCGAATCCGATACTACAAAGAAACGTATGCGTATTGCGTATGTGTGTGCAAAAGTGTGCAGGTATGCATTTATGGGTAAAAACCATTAATTTTTTTCAGATTTGATTTGATAAAAATAAATTATTCTAATTTAAGATGACATGGAGACACTTGTATGCGTATGAATTTCCATTTGACTTTCAACTTGATTGAGAAATTCAAAAACCGAAATTTAACTTCCTTGAAATAGCTTTCCATGTGAATGTTTTGTGGTTTGTGGTATAAGTTGAGAGAATGCTTTTTCTTTGATACGTTCATACACACACACACACATATACTCACATGCATACACTCATTTTGAATGCATCATTGAAATAACTTGGGAAACAGTGGTTTTCGTATGTACTCACAGCTGATTCCATGTCAGCAATTTTTGGGGTGAAATTAATTATATTAGTTTCGAGTTTTCTTTGAAAATAAGCGCGCACTTTGAATATTGTTTTAATAAAAGTAGTCTTTAAGAAAATATGTAGTCGAAAGAAAAAGAGAATTTGAATGGGACGGAGAAAGGGGAAGATCAAATGGAATAAAATTAGGAAGTAAAAGTTAGAAGAAGAAGAAAAGGAAGAGTGAGGGAGGGAGATAGAGAACTGGAAAGAGAGGGAGATAGTGGGAGAGAGAGAGAGAGAGAGAGAGAGAGAAGAAGAGTGGGGAAGAGAGAGAGAGAAAGAGAGAAAGAGAGAGAGAGAGAGAGAGAGAGAGAGAGAGAGAGAGAGAGAGAAAGAGAGAGAGAGAAAGAGAGAGAGAGAAAGAGACAGAAAGAGAGAGAGAGAGAGAGAGAGAGAGAGAGAGAGAGAGGGGAGAGAGAGTGAAGGAGAGAGAGAAAGAGAGAGGAATTTGAAGCGAAAGAAGTAATGGAGAGAAATTATGGGAACAGAAGAAGAGAAAATTAAACGAAAAAAGAGTGAAAGAGAGGCTAAGTAACAGTAGGAAGAAAACCAAATGAGGAAATCAAAAAGTAAAAGAGTCATAAAAGAAAAACCAAAATACTTAAAAAAAGAAAAATAGTGATTTTGGCTATTAAAGCTTGTTATATGGAAACATTCGGTTATTATTTTTGATGCATTTTATTCGATAATTTCCTAGATTGATGGGCGTGAAAAGGTACAACTCATTACTAGACTCATTACAAAGTTCTTCATTAGAAACGATTTAATCATTCTATTTCGTCTTGATAGAAACAATTCAGAAATGTTTGAAAAATCATTTTCGTTAATGGACCAAAGAAAAGGAATATCAAAGTGAAGGGAAAATCGCCGAAAAAGAGAAGGAGGGAAAGAGAAAGGAAGTAAGAATTGAGATAAAATGAATAAAAGTCCGCAAAATGGAGCTATATAAAATAGAAAAAAGGAGAGAGTGAACAAACAACGAAGGGAAGGAGAAATCCGCTTCAAAGAGGAGTAAGAGAAAGTAAAAAGAAGAAGAATTTGAAAAAATCGTCCGAAAAAGAGATGAATGTGAAACAGAAAATGGGAAGAAAAGGAAAGAAAATTGAAAATAAGGAAAAATGCCATTGAATAAAAACCATTTATCAATTGAAATGAATTTTTAATTTCGAAATGAAAAACTCTTCAACCAAATTACATTTTACAATTTCACAAAAACCACATTTTTCCTATTGAAATCCGAAATTCGTTTGTATTTCAATTGAAAATGCCTAATTATTATTGGTTGGGCAGCAAAAATCATCATTTTTATTGGCATAATGAAAAGTTTCTAGGAAGGCATTTTCATAAAAATTGCAAAAGGTTTTTGAATTTTACTGCGAATTTTCTTTCGAAAATTGGTCAAAAATTTGATGATTTCGTTGAAAAATGAATAAATAATGATTCATCATTCCATTGAACATTGACTCTTTGTCGACTGAAATGAAAATGGAACCTCAATTAAGAGTCATACTAACGCATATATGCATCGGAATTCTAAGAATGATGATAATATAAATGATTGGTTGAGGTTCGTGAGCTGAATCCCCAAAAATAGCGTATCAAAAATTGAATGATTTGAACCGCATCATTTTCGCAAATATTAATTACAAATATTCGCTTGATTTGTTGTGTTGCCTTATGTGTCGTCGAAAATCATTAGAAAAAAAAAAACTCTTTGGACATTTACCCGTTTCGAAGCTCATTGTTACCACCCATCAACATTACATCATCAATTGATACCGCATATTTATTTTCGTAGTCAGGCCACAAGCAAACATGACTTGAATATGGTGTTTTCATCATAAAAACATGAATAAATCATAATAAATACCAATGATTTCTGTTCTAAAATTGCGCGCAACCACCGAAAGGGACAAAATAGATTGGGGGAGAGGGTGAAAAGAGCGCGTGGCTGTAATGTTATTTTGAAAATTCGAGCTTGTTTGAGGCAGCGGCCGTATGTTTTTACTTTTAATTGCATAACCTAAGGGTGTTTCACCTTTTCGGTGAATTGGTAATGGTAGAGAACGAACAAGAGAGCAGGAAGAAAAAAAAAAAACAGACGAACCGTAATGCCAAATGGCATTTTCAACAAATCAAATGTGAATACAACCATCGTCAGCCATTTCAACAGCAAACCATAGAAATTTGTCGCTCACCAAAAACGGCTACGGTCTACTGATTTTCCGTCACACCAACACACACACACACACACACACAATATACAAAACAGGTTTCAGCTGTTTTAACAACACCCAAAGCTATAACCATTTATTTTATGATATTTAAATCCGCTTAACGTTTTCTACGTGGCATTTGGTTCGCTCGAATCAACGAGCATTTTATAATACGCGCGGGTGTAAAAATACAAACACACACACACACACCAATCGCTGATTCCTGTGCGATGAAAAATTGCAAAATTAAATTTCGATGCAACAAGCATACGGGAATTGTAAGACAAATATTGAATTCCAACAACGATTCAAGCACGTTTTTACCACCCCTAGCAATCTATTGAATGGAAAAAAAAATACGAAAAAGAGCAGAACATAAAAACTCTTGAATGAAAAAAAAAAAAAAAAAAAAAAAATAGAAAGCAGAGAGCAAATGTCGAATGATTTCACTTTTAAAAAATGAAATTCAAGAGAAGTTTCGATTTCCATCCCAATCCCAATCCCATGTCTTCAGATCAACGCACATTTTACGAGACACAAACACACTGGAAACTTTGATGTATGCAAAACAATCGGATTTTCGAAAGCAAAACACGCTTAAACTATGTTTCAACATTATTATTACATTGATCTTATTATCAACCAAATCCATGATAGTGACGAATAAAGCCAATTATTATACGTATGGAATTTTCTCAACACTAGTTCGATTGTGTACACTGATTGTGTACTCTTTGTGGATGAGAATATTTGATTTTGCAAGATTTTGCGCTCAAAATAGTGTTTTCTGTTTGGGGAATCGAAACGGAGCAAAATCTTGGAAAAAGAATGATTTCGATTTTGGATTGAAAGGGATTTTCTTTAAGCATTTCACGCTTAAATACGCTTTTACATCTGGAGAATTGTTTACTTTCGGGGAATATCCAATTCAAAAATTCTTTCTTCAATGGAATTCAGTTCCGAACTTCGAAGATGCAAAAACAATGAACGAATTTAACAAACTTGAACATTTGTACTTTGAGAAAATCTGATTTTTTTCGAAAATCATCATTTTGATGCTATTTTTGACGAATTTCGTACAATTTTCATACCATTTTTAGATTATTTTCACACATTCCTCTGATTGACTCATATGATTTTCTTGAAAATCATATTTTTCTATGATTTCTTCTCAACTTATGGCTTATTCAAATGATTTCTTGCGAATCTTCCAGTTATTTTCATGAAAAATGTCTGATTTCAAAACTGAAACTCTCAAAATAAAGCAAGAATGATTTCAGTCATTTAAATTTTCTATGAAAAATGCAACTGAATCGTAAGAAACGCTCATTTTCTAAAGAAGAATGTAAAAACAGCAGTCGTTTATCAAAAGCCACAAGTAAAAGTTTTTGGAATCCATTGAGAATTCAAGTAATAGTTAGCGTTGAGATAAATCACAATATTATTCCGGGAATAAAAGTAATTTTGTGGTGAATAAAAGTTAATAAAATTGACCATTGTCTTGTTGTGAGCATGTGATTGTTGGCATAAATCGAATGGAATTGGATCAACAAAAGTTGGATTTTTTGTTTGTTGATATCACGTAAAGTCAATTCCATGTTCCTTTCAATTCGGAAATTGAATAGTGAAAAAGTTGTTTGTTTGGTTCACTTTGTGATTCAATGCAAAATTGAATTCCATTCGTTTGAGGTCAATGCGTGAACAATATTTTCTTTCTCTATTTTGTTGATTTGAATGCGAATACATTCTGTTCGATTTTCTAAAAGTATTCGGTGATTGAATGTTTCAAGGTCGAAATGTGTGCGTGATAATTATGTGAGTAATGTTGAACATTTGGTTGATTTGTTTGGCGTGGACTTGATACTTTGGCGACTAGCTCAAAAATCGGTTGCGGCACGTATAAAATGACCGTAATTTTCATTTATATCAATTACATCGTGATTTAATAAAATGAATGGCAATGGTCGAAATGAGAGGGGGGGGGGGGGAGAGAGAGAGAGAGAGAATGAGGTGAGGAGGAAACGAGAGAGAGAGGAGAGAGAGAGAGAGAGAGAGAGAGAAATTAATGGAGTCTGGGAAGGGGAAAGGATGACCATTGAGAAAATGTGAGTAAAAGAGGATGAGCGAAAGGGAGGAAGAGGGTGAGTGGGATAAAGAGAGATAAAAAATTTAATAAAGGAGATAGAAATTTACCATGTTGAATAGTCCCAAATCTCGGAATTCCGTCAAAACAAAAGCCGTTCATCGTCGAAAATGACCGAAAAACATTAAAAATCATATGGATTCATTTATATCTGCTTGGTCCATTTCAGTTGACATACGATTAAATGGTAAATAAACAAAGGCAATCCGAAATCATCATCGCAAATTCCATCTAAATATTGAACATTTGGTATCGCAATGAAAGCGCACACATCATACATCAGGATAACCGGTTAAGTAAATATAACGGATAATAAGTTGATGTCATTGGTGTTTGCCAAAGTACGAAAGTATTTGCGTGTCTGTGTGTTGTATGTTGTGGATCGATATTAATATCACTTTTTCAGCACTTACAGCATTCATTCGTACGTTCGGTGGATTGAAATTCCCCATTCGAAACAACAACAAATGCTTTTGTAAATGCTATTCTCATGTTATGACATGTTGTATTCTTGTCGTGCGGCCGTGAATCAACATCAACGCATCATCGCATCTAATAATCCAATATTATGAAAATAAATATGTGCCATTTGTTATATTTTGTCTAATGTGTGTGTTCCCTCACTAGGTTATGGTACATTTGAAAATTGCATCATTTTTGAAGGCTACACAGGTCAATTTTTAACCAGATTTTCATCATGAGCAGTAAGAGCATATTGAATAAATTTGCGGTTTTTATATGCTGGACGATTTCCCAAACTCATACATGGCGAGTTAAAGCGAAAGAGGGAGAAAGAGAGAGAAAGAGAGAGAGATAGAGGCACAAACACACGCCGGAAATGTTCATTGAAAAGTACACGGCTGTTGTGATTTATGTCAGCCGTTGCAAATTCCATTGAAATTGACTCTCATTTGGCACGTGTCGTGATTTCCCCTCATCTGCTAGACGAATACGGATGAACCGGTGCCGAATGATGCCAAATAAAAATATAGCGAAGCGTGTTTTTTTTTCCTGCGAAACATTGTTCGCATTTATTTTGATGTGTTGATTTAGTGTCTACACTCGGTGGCCCACATTGTTTGTTAGCAAAATTTTCAATGAGAAAAGGTCGTGGAAAGCAATAAAAGCACATTAAAACAATGTATTTGATTTAATTTAGACGACCTATAATCTCCCTACAAACCGTCACATTCGAAGCTCATAAAAACAAATGCCAAACGACAAACAAACACATACATACACGCGAAAGCACAAATACCGGCTGACAAATGAAAAACAATACGCAACCCAAACAACCATTGATATTTATACCGAACAAATATTCATCGAAACCCGAAAATACCATATTTGATGCAATTATAATTATAACGCGACATTAATTTTTGAGCACCGAAACCAACAACCCAATCAAAACAGTTAAACCAAACGACTTGCACAAGTGACACAACGGTCATAAAAATGGCAGGAGAAAAAACGAAGAAAAAAAAATAATCGTAATAAAAGTCAAAGCATGGTAAATAAAAGTAAGTCGGTTAGCCAAGCGTTAACTCGTTTTCGTATAAGCATAAATTTATTCCCCAATAAATTTACTGAAAGATGTAAACTGCACTGCACCACTCTATAGTATATTATTTCGAAATGGATTCCATGTTATGCGAACAATGTGGGGAAGTATAAGAGGGTTAAATAAGGGAAATGAAAGAAGAAAAGAGAAAAACACAAAAGTAAAAAACAGAAAAATTAGAAATCAAGCGGACCGAGGCTGAATAAGAGAACGAATAAGCAATTGTCCTCTCATGACTAAGAAACAGTGAGATAGAGAGAGAGAGAAAAAGAGGCAAAGAGAGAAAAATGAGAGAGAGGGGGAGAGGGGGAGTGCGGTAGAGGGGTAGAAGGAAAGAGAGAATGTGAGAAAGAGAAAGAGAAAGAGAAAGAAAGAAAATAAGAGAGAAAGATTAAACGAGGACCCGAACAATAACAAAACAAAATTATGACATAATTTGAGTAAATTCGTCAGCGATTTGAGGAAGAGTCTCGTAAGAGATAAAAATATCAAATGACTCAAATGGCATAAAAAAAATAACAATATCTCAAAACAAAATTGCCATCAAACTGAATGAAAAGAGAAAAAGAAAGAGAAAAATGAAACCGAATCAAGTTCAAGTTGTAAAATGCCCTTAATTTAGATGATCTCATAAAAATCATGTTCGACAATAGGACTAACAACATCATAAAAAAAATCTGCAAAACAAATCCCATCGTTTATGTGCACTTGACGGCCTCGAAATCAATAAACCATTTAGATAATCCCTTAACTCCAAAAATAAATACAGACATGGATCTTTTTGCGTCAGAAATAATAATGGCAAAGAAGAAGAAGAAGAAAAAAAAACCACTTCAAACATAAATTGTGTAATCGCACCTGAGCATTGTCACATCAAATTACACAATAAATCCAATGAGGCATGAAGTTCATATTGTGCAGAGACAGAGTGTATGCGATTTTTTTTTTTCTTTCGCACGCTCAAACGACAATTGTAAAAAGAAGAAGGTAGATGAAAACGAATCTTGAGCATCACACAATGAAATATTTAAGAGGCATTTTATCACCTTTTTTACTTCAAGTTGCCAAAGCAAAAAGCATCACGAAATGGCTTGAATATCGTAAAAATGGATCGTAAACACGCAAATCTCGGTCTATTGATTGCAATCGTTGATAAATTATTTACTGCCAATGACGTTTCTCATCGATAATATTGTATTGGCAACGCGCCGAGCAAAACACTTTTATGCTTGTCAACTGCATTTCACACACACATACGCGCGCGCACGCCCAAAACCAACAGAGGAAAAGTACAAAACACTTGATACACACGAGTTCAAAAGATGGTTGGGTGGTTGGTTGGTCGGTTGGTCGATTGGTTGGTTCGAGTAACATAATTCCATGCATTAAGCTCACAAATCCATTGGTTTGGCAACAAGATTAAAAGTGTACCGGACCAAGTCGCCAAGGGCAAATTCGAGACGCGACTCTACCTCACCATTTTTCTCAGCGTTTCGTTCTTTCTCTCGGTTTTGATGTTTCAGTCTCTTTCTTTTTCTCTTTTTTTCAATCTCTCTTGCAGAGCAGTCTCTCTCACTCTTTTTTCTTCTTTCTCTCTCTCTCTCTCTCTCTCTGCGTTTATTTCGGTCTCTTTCACTCCCTCCCCTTTTTCCTTACCTTCATTTCCCAGTCACGATAGACGACTTTAAACAAACAACAAACTGCAACAACAATCGAATATAAAAAGAATGATTTTGTCGTTCTTTTTTTTTTTTTTTTTGCACACAAAAGTGACCTTTTCGCATAAACGCACATGTATATATTTTATTTAAATTGCCCCAGCAACGAGACACATCTTTCAAGAATCAACAACAAAAACAACAATAAAAAAAAGTTGACTTTTTGCGTATGCGAAACGCATTTTTCATCTATTAAAATATTCAATAAACGTTCATTTTTGCGCCTGAAGGCCTTTACCGTCGGGTATGACGATGGAATAATCAAACCAAAATGCTTTGGTGTGTAGAGTACGCGTTTTATATATAAATCAACAGACTTTCCGTTGCATGAATGTCACCATTTTTATCGCAACGCAAATGGGAAAATTCCATTTTTAATATCGATGTCAATAACAACCACAAATAAAGATTTCAACACCTGTCGTTTCAAATCGAACAAAGTTGAGTGACTTTTCAACATCAATACGATTGGACGATTTGTAGATCCAATTATATATCGATAGTAAAGTCAAAACATTTAAAAATACATTCGAATGCGAAGATTTTCATCGCATACGGTCTTTTCTTTATGCGCATTTTTCTGTCTAACAATTAAATTCAATAAATACATGCAGACTCATTAATTTTCGACGAGGCGGGCTTTTTTCAACGTTTTATTGCGGAAAATTTTATAATGGGAATAGGTTAAAAAATGCCATCGACAGGCAATTTTGATCTCAATGACCATTTCGGAAATAATTACCGAAGAATTTCCTACGATCGACCACTTCCATACGGTTTTCAATGGAAATATTTAACACTTCACAAAAGTCAAAATGCACCTCTATATATCAGTCTTTTTCTCTCTCTCTCTCTCTCTCTCTCTCTCTCTCTCTCTCTCTCTCTCTCTCTCTCTCTCTCTCTCTCTCTCTCTCTCTCTCTCTCTCTCTCTCTCTCTCTCTCTATCATTGCTCACTCTCTCTACACCTCTCTTTTCCTACTTCTCACTAAGAAGACGATTTTGCGTCGAAATTTATCTTTGCGTCGAAATTTATCTTTTTTTGGTGAAAATTTCAATAAATACTCTTTTTGAAAGAACAATTCGTCCATTTTCGATATTTTCACGAAGAAAAAAAAATCAAATCGAACAAATATTCAAGTGAAAAAAATTTATCCAAAAATGCAATGTTGTTTGTAAAACTTCTCTATAACATTTCTAATGTTTTATACATTCAGCTGTTGAACATTGTCGAAACAATGGGAAATGAGTTTTCTTTTATTTTTCGGATTTTTTTTTTCTTCTCTTCATTTTAGCTAAAAACTTTTGTAGATGTGTCATTTTGGCTTCAATGCGATATGGTTGTTCAAACAAACTTTATGAGATGTGATTAGTTGTATTTTCAATGTTTTTGCGGTAATCGTTATTCTCTTTAGCGTGAATTATACGAAATAAAGTTGTTTGATAATTTAGTTTTGGAATTGGTAATTTAGTTTAGAAATTGAAATGAATCGATGTATCTCAAAGACATGGAATCAAAATGGCAATGCATTAAAAAGAGTATTAAAATGGCAAAAGTGACTTTGTGCGGGCGAAAACCAATAAATAACTTGGTTTCATTGGTATTGATTCAAATAATTAAAAGCAACAAAATAAAAAAAAAAAAAAAAGAAGAAAAAAGAATGTTCGAGTAAATGGTATGCGTGGTGGTTGAAAGCGATATATCTTGGTAACCAGAGCCCGTGCCGTCCATTACTTTTCCAAACAAATGGAAAATTAAATAAAAAAGATCGGTAATGTATCGAATATATACTAAGTAATACATGTGTTTTTGTTTCTTTCTTTCTTTCTTTTTTTTGTTGTCTAAAAATAGCGCTGCTGTCGGGGACATTAAGGACATTTCAGAAGACAACATGCGATTCGGAACGAGTGTCGCTGAGTTGTCCGCGTGGAACGAGCATTTCCATTGAAATGGCACAATATGATAAAACTGGCATTGGTTTGTATCGAACGCACTTTTTTTTTTCTTGATTATGATGATGATGATGCCGCTGCTGCTGTTGTTGTTGTTATTGTTGATGTGTGGCGAGCAATCGGTTCCAAGTGAAAACCGAAGATAATGACATTTATAATTAAGTTTCTTCGTACTAATTGCTATCTTTCTCACTCTCTTGATCGGTAACACTGACATTGATATTTTGAAAAGTTGCATTTTCGCCCTTTCAATTCGCACGAAAACTCAATTTTCGAACAAACAAGTGAAATCACATCAAAGGAGAGAGAGAACGAGAGAGAACGAGAAAGAACGAGAGAGAAAAAGAGAGAAAGAGATAGAAAAGGCGAGAGAAAGAGAGAAATGTGAACAACAACACGGAACAAAGAAAATAACGAGCCGAGATAGACGAGTGGTTCAGAGTGTGAGGGATTCGTGTAATCTCATGACTCCATTAAGTGCTCACATTGGCTGTATCTCGTGTGTCGTGTCTCAGGCTAAATGTAGTAACTTTTTGCCCTTTTTTTTAAATCTCTATCTCTTTTGGTCTTCAACTCGCTCTATCTCTTTCGCTCTCTATGTCTTTGTGACTCCGTATCCGCAACTCTCGCTCCTCTCTCTCTCTCTCTCTCTCTCTCTCTGCCTCTCTCTCTTTCTCTCTGCCTCTCTCTTACTCTCTATCTTGTGCACTCTTGATTTCTTCACATTCTCTGGCATTCTTCTCTCACCAAATACAATATGTACAATTTTCACAATGTTCGCGCGGTAAGCACGAGATCCATTTAGTAAGTAAGTTTTCCAACTGTGCGATGGCGATGCAAGTTCGTGACACAAAAACTTTATGCCAGCATTGTTTTGCCATGCGAAAAGTTTGTCTTCCCGACAATATCTATCGAATGAGAGAGAGAAAGAGAGAGAGAGCAAGAGAGAGAGAGAGAGAGAGAGAGAGAGAGAGAGAAAGTAAAAAAAGAAAGACAAACTAGAAAAAGGAAATGAAGAAACGAAGATGTGTCATGTTTCGTGTAAACAATTTCGTTTCATCTTGCTCTTTTGTCTGTTTGTCTGTGTATGCCTGTATATGTCTAGATGGCAAAATGAAAATTGTCCTCATTTTTATTGACTTCATATTTCAATAAAACAAATTCCAGTTAATATTTTCTGTGACCACTTCACTTGGTCCGATTGCTTAACCGAATTTTCTATCACATTTGCTAACAACACCGAACAATATAAGTTTTATGTTTTTTCTTCTAATTTTTTTGTTTTGTTTTGTTACGTTCGCTTTTCGTTTGGCGAATTATTCGTCTTATTTTGAATGTGTTGTTGTTTTGTCTAAATGGTTTTGTGCTTTTGTTTTCGTTTGAAATTAACCCAGATGGATATAGTTTGTGTCCGACCGCATCCACCGAAATTACAACTGGAACAGATGCCACCGCTAATGGGACAGCGCACAGCAACGAAATCACCAGACACCAGGAAAGCTGTCTTTTGCTCCATGTATTACAGGTAATTTCTTCTTATTTTCTTCTTCTTCTTCTTTTTCGATCTTTTTCTTCTTCAATAAGAGGAGTCTTTAGGAAGTTTTGGGTTTTTTTTTTATTTGCGTCATAAAAGAAAATTATATTCAGTGCAGCGAATGTTTCAATAAGATATTCCACATCAAGTTTTGTGAACGCAACAATTTCAACGCAGTTTAACATCAAGCCACTTTATCTTAATGTGAGATTTGCAACGTCTCCATTCTCTTCGCCAAACACTAAATGGATCACAATTTGTTGTAACACAACATATTATTTTTTTTTTTCTTCTGTTTTCTTGCACAACAGAAATTTTCGATGAATAAAAAGAAAACTGGGAAAAAAGTGGCCATTTGAAGAATCATTCGGTGCGGGTCGAACGCTTCTCACATTCACTCAATTCACTCAATTTATTTCGAGTGCTAGTCGCCGAACTTTTACTCAAGTGATTTTGGTTGAATGCAATTTTTTTTTTCGCTCTTTCTTCTTCTTCCCCTTAGCCCTTCGTCTTCTTATTCTTCTCTTTTTCTCTCCTTTCTCTTTCCTTCTAACCCTCTGTACTCTTATCATTCTTCTCAGTTGTCCCTCTTCATCTTCCATTTCTTTACTCATTCTCCTTTCTCTTTCTCCCCAACTTACCTCCCTCTTCTCTTCTTCTTCTTCTTCTTCTTCTTCTTCTTCTTCTTGTTCTTCTCCTTCTCCCACTGCCTCTCCTTTCCCTTTCTCCTAAAAAAGATGAAAAATGCCGAAAGAAAATCCAACAAAAAGAGAAAAATGTGTTTGTTTTGCCGCCAGCAGATAATCCTCATTTGAATACACACAAATGTTTATTCTAATTTTTGCAAAGCGAACTTTTCGGCATTCGCTCCTGACCATTTAATGTTCAATTCATTGCTGTGCTTTTCCACTCGAAACTTTTGCATTTCATTTATCTCTTTGGATTGTAGCAATATATGTGGTTTTATCGTTTAACATGGAAAAACGGTCAATGGTTTTCCACTGAAAAATGTCAACAAAAAAAAAAGTTGTGTCTTTATATTCTCATCGAAAAAAAATGTGTCTACGTTGTGCCAGAAGAAAAAAATGTGTGTAACGAAATTTAGTGAAAAATCAATCTTTACCCAGAAACCTCTCTCTCTCTCTCTCTCTCTCTCTCTCTCTTTCTCTCACTCTCTCTTTCTCTCTTTCTCTCTCTTTCTCCCAAAAATCAAAATCTCGATTTCGCACACTGCCAAAAGAAATCGGTCACCAGCATTAAACTGTCCTCTCATTTCAAGCGCTATTTTATTATTCATTTCAAGTCAAGTGTAAACAAGATCCAACTATTTACAACAAAATACCAAAAGTTTTACAAGAGAATAGAAAACAAAAAAAAAAGTTGAAGGGAGAAAAGCAGACCTGAATTCGGTGTTTCTTCATCAATGTTGGCTGTTTTCCCTCATTCTTTAACTCAATCATGGAAAACAAAAAAAAAAACAAATTCTGATTGCAATATTTTCAAGCGCATGAATAAACTTTTTAGTTGATTTTCATTTTCGTTCAAGTTTTTCATCATCGAAAGAATAGCATTTGATTTCGATGCTATTGTCCACTTTGTTCCGTCGTTTTCCATCAATGGGATTCTCTTACTTGTAAGCAACACACAGGTACTTGAATCTCAACTTCCGTTCGAGTCTCACATTAAATATTCATACATTACACTTGGCAACATGCTCTTCCGATGGCCTCAACCAGCAAAAAATAACTTTTCTCTGATTATTCTATTGTTTTCGCTTGCCGAAGCAAAAACGAACAGAACAAAATAACCGGCATAAAAAGAAAAAACCGGCAGAAAAAGTAGGAAAAAAAAACTTCCAACGCGCGCATATTTCTATGGAAAATTAAAAATACAAATGAATAGTAATGCCAAGTCCGGTTCGCTGCATTTTACCAATAATCTTCTATGAGTGTTCGCTGTTCTTTTTGTTTTTTTCATTGTAAAAAACAACCAGCTTACTTAGTCACGCAAAACTTCTATCGATGAAAACGTGCTTCATTTATGAAGAATTTTTCGTCGAAAAATTCCTATTTTTTGTACATATTCTTTCATTTGCAGCTTTCTGTTTCAACATTCTTGTAATTTTTGTTCAAACTCTTAAAAATGAGGTTGATAAGCTCAAAACGAACATTTTTCGATGAAATTGACTTTTGAACGAACATTTCCAAAACATTCTTTTGGTAACGACACCCCTTCCCCTTATTATGGCTGAAAATGAAGTGGATGATCGAAACAATTCTTATTTGAACATAATTTTTGATCAATTTTTAATCCATATGCGATATACACGTAAAAGGTGCAATCTGCATTGGAGAATCTGCAATGTTCAAATGCAAATCTTTAAACATAAAATTATGTAAAATATCAAAACCAAAACTTCGCGAGAGTCTCATGGGGTGAAAAGAAGTACAAAAAAAAGGAAATGAAAAAAAAGGAAGTCAATTTTTGAATCATCTTTTTCCCAAAACGCTTCTCAATCACTGTCATACTTGCCACTATGTTCAGGATAATTGAAAAATCGCAGCAATGCAATAGTTGTTTTTTTTTCACTGCGCGTTTATTTGATGCCAAAATATGTGTTCGGTGCATGTTTTAAAGTTGATTTCATTGCAAAGTAGCTCTAAAGCGATTTTAGAGCTTTTAAATTTTTTTTTTTCTCTCTTCTGGCCACAAACCTTTACTTATGTATATTTTCCCCGGTGGACGACAATCGACCGTCGACACAACGATGCGATGAACAATTCGAGGAAAGTAAATTTGAAAATGGAGAAGAAGTTACCATGTTAGCGAATGTGAGGAAGAGAGAAAGAACTGGAACAAGATAGAGGTAGAGAGAATCATAGAACGAGCGAAGAATAGTGACAAACAAAAAGGAAGTGAGAGAGAGAGAGAGAGAGAGAGAGAGAGAGAGAGAGAAATAGAAAGAGATAGAGAGAGAGGATGTGAGAGATTGAGAGAGAGAAAGAGATATTGAGAGATAGAGAGAGAAAGATTGAGAGAGAGAGAGAGAGAGAGAGAGAGAGAGAGAAAAGAAAGAAAAGAAAAATAGGAAAGAACAAATACAGAGCAAGAATAAGCGAAAGCAGAAAAAACGTCAGCTAGCTCGATCGAAAAACTTGAATGAAAAAACTTCATAATATAAAAGAGGTTTGGGGCCATTTTTTCTGCTCACAGTCAATTTGGATTATGAAATAAGTGGTGAATATTTTGCATGTGAACATTGGATTTTCAACATTGGCAAAAAAAAAAGAAGAAGAAAGAGAAGAAGAAAACAAGTCAAAATAAAAATGCTATGGTATTACATCACTTTACGAGCGAAACGAAGCGAGTGTGAATCGAGTTTTATGGAAATCCGTTTGGCTTTGCCTAAGTTGTGAGTTGTTTGCAAGTTTTCAAGCCATTGGTGTTTTATCGCGTTGCACCACTTGAAAACTGTATTTGTGTGTGTGTGTGTGTTTGTTTATGTTGTGCACTCTTAAAAGAAAAAAAAAATGTGGGTCATCATGCCTTTGCTTGGATCTCCGTTCAAATGAAATGATGAACGTTTGAATTCGATTTAAATTACAATTGAAATAATTCGTAATCGAAAAAGCCGATGCTTGCCAACAAAATGAGTCTCACAAATCGATTCACAAAGCAATAAATCCGAATAGTTTTAGAGCCTTCTAAAATCGGATTATAACAAACAAAGAGCAATGCCAAAGTGTTTGCAATCGTAAATTTGTAAGCATGAATTTTGATTTGTTTCGACAGACCACAAACCAAATTCTTTTCGCTTCTTCGTATACATTTTTATGCAATTTAATCACAACTGTAGTTTTCATGTCGCTTAGTTATGATGCACCATCGGGAAAATTTTAATAGAGTCTTAAAAGCAATTTTTTCGACAAAACCAAAAAGAGAAGAAAAAAAAAACCCGCACATGCAACGATGAAGAAATTTTCGTTTTATAATGCGATAGCATCGATTAGAATTTATGCGTTTGCAGTCATAAAGTGAGAGCATTTTACGAGCGCACATCGCGCTCACACTGGATCAACCGTAATCGTTGCAAATTTATTCAAGTGGCTAACGGCAAAAACCAGCCACCGATGCTTGCATAAATGGCGATAAAGATGACGATTTATTTACAATTTTTACATACCACACAAACACACACACACACACACACACACACACACACACACACACACACACACACACACACACATCGTCGTATCCGCTTGGCTCGAAGTGCCGAAAGTGGAGACGTGAGTAAAGCTGGACGATGAGAGACACGCCGAATGGATGAAATGGAAGAGAAGACCGCTTAGCGGAACGTGTTTTAAAACAGAAACGAAGCATCCAATATGGAACGAGAAAAGAGAATCCACGGAAGTAGATAGATAGATGGGGAACGAGGGAAAGCAATGACGATGTTGCAACGTGCAAATTTCATTGTGAAACGACAAAAAGCACATGCCAAGATAAACTGGAAATAAAACCGAAATAAATTTTGTCATCGAAATTAATGCAAACGAAGACGAAAAATTATGGCCAGTGAAAACTTTGATTTCGCTACCGAAGCACTAGTTTGTTTATTTGTACTGCTCGCAGTGTGAGAGAGAAAGAGAAAGAGAGGGAGAGATAGAGATAGAGAGAGAGAGCGAGAGAAAGAGAGAGAGGGGAAGAGAGAAAAACACCGCAAGTGAAAATGGTAGAAAAAAAATCCATCGTGCGAAAAAAAAAAAAATAAAAAATGAAATTCGGAACTCTATAACTCTGGCGGCGAAATGGCATACCGAAAATCCAGCGCAAAAATCCCCCGTTTACAAAAGTTATTAAGATTCTTCGAACGTAACTGTGTATCATATTTCATACTTTTCTGCTGATTTTTTATGGTCGTTTGGTAAAGAATCTCTGTTCCCTCCAGCTGGCCATTGCCATTGTTGTTCTCTTTTCTACTTTCATCTTCTCATTTTTCTCATTCTTTATTTGCTGTTTGGGATTCCGCGTACTACGTGTACGCTGCTTTTTTTCGCTTCTTTTTCATTTCTCTGGTCGATTGTTTGTACCGTGATTCAGTCGATGAAGTGACTTTTTCACTTGATCACCGGCGACGCATACGACGGCACTATCTAGCGACATGAAATATGGTATTCGATTTATCAAACATTTTTAAAAGCGCTCACCTTTTACCACCACCTGAAACGAGCTTAATCAGATAAAACTACCACATTCCACCATCTTAACATTTTTATGCCAATTCATCAAGTGCAATTTTTTTTTTCTTTTTTCACTCATACTTTTGCCATTCTTTATAGTGAATTTAATCACAGTTTTCTTCTGAGTGTTAAATCAATTTTAAAAACTTTTTGAAAAAGAAATGAGAAACTTTTTCATCTCTTTGTATACATTATTTTTCATTGTTATCTTGTTTTTCTCTTTCTCCAATAGTATTCATTGTTACAAACTGCAATCGAAGCCTGCCAGAAGAAACCACACTGCAAATTCTTACCTGCACCCAAATCATTTGGTGGAAATCCATGTCCAGGCATACGTAAAATCATTGAATATGCTTATAAATGCAGTCCATGTAAGTTAATTCAGTCTTAAGTAGAGAAGAAAAACCCGTTTATTTACATTTTATACTACTTATTCACGCCTTTGAACTATAGAAAAATCATAAGAATCTTTGACTTATTTCTTCCGACAGTTTATGACACAGAATACATCATGCACATGATTATTCGCATTGTTTGTCTTGAAATTAATACAAAATCAAATTTTATACGCTTTTTCCAAGCCATTACCATCATTTCGCATTTTTTTAAAAGAAAATCTATTTTTACCTTGCAAAAAAAAAAATCATGTTTGGACCTATTCAAATAATGAAAATCCATTACCGATGTAACGCTTCAAGTCAAGCTGCTCAACAAAAAAAAGACTTAATCTCTTGTTCAGCATAGATTTTCTTTAGTAGAGATTTTTCTCAGTAAAACTCACTTTAGATTGGTTCGAATCACACAGTGAGCATTAACTATGCCTGAACCCCAAAAATGTTGATCATTTCGCGTAAAAAAAATTACATTTAAGTACAGATATCAAGCATTGCAATTTATGGTGAAAGCCCAAGCGGCCAGTTGAAAAAAAAATCTCGGCAAATGCATTTTGAGCAAAGATCAAACAAATTTACGTTGCGCGAAATAAAACGTTCTTTGTATTTTTTTTTTTTTTTTTCCATTTCAGATGAATTTCGAAGTAAAGTTGCATGTGAAAATGAGGTCATTCAACTTGTGTGCAATCCATTTTCTCGAATAGCAATTTATAGTGCAAGTTATGGTCGTACCGAATACGAGAGTATTCAATGTACTCAACCGCAAGGCGTTAAAGAAGAGAGTAAGTACTTTGCATGCATCTAATTCGATTTTGTGTATTATATTAATGTAGAAAGAACAAAGTCTGCAATCCAGACTCCGAGTGGATTTATTAATTTAAGTCGAAAGTGTGTGTGTGTGTGTGTGTGCTCATCTATAGACATCGACACCATGCGCCGTCAATTAGCTGCAAATTGAGGCAAAATCTAGAAATTCAGAGAAGGAGTGAAAATTTGTTTGAAATTAAAATGTAATTAAATCAGGCGAAAAACATACATGAATTGAGTTGGTTGGCCTATTCGGCAACTATATATTCCGGTTGCTGGTTGTAAATGGTGTACGTGCCAATTAGGTGAGAGGAATTTTTGATTAGATGGGATGGCAGCATTTTTGTTGTTATGCAATTGTCGGCTAGTGTATTTGTCTCGAAAAGAAAGGGAGAGAGAGAGAGAGAGAGGGACGGACGGAGAGAAAGAGAGAGCGAAGGAGAGAGATGCGGGAGAAGCAGATAGAAAACTCTTTGTGTGTGTATGCAATGTAAAATAATTTTGTATGCATTGTTGGTTACGAGTTGGGTTGACTTTTGTGCAAAATCCCGCCATCGCTTCGAAATTGTCAAAGTAAAACCAAAATACAATGCATGACGCGGCGACGACTGAACGAGCCATATTATAATTTTATGTATATTTATATTTGCTATGGCGAAAATAATTCCATTTTCAAAATATTTTGATGCGAAGCAATTGTGTATTTGTGGTGTTTGCGCGACCAATTTCTATTGAAAATACCAACATCTTGTACACGAATACAATATCTATGCATTTTGTTCGTCGAAGTGGATCATTTTGCTGTTGAATGTGGGATTTTTCAAATGTTGTGGCCTTAAGCCCTCTGCTAACATTGCGAGAAACTAAAGCTCCGGAATTTATTCCATTTGGAATAACAATATGAGAGGCAGAGGAAGTCGAATCTATTGTTGTTGTTATTCGGGAAAAATTGAAAGAAATGAAGAGAACGTACAGAGCGATAGAGAGGGTGGGGGGGGGGGGGCAGAAAGGGTGTAGGAAAGAGGCAAAGACCAAAAGCGAATATATGGAATATGGAGCGAACGTAATGAATGTTATGGCATGACATTAAGCGCACTGGTGTTGCTGTTCGCACGACGAAAATTACAATGTTGACCTCATCTCACACCCCCAACAAACAATTCAAATACTTAAATCGTGTTTGGTTTGATACTTACATTACAAACACTTTCCGCTCTGTCTCTTTCTCTTTCTCTTTCTTTCTCTTTTTCTTTCTCGTTCTCTCTCTCTCTCTCTTTTCTTTCTTAACTCTCACAACCTCTCTCTCCTTTCCTCTGTTTTCTGTCTGTTTCACTCGCTTCTTTCTCTTCCTCTGCCTACCCCTGCCCGTCTTCTAACAATTTTTTATATGTCTCTCTTTCTCTCTTCTCTCTTCTCTCTCGCCTTTCATCTTTCGCCATTACTCACTCTCACACCAATTTTGTCTCTCTTTGAAAACAGATCACTTTTCCCACATTATTACCACTTGAGATAGCGGACGAGTGTTAGAGCGATTACTTTTGTTTATTTATTCTGACCTCGGCTCCATTTTGGCTGCTAATCTTTGTTTGCTCATTCCACTGAATTTATGTTGGCTTTTTTTTTTCATGGAATCAGGCTTCCACCATTACCATCACCAACAATTATGCACTATTTAAAGCCAAGCGAAATTGAAAGAGCGGAAGCGAGATAGAGAGAGCAAGATAGAGAGCGAGAGAGAGAGAGAGAGAGAGAGAGCGAGATGGAGAGAAATAGTGACAATAATGCATTTGCAATTGACCAATCCGATTTTCGAGACCAAACATTTGGTGCCTGGTAAAATGCAAACGTAAAAGTTTTCTAGTTGTGTGGCATTTATTCGGAATAAGTTATAAATAGTTTTGAGGTAAATAGAGAATTAAGTGCGATTAAATGTACAATGTGAATCACAAAACTTGCAAAACCAAAACCAATCTTTTTCCCAATCTCCCACTGTGTTTGTTTGTCTCTTTTGCTCTTGCCAATTGGTTGTCATTCGGCTAATTCACTCTTGTGTTGAAGCCAAAAGCAAAAGAGAAAAAAAGGAAAATACTGCATGACATTCGTCATTGAACTTTGTTGGTTTTCAAGTAATTCTCGATGGAAATTATTCAAATTTTGAAATCATCGTGTGCAACACAATCCAACATTTTGAGCACCAAACATTTGATGCATCATAGTCTCAAGTGCCATTTTCGATTACAACTTAGTGGCCTGAACTATGTTCATTGCGATGAAGCACTCAAGCGAAAACTATACATTGTGAATGTAACCCCAAATCGGAGACATTGTTCATTGTTTGTCTGTGTATTTGCGTGAATACGATTCCGTTCGTTGATAAAGCATTTCCTTACTTAACACAACACCCAATTGTATTCAAACACATTTCAATTGTAACTTCCTTCAGCGTGGAATAAATGTGAATGTGATTAACACCTTTTTAGTTTAACGCTTTTCAGTTTTAACCGTGTAAAGTGAACAAAACCATAAGTTGAACGAAAATGAATATCATTATTTTCTATACTAAAAACACGATGAACATTGCGCCAGCGATGAATTAGTTTTGTCTTTTACCACAGACAATGGACCATTTCATTTTGAACGATTCAAATGATGACATTAACCGTCGTTCATTGTTTGATTTATTCTCAACCACATGATTAATTGAGTTTACACATGAAAATCACAGAAAAATTGTGTCAAATTGCATTTTTTGTTTAGAATGCGTTTTTCTAAAACTTCTACGACGGAAATTCATTGATTTTTGAAACAGTATTACATTTTTTTGCTTTTTTAATAACACTGAATTCGCGAAATTAAACGCAATTTGTAAGCATTTTCTTTTTTTCGAGCAATAAGTCTCAATGTTTTGAGTGGAAAGGAAAGCACCAAGAAAACTTTGTTTACCCATTTTGTTTACGCATTTTTGTTGAAAATTTTGAAAATTGATTATCAGAAACTGAATCGCACACACTTTTAAGTAGGATTTGAAGTCGAAGTTTTGAAAATACAGTTTTTTAACAACGCCTTGAAAATTCTTTCAATGTGAACATTTCCCTCGACGAAAAAAAAGTCGAGTTCATTACTTGAAGATAGACAAACAATTATTCTCATTATGAAATACAAATTCAATTTGGATTTTCCAAGATTTATTTGTTAAAAACTGAATGAGTTATTGATTTCGATCGGAAGTAATAAGGGCACGCTCGAAAGAAATGAGAATTGCTCAAAAATGAGCATGAATGTGAAATATGTTTTAATTCTATGTACTTTGGATTTAATAATAAGATTTAGTAATTAGGTGAAGAGACAATCCGGAAAACATTAACAATTACATCTGCTTAAAAATGCATGGAATCATCTGAACGAGGTTTTGTCGTATACAACATTGACATACGGTTATGAGTAGCTTTTCATTTAATCATTAACCAAACATTTTAAGCATTAATCGAGATTAACATTAATAACTGTTGAACTCATAGCATCCGGTGACTGGGTTGGTTTTTATACTGCTTTTCATGTTTGTTATTTTAAACAGAAAAGCCTCCCAAATGAAAATACATAATGAGAAGGGAAAAAAATCAAACAAAATATTTAATGATGGATAATATCGAGCAAAAAACATGTGCTCGGTAAATATGTTTGAAAATGATCTGTTTATTGATACTTTTTATTGTTTAAATCTGATTTATTCATGGTATTTACATTGTCTGTTTGTTAAAAGGTTAATTTTTGCATCAATTTATATCTAGATTTAAATTAAATCATTTGGTATCCATTCCGATTAGTAAACATTATATAATTCACTCTCACTTAATCATAAAATTCACCTTCACACTGTGTTAGTCTCACACCGAAAACAATCTCCAATTTTAAAATTTGTAAAAAAATCTCCCAATAAATTTGTAACATTTTCAAGTTATTCAATAGAATTGTCGGAGAATGATGAAACAAAAGATTGTTATGTAGAAAGTCTGCAAGGGTTCAGAAGAGTTTGAAAAATGTTTTAAAATATTACGTTTCGTTCTAAATTTAACATTTTAAATTGTTATTTTTGCAATAATTATGAATGAAAATGGAATTTACGTACCTTTCGAAAATTGGACTGAATACATCTCACATTAAAACATCCATATAAATAAACCGGTTTTTGTGAAATGTCCGTATACGTAGTAAGATGACTGGTCATTTCCTCTGGTAAATCATGCCGCAAACATTCGTTGATTGCATTTGTGATAGCTTGAAAACGAAGTGTCACTTGATCGCCAAAACGGCAAATGAAGAACAAACTGGCTATCCAACCTGATAGACGAATGATTGACCGCACAATATTCAGGAAATCGCCATTATAAATATCCTGGTCAAATATTTATTTATAGACAAATTTATTCAATTTAAATTAACAACAAACTCATATATAAATGGTTTCAATGACACAAATTACTTTATGACGCCTTTGAAACTTCGTTCTTCTTGAGAATGAGTGTAATATGAGGATATGAATCAGAAAGAAGAATCAACATCATTGCAAATACTCGTTCTATTGCGATGCGAATATTTGTTATTGATCTTTAGTTTCGAATGATATTTTGTCGCGAAATTTGCATTTCATTTTATTGCGACTAATTCCAATGTCCATTTATTGACTGACTAAATAACTGGTATTATTAATAGCGTATTACACGTGTGTTTTGTAAAATGGTATTCCAAAATGAAATTCATGCGAATAACGCTCAGATTTTTAAGTGTGCAGAAGCTGTCACATCACATGAATATGTTGCTAAATGTGTTGCTAGTAGTCAATGACCAACATCAAAGTGTGTGTTCTTCTATCATATTTGGATTTAGATGGAAACGTCCAGTGAATATAGGTCATATTGAGCCGTTTTCGCTTTAGTTTCACATCGTAATTTGGAAAAAATCTTTTGTAAACATTCATTAGTTTTGGTCAAAATCATTAAAACTTTGTCAAATGTCAAAAAGAATTAAAAGTTCGATAACTAAATCCAAACGTTGAAATGATTTATCATATCTGTATGGCTTAAATACCAAATAGTTAATGGAAAATGAACTTGAAAATGAAGTGCAAAATGAACTGGCAATGGTTTTATTTGCAAGGAACCTGATTACAACCATAGATAAGGTTTTCCATACGAAAATCAATCGAATGATGTGACCATGTGAAACACATTTTTTTCGATTGTAATCAGCTGCCTTGAAAATATGGCCTTACGAAACAACTCACTATTTCCATGCGTAAAAAGAAGATGCACAAATAGCCCACTGATATTGGAAAGAACATGGCAATGAACTTTTTATAAAATGTTGAAAATTGTGAAACAAATCTGTCGAAGAGGGATAAGAATAAGTTATTAAAATGAATGTCAATGATTTCATCGCAATATCTTGTTTGTGTTTAATTATTGCATAATGTTCATTTCCAATTTATGTAACAAACATCATGTGACAAAGTTTTAACATATAGCTTTGTCACATGTTAATTTAAATGAAATTGTCAAAACCACTCAACTGTACTGCATTCGAATGAAACGTCGTAATTTCATGTAATTTACAACGTAATTCAGTTTGTTGTTCTGTCGTGTATTTTCCGTTGCATTTTTTAAGGTGATGGGCAACATCCCGAATGCTTTCAATAATATCATCGGCGAAGGCCATAGCGTACTCACAAATACCGAAATAAATACTTATGAATGTCAAAAATATCTCGAGCACACCTACAAATGTAAGCAATTGAAAGACGACAGCAACAAAATATCCAATTGGTGTTTCCCAATTAAAAGGCAGTCTGCGAAAAAAATTCAGACGAAAAACAAATCAATTTTAACCTTGGCAACAACATTCTGTGAGGTGGAATAATTATATCGAGCCAAAACGATATTACATATTTGAAACAAATGTGATAATGTTTTGAGAAAGCATTTTGTTTACTATTTGGTTATACAATATTTGCACTTAAAATAAAACACTTACGCCGTCGGATAAAATAACTGAAATGTATCTGCCGATAAGCCGTAACTGATGTACTTGTAATATGAATTTAATATAATTGGCATAGCGTAAACCATTGGCGATATTTTAAACAAATACAATCCAATGTATTTTGGAATTAATTTCGATTGTTTATGCGTCCTCTCATAAATTTCGGCAGAAATTCCACTTTTTTCACACCCTAAATGGAAACGAATGAAAATATTGATATGCTTTTAATTAGAATTAACTTCAACATTCCTTTTACATATTTTTTTGAAAAATTAAAAATTTTGAGAAAATTGGGAAATTTTTGAGAAAATTGGGAAATTTTTGAGAAAATTGGGAAATTTTTGAGAAAATGGATATTTTGATAATGAAAATTGATAAATTCACTTTTCTGTAAATAAAAAATACAAATTTTTTAAAAGAGGAAATGAATAATTTGTAAAAGTGTTGTTTCGTTTGAATATTTAATTGCAATAAACTTCACTTTAAAATGCTTACTTTCATCAACGATACGCTGCAATTCATCTAAGAAATGTCTGACAAGTTTCCTTTTACGAACAAAATTAAAGTAGAATGCCAAGGAAAGAATAGATCGACTAGTCCAGAAGAGAGTTTCCGAAAAATCGACAATTGTAGCTGCTTGAAATATGAAAAAACCTAATCCTGATGCAAGATATAGGAAAAGAAACACAAATATTTGTGCAATATGTAAACGGTTAAACCAAGTGGGAAAATGCCATTTTTGATCAAACTCTAAACAACCGAGAATTTTTAAATCTCTCCGAACACTTTCCAAGACAATCATTTTGTTAGGGCGATATTCTTGTTTAATTTTTTCACTTTCCACTGAACTTGACTGACACTCACGCCAAACTGAACAGCGTTTCTTGGACTATATACTGTACTCGTAATGTCCAAAACTAATACCAACAAAACGATCATTACATTGTAAAAAAATCCGACAACATGTTATATGCAGTAGTTTTATTATTACATCTTGATAATAATAGGAAGATAATAAGTGATTTGGTATGGGTGTGTTTCACACACGGATCTACCCTCAGTCAAGATTAATTTAGTTTCACTATCGTTCAAATTTGTCAACAGCATTAAACTTCGTTCCAAGTTGAATGTAATATATTTCATTTTCTACTTGGAATATGAAGAATAAAATGCTAAAAATAAAGCATCATCATTTTCAATTGATAATTCATTTTTTTATTTTCAAGTTCATCGCAATCAATACACAAAAAAAGAACTAAAACAAAATCTGTTCATTTCCTTAAAATACACAATCACTCGGACAAATACAAATTAATTGACGCACATATTTGAGAATCAATGAAGTCTCTGGGCGATACAAATAACTAATTTACAAATGTAATGAAACATACTGTAGCTAACTAATTTGAATAACAACATGTTTTGATTTCAAAAACAATAAATCCAGTGTAACAGTTACAATGAAGAAATAACGATAAGAATGAATTTAATTTACAAATAATGCATTAGTTTACCGCTTAAATCGATTCACTAAGTAAGCATATGTGAGACGGAACACACTTGATCAATGCAGTTTACATTATAATTATCACTCGAACGAATTTTCTTGAATATGATCGAAACGAATGATGTTGAATGAATTTATCATGGAAATGGAGAATAATTTTTTTCAATTTGAACAATTCGATTCGATCCTTTAATGCTCCGTCATTTTTGACTTCCTCGCTCTTCTTATCAAATCCATGATGATGCAAATACTTGAGCGCAATCTTGAAAATGATTTAAATATTGTCCTTCAAGACCATAAAATACGAGAAAGCCGCGTATATAATCTGCAATCAAACAGATAAGTGAAGATGTAAAAAATAAGTCATTCCATCATATTTCTCTATTTTCATTTTCTTTTTATTAACATAAAAGGAATGAAAAACAAAAAACAAAACAAATCAAAGCTAAAACAGTAAAAATAGAAAAAGCAATTGTACGTATACCTTTCGAAATGTGACGCGAGTGCATTGAATGTTCAAACAAACATACATGTAAATGGGGCGTTGGGCAACTTGCATCATAGTTCGAAAATGTCTGGTTATTTTCACTGGCATCGCATGCCATGGACAATCATAAACAGAAATGGCAATCTCTTCATAGCTGCCAGTAACATCGTCGCCAACTTTACAAATATATCCAAAACCGGCAATCCAACCAGACATTCGAATTATTGATCGCAAAATGTTCAACAGTTCACCAGCATGGACATCCTGTTTCAGAAAAAAAAAAAAAAAATGTGAACATTATTATGGATCAAAATCCTCATTCGGAAGAATAACTGAAAAATACCTCGCAAATTTTGGCATTCCGCGGGAAAAGTTAAGTTAAGTTTAAGTTGAATGTATAGGCAAGTTGAGACGCAATATAAAAAATGACACCAAAATATCAAGGGGAAAACTACTCAAAAGTAATTGGTAATTTGCGAAAAAATACGATGTAATTGTATTTAAATGTTTCAATTACTTTTGTACGAACATGTTCCAAAAGTGATAAGTAACTTCTAATCGAGAAAAAATAAAAAAAATTTAGAAGTAATCGAGAGGTAATCAAAATGAATCGTTGTGAAAATGTAATTTATAGTCGGGGCCAAATGGAAGTAATCTGGATATAATCGAAAAGTAATAATTTTACTTTTTCGCACACAACATGTTGTGCGTAGAAGTATTGCAATCGGTCAAAAAATTAAGAGCACCCAAAAATACAATTTCTCGCCATTTTGAACCTAGGAAAGTACGAATAACCAATTTTTAGAGCGCAGTAATGTGAGTTTGTGGTATCCTATACGCTGTATGCTGTACGCAAAAATTTGTTAACACGATATCTCATCTCCAACGAGCACGAAAAAAAAAATCTTACTTTAAGCATAAATAGAAATGCTATAGTTAAAAATCTTCGAAACAAAAAGTTGAGCGAATAGTTGAATAACCTGTGGAAAATTCCTTACACAGAAGTAAAAATGCAACTTTAAGCATAATTTGTAAGTCATTTTTGGTTAACTTCCAAAGATAAGATATCGTGCCTAATTCATCTTATTTTGGTGCCAAAAACACATTTCCTCTACAAGCACGTGGCGTTGACGGTAGTACAAAAAGGCAACTAACTGCTTCGTGCGCCCTCTGATTCAAATATTTGCAATTATATCAAATTTGAATTTCGCTCTCTTTTTTCCAAATAAAAAAAATGTTGGCATGTCAAATGAAAGTTGCATTTCAAGGAAGGAAAAACCTATCGATCGATTTTTCACGCTTTTCCGATAGGAAAATTGGAAAAATAAATGAATTTTAGCCCTAATTTATGGGGAGCAAATATTCGAGACCTATTGATAGAGGTATCACTTGCCCAGGCTGATCCATGGATTCACAGGATTTGGCCTGAATTCCAGAACTTCCTATATAACTATGTTTGTAGTTTGTTATAAATCGTTTATATGAAAATCCATATAGGAAGTTCTGGAATTCAGGCCAAATCCTGTGAATCCATGGATCAGCCTGGGCAAGTGATACCTCAATCAATAGGTCTCGAATATTTGCTCCCCATAAATTAGGGCTAAAATTCATTTATTTTTCCAATTTTCCTATCGGAAAAGCGTGAAAAATCGATCGATAGGTTTTTCCTTCCTTGAAATGCAACTTTCATTTGACATGCCAACATTTTTTTTATTTGGAAAAAAGAGAGCGAAATTCAAATTTGATATAATTGCAAATATTTGAATCAGAGGGCGCACGAAGCAGTTAGTTGCCTTTTTGTACTACCGTCAACGCCATGTGTCTACAAGTTTCCTTTCCAAAGAAAATATCATAGTATGGAACTAATTTAGTTAGAGAGAAAGTTGTTTTGATTATGAAAAAACTTAAAATATGTTATTTTAAAATAAAATATAACGAATTCGTAACAGAAATTGAATAAATTGTATGCGTTGGATTTTCAGTGCGGAAAAGTTCATCTTACGGAAGTAAGACATCCTGTTTTGAGTAATTGGCCATTGCCAATTTTGAGATAAATTTGGGAATAGATATGGGGGGTGGTGGGGCGGGGGGGGGGGCTGGCCGTGGGGGAGGGGAGGGGGCGGGGTGGGCCCGGCGGGCGGCGGGCGTTGGTCGGGGGGTATGCGCGGGGTGGTGCTAAAAAAAAGGAGGTCCTAGGGATTGTTGATTGACACTGTTGTAGAAATCACTGCCTTTTTTTGAATGCGTGGTTTTTCGTTGTTTGTTGTCTGTCATTTTTGCTTAATTTGGGAATTAAATTTGCGTATTATCGCGTATCGCATTTAATGAAATTGAAAATAAAATTAAATATAATGAAGAATGTTTAGGTCACTTTTGGTTTTTTTAATGCAAAAATGGGAAAAAAATTTAATTGATTAAGATTGTAGAAAATGAAAAGTAAAAGAGAGTTTAAATTGGTTTGATTGTGAATAGTTAATGTTTGTTTATTTGGAAATTAATCTTGCGAAAAAGAGGACTTAGGAGAATACTGATGAAGATGGAAAGTAAGAGAGAAGATGAAGGAAGAGTGAGAAAAATAAAATGATAAGAGTGAAAGAGAGCGATAGAGGGAGGAAGAGAGAGAGAGTGAAAGCGTTATGGAATTTGAGTGAAATGAGGTTAAATATAAGGTAGTAAGTAGGAGCTTAAATAGGTAAATGGGTAAAAACTTACTGGAAACACTTTGTCTTATTATTGAAAGGTGTATTGATATAGGTATAAATTTCCTGCCCATTTACTCCTAATCATTCTCGATCTTTTTTTCTGTTTTCTTGCATTCACTATTAGAGAAAAAATGATGAAAATAAGGCAAAATTGATATCATGCTTTTGAATAAAGTCAGTTTTAAACCATGACTCATGACGCAAATTTTTGTTTATTTTTGCATTTTCTTTTGAAAAATAATTTTAAAAAAATAATCATAAATTTTGAGTATATTTTATAAAAACTATAAATTGATTATAAATAAGTTAGAAGATAAGAATATTGGTGTATTTTTGTCTGGATCGTGAGAGACTTCACTTTAACCATAATTTTGAAAGATAATTGTACAATTTTATGGTTATTTGATATCTTAAAGATAGATTGCGAATAAAGCACGTGTCATTGTAATAATATATGTAAACGGGTATCATAATAAGAGATAAATTAATCAATAAAAGCTCTCTGTGTGAGTTCACATGTGAATGAATATTGTGTCTAAAAAATTTGCTGGTCTATATTGCTTAGCATCATTTGCAGTGAATGAGTCAGCTTATAAAGTAATATTGGATGTTTAAAACATTTTCTTTTTAAATTTTCGAGCGCTCAGATTAGGTGATTTTTTATATGGCTTTTTTCACTTTCTATAAAATTGACTAAAAACTAGTAAATGGGAATATTTTCATTTCCGATGTAATGAGAACGTTATATTGTGAATATAAGTCTCTAGAGTACATGAAATGAACTGTTTATAGAAATGAACTATTTATATCATTTCATTCATTTTTCACACTAATCATTTTTGGCTTCCTAAAATTACGCATCCAAAGAACTGTTCTGTGTTGTTTCTTTTTACACATTGGATTCAAAGAAATGTTAAAAATAAGAAATGTCACTATGAAATAACTACAAGAAATTTTATTATTGGCATTTTATTTCAATTCAAATGTTAAATATAAGAAGAACATTGCAATAGCAATTAAACAGTTTTAATTAATTCAAATGATAAAACAACACATACTTATGAAGTGACGAAGTCCCTTCACAACGAAATAGCATATTTATTTTTATTTGAAAAAAATTTGATCAGCAGCGGCAAATACGTTTTTTCCATCGTAATCTCTCTTTTCTCCATCCATCTTGATGTGCATACTTGAGCAGAAACTTGAAATTGTTTTAAATAATCTTCTTCGAGGCCAGAAAATACGAAAATGCCAGCGTACATAATCTGCAAAAAATAGGTGAAAGATCACTTATTTGGAATTTTCTTTTTTTCAATGCCAGTGCGTTATTATATAAGAGATTCAGACGATGAAGTGGATCTGAACGCATCATTCGCATCAGGGACAGTTCTCATATTAACAATGCACTCTGTATTTACAAATATATTTCAATTTTTTCAAATAATCGCTCATTTTTTGCGGCAGATTTTTCTTATTTCTAAACTAAATTAATCAAAAAAAAAAAAAAAAAAAAAAAAATAAATTGACACTGAAATCCGTCGTATTAGAGAAAAAAAAGTAGCGTGAAAAACACCACGAAAAAATTAATCCGCCCAATTAAAATGAAAAAATTGTTGCACAACGGATAGAATATTTTGTGAAGATGTTAATTTGATGAAAATCTGCCGTGCACAAGAGAAAAAAAAAGTATTTTGTTCTTGCGGCTCTCGGTCTAAATGTGCAAGAGAATATTTTTTTTCTCAATTTGAACAATTCAATTCGATCCTACGCAAATTCATTATAATGCTTCGTCATTTTTGATTTCCCCGCTTTTTTTCAAATCCATGATGATGCAAATACTTGAGCGCAAACTTGAAAATGCTTTAAATAATCTCCTTCAAGACCATAAAATACGAGAAAGCCGCGTACATAATCTGTAATCAAACAGATAAGTGAAGATGTGAAAAAATAAGTCATTTTTCCATTTCATCATATTGAAACAAAAAAAAAACTATAAACTATGAATAATGAATGAATGAATGATCATATTTCTCTATTCTTATTGTTTTTTTTATTCAAATAAAAGGAATGAGAAAATAAAACAAAAAACAAAACAAAGCGGAAATAACCTTTCGAAATGTGACGCGAGTGCATCGAATGTTCAAACAACCATATATGTAAATGGGGCACTGGGCAACTTGCATTATAGTTCGAAAATGTCTGGTTATTTTCACTGGCATCACATGCCATGGACAATCATAAATAGAAATAGCAATTTCTTGATAACTGCCAGTTACATCGTCGCCAACTTTACAAATATAACCAAAACCGGCAATCCAACCAGACATTCGAATTATTGATCGCGAAATGTTCAACAGTTCACCAGCATGGACATCCTGTTTCGAAAAAAAAAAAATATGAACATTATTATGGATCAAAATCCCCATTCGGAAGAATAGGTGAAAATTTAATAGATTTTCAATTAATATATATTGATTTCTCTACTTACATAATGCATTCGAACGAAGAAAACGCTTAAATATATCGTTGAGACGACGAAAAACATTGACATGAATTTTTTATAAAAATTAGAGAATGAGATAAAAAACCTGAAGAAAAAATAAATGAAATAAATGAAAAGAATTAATAGGTGTTCATTGAAATGATTCCTAAAAGTTCCCACTTTGAATAACTATATGAAATCTACATTGCTAAGTTATTTTCTAATTTCACTTAACTCTATTGAATTTCCGTAAAAATCCATGATATTGCATAGATCGTCGAATAATTCCATTTGTTTCTTATGTGGAAAATAATGACGACATTTTCTGGCCTTGAGCGCAAAATCTCTAAAACGATCTTTAATATCCATGGAAAAAGCAATACAAAATCGACATAAGCCAAAATACATCACCAAAAATGTCACGAAAATTTCTAAAACGCCAAGGAAGAAGAGCAACTGAATGAACGTTGCAAAACCATATCCAACCATCGATTTCCAATTGAATGGCAATCTGTGAGACAGGAAAATAGTTTTTTTTTCAACATTTTATCTAAATTAGCTATTTGCAATTTTAAATTCAAACATACGCAATATCGTAAAAGAGTACAAATGCATTGGTCGAACAGTTTGATGTGAAATATCCGTGTAATGATTTGTAGATAATGGGAATCACATATAAAATTGGCACACTAACGAACGTATACAAGCAAATATTTCGTGGTATGATTCTCGAGTCTTTGTTCATTTTCTTGTACATTTTCGTCGAATAATTTTTTCGACATCCTGCAAAAATTGAACACACACATCAACAATTGTGATCTTTTGTTTTTGGTTTTTATTCAAAATTTCGACTTACTTTCATCAACAATGTCATCGACATCGTTGAAAAATTTCACCAATTCAGATTTGTACCAAACAAACACCGTGTAAAGTGTTATCGAGAGAACGGATCGACTGGCCCAAAACACAGATTCATTAAATTCAATAAATGTATCCACTTCGCGAATATAAAACCAAAATGTCGACACCAGATTTGATATTAAAATCAAAAATATTGAACTGATGTGAATGTAATTCATGTTAATGTGCGAACGGAGTTTGTTACACCAATTTGGCAGTTTTTCACACCAATTCGGCTCACTGATTGGCATTAAACCCAACATTTTTAAATGAATTTTCACACTTTGTAAAACAAACACTTTTTCATTGGCAAGCGCTAATCTTGGTCTAAAACCCGATTTTAACATTTTCGGCAACATGATAACATTAGCCATGATTAACTGAATATCTCTCGCATTTTCAACCATATTTATAGGGTTTTTGTGACCTAAAAGTTCAAAATATGATCCACTTTTCGAATTATTTTCAGATCTACTTACTATTTTCACATTTTAAAAAAAAATGAGTAAAAGTGTTATTTTACACACTACTCATTACCAGTGATTAGATTTTTCTGAATTGTTCACAACTCAGCTTTGTATTCAGAAAATTCCAATCACTGCTCATTACATTTCATATTATTCTTTACGAATGACGTGGATTTATATTCCGTTGATTTGGATTATATCCTGTACATTTATTGACCTCATTTTCAATTTGGGAATTTCAAATTTGACCGTCATTCATCTACGTAATAACGTCATTTATTACATAGAAATTGACAAATAACAATTTCATCAAATACTGCGTGGTATTGACATGTTTAAGATAAGTTTATTTGACCAAAATTAAATATAATGATGAATTGTTTTTCTAGGTCACTTTTATGGTTTATTTTCAATATGCCAACCAAATGGGAAAACAATTTTCGAATATTCAAATTTAGCATTAAGCATATGTAAGAACAACTTGAAATGTTAAAAAGAGAGATTTAAATTGGTTTGCATTGTATGAAACATTCAAAAACCTCTTGACGATGTTAAAATAGTGTGAAGCTTTGACGCAATTCCCTCCTCGAAATATTTCCAAAACTATTCCTCCAAAACATAGAAAAGAAGGCAACAAATTGCGTCATGACTTTCAAATTTAAGCCATTGTTTAAAATTAGATCGATTGTCTAAAATTGCAATTAAAGAGGTCAACATTCAACATATGTGTATGAATAATGATATAAAGTCTTATAAATTGAGAAGTGAGAAATGACAAATGACATTTCAATTAAGAATTGAAAATGAAAATAATGAAAGACTCGATATTTTATTCTTTGTTCTTCTCTATTTTTCATTCTTTTCTTTTCATTCCTTTTAATTTTTCTATTTTATTTGCATAATGACATGTTTTCTTTCTTCTTCAATTTTCTATCTCCATTGAAAGACTATTTAAATGCAATGCAATTAGTTTTCTCATTCATTATCAATTCTCAATTGTTAAATGTTTTTATGGAATTTCTCGAAATGTTTCAAATCCTTTGATGAAAAGTTAGTTGAGGATTAAGTCTAGACTTATTCACTTGAGCATCGACAATCAAAATCGTTTGTTTGTCTCTCAATATGATTTACATTTCGCTCATTATTATGAGCGATAATTATCGCTGTAACTGTGAAATCGTATTAAGTCAAATGTGCTAGTTTGATTTAGAAACTGCGCAATTACTGAAACTTACTTTTCGAATTCAGAGCTAGGACTAATGAGAGAGATCGAAACAAGGAAAAAGCTAAGAAAATGAAATGTACCTATGATTTTCAGTGTGAATGCTGAATATTCAAAGTTTTTAAAATTTCAATTGAAAACGAGTGTTACCTTGAAAAAACCCACACCTGAGTCGAAATATGCACTAATTTAATGCGATGATTTCCGTAATAAATACTTTGGCAATTTTTGGCATGAATAATAATAATTTTGAATTTTTGTTGAAACAAAGTCGACTGTCGTTGGCAAGCAAATCATAATTAAACCTAAAAAATTCTTTTCCTTTGTCGATTATCATGTGCAATAACGCCAAACACACAAATGGTGAATAAATAGAAATATCGGACAAACTTAATAGAATTTTAATAGTTTGGCATGGGAACGGGTTTTTTCGTTGTCTGAATACGAATAAAAAAATTGAACCAACTTTTGTTTACTTAACGTAACTGTCGATATTCTTTTTTATTGTAGTTTGTAATGTTGAAATGTATGTAAATCGCATCAGATTGCATGGGGTGGAAAATGTTAAACAAAAGAAAGAGAGAGAGAAAGAGAGAGAGAGAGAGAGAGAGAGAGAGGAAGAGAGAGGGAGAGAGAGAGAGAGAGAGAGAGAGAGAGAGAGAGAGAGAGAGAGAGAGAAAGAGGTAAAAGTGAAGGCAACCAAGACGGTTCATGGTAACGACGAGGTTCAAAAGATAATAATGAAAACTTCGCTAATGCGATTGGTTTTGTTCACTTCAATTTGCATCGACAGCACACACAGTGTTGTCGTTTCCAGTAGCAGACCTCGCTCACTATTGTATCCTCAATCTTTATTACTTTTTCATTTTCTCTCTTCCTTTCTACTCGCCTCTTTCATTGCCTTTGTCTCCCGCTCTGCAACCCCTTTTGCCTCTGCATCTGACTATCCCACTGCCTCAACTCTTGCTCTCCCATTCCCGCTCCTCTTTTTTCCCGTATCTCCTCTTCAACCTTCTTGATTTCTTCATCGCTGAATCTATTTCGCTTGCCATTTTGTTTTTGTTTTCAATAGTTGCGTTCGCCCTCCCGAAAAGTTTTTCAGTTTGTTCATTTTATGTGCTTGTAATAATCATTATATGAAAAAAAAGGCAGCAGTACTAGCATGCGGTTTAAAAACAACAATTTTCATTTCATGGTGATTATAAACGTGAAATCATGGTTCAATTTTAGTTGGTTAAATGTGTGTCGACAAATTCATTTTTTTTTTTTCTTCTCATTCACTTACCATCAGGTTTTAATTTCTTTCATTTTATTTTTCTCATTTTTTCTTTTAACATGAAACCCGACACAAAAAAAAAAAAAAAAACAAACAAACAAACAAAAACAGCTTGCTTGGTCTCGTTCGCCACTGAAACCGTGATGCAATTGTGCCATGGACGGAGACGCTGTACCATAGCTGCCGATACACAAACGTTCGGCAATCCATGCCGACCCGACTCTCGAATGTATCTCAAAACGGTTTACACATGCGGTAAGTGATGTTTTTAGACTGTTTTTTATTCATCATAATTTCGTTGTAGTTGGGCTTTTTGCACTCGGCAGCCAATGAAAAACTCCATAACAAGATTATAATCACCGGTTATGGCGATTAGCATTAATGATTGTTGTTGTTGTACATACTCATTTTTTTACTGGTTTTCGAAACACGCCAATTTTATAATTGACAACACCTTTTTTTGAATTTCATTCTCGTGTTTGATTTTTCTAACAATACACTTTGCTTGAATATTTGATTGTGGTTTTTAGTACCGAGAAAAGTGCTGCTTGAGAGTTTTGATGAGCCAATGGAATTGGATGAACAAAATCAACAGGAATCCGATTATGAAAATGAGCTCGATGAAGACGGTCATTACAAAGAGGCAATTCCACCAGCGCCTAAATTACAAGGCACCATTCCACGCTCGGATACAAATGCAACGCAAACCATCAGTACAAAACTCTCTGGAGATGCCAACAACTCAAATTCCATTGTTAAACCATTCGCCGACGGTAAGCTTATAAATCACACAACGATATCAAGTCGTCATTCATGTGCTCTTTGTAATTTATTCAAATCGGAATTTTAAATTTTTTAAAGAAAGAAAACCTTTTTTTTTCTCGTGCGCATCAGTGATGTAATGTAATGGGAAAGCATGGGGTTATGATGATTTTCATAATTTTTCGTGTGCAAAGGGTAGACACAATATTATTGCTAAACTACTTGACAAAAAAAAAAAAAAAAAAAAAAAAAAAAAACATTTAAATTGTAACGAAATGCTATAAAAATGACCAGCAAAAGACCCGCAGTTGGGGACCGAACAAACATTTTCCTCGCGGCCACGTGCACAGTCAATTTGCATGATGTTGTTGGAATCGTATTTAATTAATTTTCCTGTGCTGTTGTGGAAAATGTTGCCATTTTATCACCATGTCGGCTGAATCATTTTTTCATATTTTTCCACTTGAGTTTTTACGTTTGATGTTTGAATTTTCGGACGAATGATGATGATAAGAGCGCGCGCCGTATATTTATTATTATGAGTGACGAAATGAAAAATGTGCAAATAAAATATGCTCACGTTCATTTTAAAAGGTACTTCGGGAACATAAGAGCGTACTTACAATTTTACATTATTGTCTTTCTTTGTCGCATTTTTAGTCGCCCAACTCGTTTACATTTTCTTCACACGCAATCATTTGCTCCTTCTTGTTTTCTCTCTCCCGCTCTTGACGACCATATATTCACTTTTCTTTCTTTTTCTTTCCCCCTCTCTTCCTCATTTTCTTCCGACCTCTTCTATTCTCAATTTCTCTTTCACTTTCTCAATCCCCCTTTCAATGTCTCTCTCTTCCTCTCTCTCTCTCTTCCTCTCTCTCTCTTCCTCTCTCTCTCTTCCTCTCTCTCTTCCTCTCTCTCTCTTCCTCTCTCTCTAACTCTCCCCCCATTCATTTCGTCCATTGACTCTTTCACTAAATACCCATTTGCATTTATCGGAGCAAACAGAATTTTTTTTTATTTCGCAAACGAATTAAACATCGGTGAATTGAACAAAATGCACGTGTCTCGACATAGTCTAACGCATAAAAATGCAAACGAACCACGAGACAAATACGCCCGTTACGCTTATGCCAATTAGTTTTTGAGCCGTGACGCTTAAAACAAAAACTCAAGTGGCACTCATTTGATGTGTTGATTTCGTTTGCTAAATTACATTTCGGCATGGTTTTTATTTTGAAAAATGATCTAAACAGTGTAATATAAAAAATGCGGGGTTAAAATTGGACCAATTTTGGGGTGAAATACGAGTTTCGAAAGAAAAGCCACTAAAAAAGACACTCAACGAAATATGAATAAAAATTACACAAGAAATATGCCTGAAAAACTGAGTAAAATAGAGAAATAAAGTAAAATTGAGATAATACACATAAGAAATTTGCGAAACGAGCATAAATGGATCAGGTAGCAGTAGATCCGTTTGAAATGGAAAAATTATAGCGAAAGAGAGAAAAGCGAAGCAAAAGAAGGTCATCAGCAATGTGAGTTAAAAAAGAGGAAAAATAGAGAAAAACGATGAAATAAAATCGAATAAAAAATCGGTGGAAGCACATGAAAGAGACATCAAAAAGTTTAGAAAAACCGTGAGTAACGTATAACTGACTATCAACAGAAAAAAAAAAAAACAAAATATTCTGATGTTTCTCGAGCAGAAGTAGAAAGGTGTGCATTTATTGCAGAAAATTTCATGTTGGCTCGCTTGGGTTTTGTTAAGGTTAATAATTGATGGTGTGAAATTTGCATGTTAGCCACGTATCGCCATCAACTGAAAATGGCCGACAATGAAAATGAACAACAACAAAAGAAATGTGCATAGTTGTCGTTTGTTCGCCGGTTGGTCGAAACGGAAGTAAAAATGACACACGTAAAAAAGAAAATAAAGTGGATTTGCGACTGAGCCGTGTGTATATCGTGGCACATTACCGTCGCACATAGTACGCATCATGTTGATTGCATTGTTCTCACCAGTGTTCACGTTCTCATCCATTTTGGTTGCAGCATGAGATAGAGAAGAATTCATGAAAAATATATTGTCACTGTACACTGTTTGGTTTGGTCTTTTTTTTCCCACGCCTGCCACTGTGTCCACTCAACGTGAGCTTTAAAATCATAACATTATCACTGGTCTGTCGCATTTAAATGTTTAAACAATGTTTTTTATTTCGATTTTTTCGCTTTATGTCTCTCTTATTCACGCTTTTCCCACTTCTCTTTTTCTCCCACACACTTCTCCTCTCTTTTTCTGTCCCCCTCTCTTGCTCTCTCTATTTCTCTGTCTCTTTCTCCATTCCTTTCACTTCCTCTCTTTCCCTCTCACTTCCTTTCCCTCTATCCCTCTCTCTATCCGTCTCCTTTTCTCTCTCCCTCTCATTTTCTCTCGATTTTTCTCTCACAACCCATTGTCTGCCACCCTGAATCCCACACCCCCCGTGCTGGATTTGCGGAATGGCGCACGTTCACGGTGTCTTTCTCTCTCTTTCTCTCTCTCTCTCTCTTCTCTCTCTGTCGGCTCTCTCTCTCTGTCGGTCTCTTTCTCACCCCACATTTCAAATGCATACAATTCATTTGAAAAACGGACTCTCGAATGAACAATATACAAGTAGAAATACATTTGGTCGTTCGCCAGAATGAATGTTGGTGAAATTACAATATTTTAAGTGGGCGACAAAAGACAATATAATTTGTAAATTTTATGCTGTCGCTCATGAATCATGCAATTGTTTCTGTTTGTTTTACACTCGAAATGAAATCATTTTGGCATGACGTTTGTTTCGATTTTGCATGCTTTGCTATCTTCGGTTCTGTTTTTTTTTTTTTTTTTTTTCATTTTCATTTTCATTTTCATTTTGTCTTTTGTGTATTGTAAATTGTATGTTTGCTTTTCGTTGCAGCTCATTACGACGAAATATTTTACATATGTTTATTCTTTGGCATTGCTGTGTTGATTTTATTGAGCTCCATTATGATTGTATTCGGTCGAATTATTTTGCATAAACGAAATACTATGGCCAGTGCTATGAATTCGGGTGCGGTTAGCGTTAGTGAAGTATCAACAAGCGTTGATGCAATGACAAAACTTCAATCATCCGATACAATTGTTGTAACAACATTGACCACGGACAACGATACAAATAACACGAAAACTGGCTCAACCATCAATAATCCTACAGATGAATGCACCGAAAGCACAACAGATATCGATCTCACAACCAAGATATCAATACCCAGTATATCGAGTCGGAATAATGTAAGTTAGACTATATATTCATTCACAAAATAAATACAGTTTGATTATTTGTTGTTGTCATTTTTTTTTTTCTCTATTCCCATTGCAGCAACAGCATTTGTATAACACATACACGCCTAGTTCTTATGGTAATTTAGAGCCAAGCAGCATATCATATGCCTTAGTTACACCCGATTTATACAATGGCAATCAGACAATGGCACTTCATAGCACCATGTTGCGAACACCATCCAACCAAACATCAACAGCCGTCAATGCTGCTGCTGCTGCCGTCAATGCTGGACTTTATAACCATACTCTGCCACACAATCTCCGTATGTATTCATGTCTCAATCACAGCGATTACAAATTCCATTTTATTACGATCAATTCCATTTAACTGCATTTCCCCCCCCCCCCCCTTCCGTTTCCAACATTTTGTTTACAAAACTATTTATTCGACAACAAATGCTCAGTTGTTTTGTATTTATTTACAACTGAATCGATTTGTATTTTGCGATAAAGAAATTTGTTTGTTTTACCTCATGCTATTCACATTTTAAAATCGAACATTTGCGTTTACATTTCATTTTCTATTGATTTGCATCCATTGGATATCGCTAACTCGTTTGCAATCGCATTCTCACTTCAAAATTACGAAATTCAATTGGAAAATTTCGATTTTTGTGAATTTTTGGATTTTTTAACACTTTTTTGACGTTTCTCGTGATTACTTTGCTGTTTTACTTTTTATTTCGCACTGAAATATATTCTTTATCTTTTCGTAGATTCTCGCGCTTTTTCTAATTTTTTTTTTTTGTCCTTTTATTGTGCAAATTTCCGCGAATGTCGTGATTTTTTTGTCAGTTCTCTTCCATTTTTTTCAATTAACATAAATTTTCACCAACTTCTAGAGATCTTTTTGATAAATGTTCCCCTTTTTTTTCATTCTTCCATACTTTGCCTTGATTTTTCTTAAATTTTCACCACATTCCTCACTATTTTATCCTCACATTATTTATCACATTTATGCATTTCCCTCAATCTCTGAAGTTTTTTCATTGTATTTTTCTTATTTTTTTCACATTTTCTTGATTTTTTCATATTTTTCTCATTTTTCATTTCACCACAGTTTTTCCAAATATATCCAAATTATCCTAAATGTTCATAATTTTTGCTTCCCTCTTACCGCAGGAAATCTAAATCGAACATTTCGACCGTCATCGTCGTCACCAATACCAGAGATACCACCAACCCATCACATTTTAATACCAGCAAATCCAACACAAACCCTTGATCGTCATCTTTATCATCTCAGTCCGTTATCACCAAATTCGTCAACCACATCATTACGAAATACATCGACATTTATGCCCGTTTCAATTGCGCAACCACCACCAAATGCAACAATTGTACCAGTAAAATCAATCGTAGCACCAACATCAATACTCCGGAAAACAACATCGCCTAGTCCAAACACTGAATCATCCGCATATTTATACGGGTGACTACAAAAACTCCGAACAATTGTGATAGTCTACTAATTTACATTTTAAAAACAAAAAATACACACAAAAGAAAAAAAAAATCTAACAAGATATGAAAGAAGAAAAAAAATGCAAAACACAAAACAAAAAAACAAAACAAAAAAAATTACACCAAAAAAACAAAAAAAAAAAAACAAAAAATCGAATTTTCTTTAAAATTATAAATGTTTATGCCGTCGAAATTCGGCGATAATCAAAGGTTTTGAATTTTATAGTTAAACGTATGAATAAATGATCTATCAATTGGTTAAAACATTTGTAAACGTTCTAGTTCGGATGATGATGATGATGATGATAATGATTTATTTTAAGGTTTTCTTTTTTTGATCTTCAATGAATATGTTAATATTAATAATAATGATAATGCACGTATATTTGATTTTATGATGGAAAAAAAATGAACAAATTTTATTAAGACTATTTATGAATGAAAAATGATAATGATTTTGATGATATGCAAGAGTTTATTTCGAAAAATTTAGAATAAAATTGAAAAAATGACAATTTTTAATGGCGCGAACTTTTGATGTTAGAAAAAATGATGTTTTAAGCAAATCTAATGAAATTGATTTTAGTGCAGGTCTAAGAAAGTGTAAGTTTCAGAATGAAGTAAACGTCTCTGTACATTTGAAGGTAATTCGTGAATCAAAGGCCATAACTTTAAGTTTGTACACAAGAAATGTCAACATAATTTGTGAATTCAATGAATATTTGCTTAAATTGTCCTTTATTTATTATTAATATGAAGAAAAATTGATTATTATTGTCGTTCATTCAGCCAATAAAAAAAAAGATACTGACGAAAGAAATACTCAATAATTATTCGATTATAATCATTTATAATCGATTTAAGAAATGCCACCACACGAAATTTAATTCTAATTTTAGAATGCAATTTAAAGAACACAACAAAAACTTCACTACATTGAGTGTAAAACATATTTGTATTATGGCAATGAAAAAGTAATTTATGTGGAAATGCGCATGGTTGATTTAATCCGAATGTCTGAGACTAATTGGTTCAAGTACCGTTGAATTTCTATAAAATTTTGAATGTACATTTACATGATTTTTAGTAAATCCTTTATGGAAAATTAAAATGGTGATCATGAAACAGATGATATGTATCGATTATAGCGAAATGGATCGAATTTTGGGAATTTTATTGATGAATTGAATTTCTCAAGGATGAATTGATTTAATTAGATGAAATTTGAATGAAACAATAAGAACGATGAAGTAGGATTGTGGCAAAAGAAGAGAAAGAAGGGAACATTAGAAGAAGTAAGAGAGAGAGAAAGAAAGAAAAAAAATAAAAACTAAAGGAGAGAAAGTTTGTGAGAGGGTAACAGAGGGTGAGAGATGAGGTGGAGAGAAAGACGGGGAGAGAGAGGGAGATATAGTAAGAGGAGAGAAAAATAGAAGAAAAGGAGAGAGAAGAGAGGGAGACAAATTAAAAGGGAAAGAGATCGTGTAGTAGAAAATCGAAAAATCGAGAAATGATTGTGAGAAAGGACGAAAGTTACCTATCGTAAATGTTTTAAAGAAATACTTACTCAAATACCTAGAGAAATAATTAAACATAATTCATAAATTGATATGGCAAATTATTCCAGTGTCATCTCAGCGTCTTCACAGAGATGAATATGATGTGTTGATGGAGTGAGAGAGAGAGAGACATTTTTCGCTAATAAATGTATAGTGCGTATAAAATCCATTAGACAAAATACGAAAGTGTATGAAATGACGAGAGCATACACTTTAAAATGTTGTGTAACAAACGCAACACTATGTAAAATGCATTGTAACATTTTTGAGGTGAGAATGTTTGAAAATGATTATTCCGTTTTCCTGAAACTTTCAAACGATGTACCGGGAAAAAAACGACAACTGAAACGATTCATGTGAAAACTTTACACGTAAATTGTGTCGAAACAATTGAAAATTACACATCTTTACATCTTCATCATGCAATATAAAATGGAATGTGTTTTATTCAATTTGTATCCATTTAAACATATTGAACAACCTTCATATGTGTAAACTAGCATTTACTAGCACGGAAATTGGCATGTTGAATGCTTTATTATTGTTGGAATCATTTATTCAAGGAAAACCCAGACTTTTCATATTTCATTGTGTTGCTGTTGTTGTTGTTGTTGTTGGAATCATTTTAAAATACAGTTGAGTTAAGTGCAAAATGTGACGAATCATCGACATGAATCCCAAAAACATATTCATTTTCTTTGTTCTATTTTCAACAAGAATTGGACTAAAAGTTATGGAAAATGAAAAGCATTTACATGACCCAATTTCTATTTTCAACAAAATTTGTCTGTGGCATTGTTACGATAATAATTATTCCATCAGCCATTACTAGCCAATGTGAATCACAACAACCGTACACATTATTCACATTGAATTTACAATAATATCATTAAGTGTGTAGTAAATTGTCTGTGCTGATTGAATTTTGCACAAATTCATTCAACAACATAAATTTTTTCTTCTTTTTGTCGTATTTCATTCATCTCAATTAGCCTCAAAAAATTGTGATTGCATACCGGTTTGTGCATGGTACAACATATGTTTGTCACACAAATTGGCTGGCATTTTACTATTCTCTCATCTGTAAATAATTTTTAAACAAAATGAAAAACAGTAATTTAATTACATTTAGCTAATTAACGTACCTAAAATAATAAAATGAAATGGAAAAAAAAAAAAAAAATAAAATGGACACCGAATACCAACAGCAGTAGCCATTTACTGTGCAGCACATTAATCAGAATGACAAAGATTGAAATATATTAAAATAATAAATTATATCTATGCGTTGAAATTCAAATTAATCACATTTCAAATAAATGAACATCTGTGAAACAAAACTATAAATATATATATAAATATCATATGATGAGGTAGTTTTCTTTATGATTTTTACACATTTTAATGGATTTCAGACATTGAGATATGGAAAAATGGACATTTGAGGATGATAAACGTAAGTGAAATGGTCATTAATCTGCCTGTCTTTTTTTTTTTGTTGGCCATATATACTATACATTGCTACGTAAGCAATGTGAAATATTAAACATGATTGTGGACACTAATAGAAGCTTTTAAAGGAAGACAAAAAAAATTGCTTTCATTAGATAAGTTTAAATGAATTTAGCTTGTGCCATTTCATCCAAAGAAATTTTAATCTTTTCAAAGTATTCGAGGATATTGTAAGCGAATTTCGTGAAAAAAATCTCATAATTTTGGTAACTTGATGATCGTTAAACTATTTTAATGAAAATTCACTCATTTTTTGTTATTTTGATAATTTTCTTTGTTTTTCAAACGATGAATATCGATTTTTAGGGAATTTTAGTGGTTTTTGATGAAATTTAGTGAATTTTTGTTCATATTTAGAGATTTGAAAAAATCTTTTCATCAAAAATAAAAGACATTGATTAACACTGACTTGATCAGCGTCAGGAAATATCGTCAGTAATTATCTCATTGCGTACCAAACGAAACGTCGCTGCGCAAACACATCCGGAAAGGTGAATCAATTTAAAAAAAAAACAAACAATAAAAATATTTGAAAAACATCAAACAAAAAAAATTAACATCACAAAAAGGGCGGCCCGGCGAAGGAAAATATAAAAGAAAAAAAAAAAAAAAAAAAAAACCCAGAAAAAATCAAAAAAATCAAAACAACTTGCAGAGCAATTTGAATCAACATTGCAGGCAATTTTCAGTGAATTCTTCTTTTGACATTTTACAATTTCTTTCAAACATTTGTTTATTTGTTTATTTATTTTACAGCAATTTGCTACGAATTTTGCAAGAAAATTTGGTTAAATTTCCCATTTGTTAAATAATTTGTTCCAAATTAATAAATTTCTATTTCTCACTTATTTTGTACATTTTTATAAATTCTTTTTCCGTTTTTTTCCGACAAAAAAAGCTCAAATTTCACTCAATCCTTTCATTAATAAAAAAAAAAAAATTTTTTTTGATGATTTCTTCAAATTTAAGTGTATCTCTTTCCTTTTTAGTGGTTTTCATTTATTACCAGAAATTGCATTGCAAAAAAATGTTGCTGTTTACGACTTCAGCAATCTCAAATAGTCAATTAATGTTAAAATTTGGCACAAATTCAATTAAAGCTGATAAAAATGGTGATGGAAGTGATGTTCAAAAAAAAAAAAAAAAAAAAAAGACGAAATGAGGACAATTAAAACTTCATAACCATCATATTAATTTAGGCAATTTAATGTTGAGTTTATTTTTTCACCCACACTCGACTCTGGTGTGAAATAAATGTTTGATTTCAGTGTACGGAAGGAATTAATTTCGATAATTAACCGAATAACAATGTTTCCATTGTAACGAAGACGGAAAATGGTTTCATTTAAATCATTATGATGTTTCATTCGCGGAAAGACATGAAGGGTCGATACTAAACACGGTCTCAATTGTCTCAAGTGTCTTAATGTTTAATTCTAAAAAAAAGTTTGAGCATTGTCATGACTCCATCGACCGAACAAAGGGTCTTTTTATGACAACGTTCATGTGGATGGTTAATCATTGTGTCATTATTAAAACCCAGACTCTTAACAAAAGTTTCTTTCTTTTATGTACCTGTGTTGAAGAGCGAAAAAAAAAACTCACGACGAAAATATTGTGCCCAAAATACAAAGCCCACACAATGCGATTTGACTGCTAGCTTATTATACTTGCAAATATTCATACGACGGCAGAAAAAAACACCCCAAAAGATTCGAATGGCACAATACATGAGGAAAAGTGTGGTGAACATTTTATTGGCTCTAATCACGACCAGCAAGGAACAATTTACATTTTTTTTTTTTCTCTCTCATTTCACTCATTATTTTGCTGGGTTGGTATGAAATTCGGGTAAAATGCAGATTCGTGGTGTTTTAAGCGCGTCGTAAAACTTTTTCTCTTTTGAAAAATGTTTGAATTTTGTTGTTGTTTTTGTTGTTGTCCATTCTTCATGAAAGTGATTGTAAAATTCACGCCCAAATATTCTTATTGCCGTCTTTGGGCGACAATGCAACGATTTCTCTTTTAATTTTACTTTAACTTTCTTTCTCTCCCCCTCTTCGCCTCCTCCTCTCCCCTCTCTCTTCTTCCTTCTTCTCTTTCTTCTCTCTCACTCTCTCTATCTCCCGCTCTTTCCCCCATCTCTCTATCTCTCTCCTCTCTCTCTCTCTCTCTCTCTCTCTCTCTCTCTCTCTCTCTCTCTCTCTCTCTTTCTTTCAATCTCTCCTAACATCTTCCTTGTCTTCTCCATGCTATGTTTTTCTTCGAAATCTTTTTCGGAACAACAATTTATACAGACACAATTACCGTGATGGACGATTAATTTGGTGTATTCACTTCTATTGCTTTGATACGTTCAGGTGCTTGAAAGCCAAAATAGAAATATTCATCTTCATGAATTCTATTCAGATTAGATCAACAAAAAAGAACAACTGCTATTTACTTGAATACAACAATCATCTCACTCATTGCTCAAGGCCATTTTGTATAATAAATAACTTTAGGTTTTTTGTTTGGGTTTTTTTGCCACTTCCTGTCTGACCTGTTTTGTAAACTGTTGCGTAATGACTCGCATTTAAATCGAACAAGTTTACAAGAAACAGTTTATGGCAAATGATTCTCTCATTTCAATTGGCAAATAAAATTAATTGAGCTTGAAATTTATGCAAAGGTTCATCTATATATAAATTTAAAAAAAATCGATCAATTTTCTAACCCATTTTTTCTATAAATATTGTTATAAAATTTTTCTTTGTTCAGGGTTTTGATATCCATTATCAATTGTCAATTGTCAATTGACAATTCAGAGCCGTATATATTGTCGCGTTGTTTATGGGACAATCTTTGTAATTTTTTGTTTTGTAAGTTGGCAACTGTTGTGATTTGTAGATGAAGCCTTCACATCACATCAAATGCCGTGCACTGTATTTGCTGTCACAAAAAATAGTCACTCAAAGAGAGCACAAGTAAAACACAGATTCTCCGTATTTAAAAAACACATTCTCCGAAAAATTAACCAAAAAAGTAAGTATTTAAACTGTATTTTATGGGGAAAAAATCGAATTTTGATATTTGATAATGTTAAAAAATATTCAATTGGAGCATTTGTACAAAATTGACATCATGATTATTTTATTGCAATTACAAAATTTACGTCATCATTTGTGTACATTACATAAGAGAGGATTTTATTGAATTTTCTACAACATTTTGATTGATTAGAATACAAAAAATTTATCGAGAAACGTAAATCAATATATTTCGTTCGCTTTGCTTTCTATTATAATAGTTTTTCAATTTCTTTTAATACAAATTGTTGTTGTTAGTCCCCTCTCTAGAAATGTCGATTTGACGGCATCTTGCGTAATTAAAGAAACACATTTTTTTTTTCACTGACAGCTCAATATCACACAACAAACTGCGTATTTTATTTTTGAATTTGAGAATTTTCGTTTTTCTTTTATTTCTATTGAATTGTTGTTTGATCATCAACAGATTTTTTATCATGAACGTTGAATCGGGTGACGGTACTATGAACTATCAATTGAAACAGAATTTAGAAAGAATGGCGGACAAAATAAAAGAAGAACCACTCAAAGAAGAATCATCAGATGGGATTGAAATTGGTTTCGCTACACGACATACGCAGATTGATATTGAACATGAAGCAAATCAACAGATTAAATCGGAAGATGAAACAGATGGTGAATTTGACTCAGATATTGATATTGATATGGATGAATTGAAAGATGAAATTGATTGTGAAGGAAAGAAAAAAAATGACATAAATGATTCTGCACCACGCAATCAAAATATCGAATCAACAATTGATTCAACGATCAATCGAAAGAAATCGAAACCAATTGATAAAAAAAAGAGCGGTGGAAATCGAAAACAAAACAAAAGGAAAATTCCGCGGAATAAAGCGTCAAAGAAATTGATGATGCACAAATGTCATTTGTGTAACTATGAAACATCAATTAAAGGACATCTCACGGTGCACAATCGAATTCACACCGGCGAAAAGCCGTTTCACTGCAACATTTGTTTCAAAAATTTTACAATCAAATCCAATTTGATGCAACACATTAATACTCATAGCCGAGAATTCCCATTTCAATGCTTGAAGTGTAGCCAGAGTTTTGTAAACGAAATTGAAAAGAATGATCACGAATCGAAGTGTCAACATCGTCAATTCATGTGTAATTTGTGTGAATACAAAACTCACCACAAAGCACAGTATATTTTGTATTATGACTTCACAATGTATTCACTTTGACAATGCGCGTCTCTCGGCATATTTATCATCATTTTTCACACAACGTCACTCTTTAAACTGATTTTCTGTCCGCATATTACTCACTCAAAATTTTGAATAAAATTTCTTTAGAAAAAGATATAAAGATTGCGATGAAAATTAATTTTCTCCTACGAAAAATTTCTAATCAATTTTTTCACGTTTTCATCAAAACTTATTAATTTTTTTTAAAGATTTGGCATTAAATTGATCCAGTGTTTGAAGTAGATGAGATATTTTCAACAATTTTATTGAAAATAATCGGAAAAAGTACATTTTGAAATCTATGTTCACAATTTGTTGCATGCAGAAAATTCAATCTCCTTCTGTTTTGTGGAAAATTTAAATTGCGTTATATCGTTCATATGATGCGGTTCATAACGAAATGAATCCGTTAAGAGTGCATAATTCGAAAGTGCTTGTGCATTGAATGAATGATTATTTCGCATTTAATATTCTATTGCTTCTTACTTGCTCCCTCTCGTTTTCACTTGTAATTCAAACACACACACACACACACACACACTTATTTGTTGTCTTGAAAGCTTTCACTTTTAGTCTTACTTGTTTATGGTCTCAGTCGTTCTCTCTTTATAAACATGTGTTTCCCTCACTCTATTTCTCTTTTTCCTCTATTTCTCTCTTACTCTCTCTCTCTCTCTCTCTCTCTCTCTTTCTTTCTTTCGCTTTCTCACTCTCTTTTCTTTTCTAATTCTTTCTCTTTCCTACCATGGTAAGAAATATGATGCACCATACTGACTCACTTCTGCTTCCCCACAAACTCCCTCTTCCTTTATTCATAATCGGTTCAAGTAAATCGTTGTATCCGTTAAGCGCAATAATTACACATGAATCATATCTAAAACGGATGCAATCGCACACTTGAAACGCTCATCATTGTACATAGAATTCATTTGAGAAAAAAAAAACGGGGTTAAATCTCTTGCATAAATTGAACACAAACTCAACACCGGATGCACTGATTCAAACGGACTATTAAACCCATTATCACCTCGTAATTATCATGATTATATACGTTAAGTACTTTCATTTCATTTCTGCATCCATTTCAAAGAATCATTGTTTCTTTTCTCAGACCACACTTGGGCATGTTATAGAAGATTTTTGCAATTCAAATGAAAAAAATTCAAACCAATTAATCTTAAATTAATCTGAATGGTAATCATGTGGTGCAATTCACTTTACACATTTTATATGCAACTTTCATTTTTATTTCAATTCTGGGTCAGTTTTTTTGCATATTCATACCATTTTTTCATTTATGACAATGATGTAAAATTGAAAATAGCAATGATAATTGATTTTCAAGTGAAATTTCCCATTTAAACATTTTGTTCAGAGCATTTAATGTTATGAAACCTTGTGATTTCGCGATTACTGAAGGATTTCATTATATTTGTGATCTATTGACTGAATGGTTTTAACCAACAATCTTATAAGTTTTGAATTTGGCCGATTTTTCGTGTCTATTATCATCATAAGATATGTAATTTAAACCTACCTCGTAATGTATTCATAACTACATTTTCAGAAATATTCAATAATATGAACAATTAATTTCCAAATTGCTATACAATATTTTTACACGATTTTCGAAAGATTCTCACCTCATTTCACTCACTTTAAATTTTCACTTATTTTCTTGGTTATAACAGAATCTATGACTATTTTTTCGATAAATGTCCATTATGAAAGTGATTTAATTGGAATTTTTGCCGCAGAAAATGTGATAAAAACGAAAGCGTGCATTCTCGAAAATTATCATATGTATGAATACTCTAAATCTAGGGGGAAATGTCTATTCAAAAATTTGCAACATTTGCACAATATTTGCAACATTTGCGAATATTTAAATTTTGATATTTGCAACATTTGCTCGATATTTGCAACATTCGCTCCATATTTGCAACATTTGCTCGATATTTGCAACATTTGCATCAATTGGTGGAAAATTTTCAAAAAAATATTTGCAGATATTTGCAACATTTGCTCGATATTTGCAACATTTGCTCGATATTTGCAACATTTGCTCGATATTTGCAACATTTGCTCGATATTTGCAACATTTGCATCAATTGGTGGAAAATTTTCAAAAAAATATTTGCAGATATTTGCAACATTTGCTCGATATTTGCAATATATGCTCGATATTTGCAATATTTGCTCGATATTTGCAACATTTGCACTGCATTTGCAATATTTGGAACAAATTTGAATATTTGTTTTGAGATATTTCCCCCTAGCTCTAAATCATATCACTTGGACGACAATGTATGTTCGAATGCCGCATTTGAACGACTTTTGCGCAGATACATTCATATCGCATAAATTATCACCATGAATCGACAAATAAATAGTTCCTCGCCCCATAGACTGCAATTTATTTTAACGAATCATTCGATATCGATAGCAATTCAATAAATAATTCCATTTTGCTGCAAGCCAATTCGAAAATTCAACGGTGTATTTTAATTTTAATACACTTGTGTATAGTTGCATTGGATAAGCAAATCTTGAAAATGCGATTTGATGAATGCATAAATTGTTTTTGCTCCGATTTGAAATTTCAATGCAAATGCGCAGTGAATAAAATTCCTTGATAAATGTACCTTCGCTTCTCTCTCTCTCTCTCTCTCTCTCTCCCACTCACATCAAACATTCTGTCAAATGCAAACCGCATCAATTCCAAACTGAATTGTGTTTCATTAACAATTGCTCAAAAATGGCGAAAGAGACAGAGATGAACAGAGCGAGAGAGAGAGAGTGGGAGAGAGGGAAAGAGAGAGAAGCAATGTCAAAAAATGGCACACACGATCCCGTTTGCTACCTGAAAATTTACGGAATTTATGAGCAAACAACAGCCCGATTGGTAAATACAGCAGTATTTACTCAATTTACCATTGTTATGACAGTGTTTCTGCAACATGCAGCGAATCTATTTTTCGTTTTATTTTTTTTTTTATGTTCATTTTTGGTTGTTGATCTGTCTCGTTTTGCACACTCAGATACCTTGCGATGATTTGTGATATATGCACGTCATTCAAATCAAACAAAATGTCAGACCGCACACATCCATGTCCAAATGACCGGCACAACAATCATCAGGAATAATGCAAACGCATAAAAAACACATTTATGAATGCTCATGCTCCAAAATCCAAATCAAATACTGAAATACAATTGAAAATACAATTTGATTGGGAGCGAAAATGAACAATTTTGCCATCGAATTTTTGATTTTAGTTTCATTGAAGAATCCAAGCTTGTTACTTCATGTTAAGTTGTTAAGTTAACACATTTCTTTTTTGAAGTGGACATTAGGGTATATCGATATCTCAAAATAATTGTGACCATGGTTATAACCTCTGAATTACATCGAAAACAACGGAAATGTCGCACCAGAAAAAGTGTTGCGACAAAATATTCGGTATTTGTGATGAATTACCTCTGATTCAACTGCCCACAAAGGCAAATGCTTCAAAGAACATTTTGTTTCATAAATTCAGTGTTGAAGAGGAATTGTATTAGTTATGCTGTGTATCACATATTAGGAAAACAATTGAATTTGTAAAGGCGGTTTGGTCAAAAACAAACATTAAAATCACTGCCGACAAGTCAATTGAACGAAGTCGAAATGATTGAATCTCCTTTCTATCTCTTTTTCTCAGTCTCTGTGTGTCTTTGTCACCATCACGGCCTCTGTCTATCACTTTCCCTTTTAAACTTTGTGAGAGAATGAACCTAGTTAAATTCCAATAATTTCAAGATTTGAGCGTCCTTAATAAAAAGTCTTCACGAAATTATACATCAAAAATTTGACATTTAAAGTAAATTTTAATAAAAATATTCAAAATAATCAAATTGAAAATTCGAATAAAAACTTTGGTTAATTTTAAAGTTTCATTTACTTTGAACATGATTTCAATTTAAAGCATGTAAATTTGAATTTTTTGCTATTTTTGTAAGTAAATTACCTAGGAAAATATTTTCTCACGAACAAATGAAATTTTTCAATTAAAAAGTTTTTGAAAGAATTGTTTATACATTTTACACATACAGGAACTGTGTGTCATAATGAATTCATTAAAATATTGTGTAATTAACGCATATGTGCACCAATGGAACAGCAAAATTTGCTTCGTTTAGCTCTCTATTAAAACTATGCTGTGAAGAAAATTGCAGAAACAATGTTATGTGAAATCCCATTTGATACGACAAGTGAATGAGGAAAAGTGCCAACATCCATCCAAAATCCACTTAAATAAAATAGTCTTGCTATAAGATAATGTAAATGACTGGTATTTTGTTAGCGTGTGTGCATTGCATCCGGTATTGCGAGTTCATTCACAGGGATTGTGTTTGTCGACCCTGTGGGCAACAATTCTATCTCGCTCGATGTTTTTTTTCTCACTTTCTTTGGCTGTCTTTATCTTTTCTTCTTTTTGTCGTTTTATCATTTGCTTGCTCCCTCTCTCTCTCTCCCTCTCTCTCTCCCTCCCTCTCTCTCTATCTCTCCCCCTCTCTCTCTCTCCCCCTCTCTCTCTCCCTCTCTCTCCCCCTCTCTCTCTCCCTCTCTCTCTCTCTCTCTCTCTCTCTCTCTCTCTCTCTCTCTCTCTCTCTCTCTCTCTCTCTCCTTCTATAGTTGAGTCTCTCCTTCTGTCTCCATTCCTCGAGCTGTTATGTTTATATAACTTAATGGTGTTGTTTGAAAAAAGTGGATGGCTCAATGCTAGCAGACGATGATAGAAAGGAAAAACTATTGAAAAAACCACTCTGAAACACATTGCTGAAGAAATCATCGTCGTTAAACAGTTGACGACCAGAAAATAGTGCGACATCAAGTGTTGCATACTAAAATAAACAAAGTCGAATTGAGTTGAGTTGAGTTGAGTTGAATTGAATCGAACCACATAAACGTAAAACCACATTATCCAATCCACTTTTGTATTCATATTCACGTTTGCATTTGTACATATATGATTCAGCAATAACTGGCGATGAAATGAAGACAACTTAGTTTTTGAGTTGTCGGTGAAACGATCAAACAGCACATTGTCAATGTGGATAATGAGCGTTTTGTTGCATGTGTATGTTTGTGTTTTTGGTAAAAAAAAAAAAACACATCAGTTGATGGTTTGATCTATGCAACTGAATGACCCAAACCGAAGAGCATTCATTATTTTCCTGTTTTAACATTTTCAACGCATTACTATCATCATTTCAATGAACATTTCCACTCGAGATGTAATATTTCATTCATTTTTTATGTATCATCACCAAGTTATCCTTAGTATATTGAATACAACTTGAATGGAGAGGGTACAACTAAACAGATTACGTGAAATGCATGAGAAATGATTAAAAACGATGTTATGTTGGTAAATAGCTCATAATGTTAAAGAATTTACCCAAAACAAACTATCAACTTAAAAAATAAAACAATTTATTGTAAAAGGAAATATGAAAAATTTCCAACTATTGTCGGCTCACTCGTCAAACCGAAATTATGAACAAAAATGGTCAAAATATTTGGTTTTTCGGAATTTTATTCAGTTAAAACTTTCTCCATTTGGCCACAAGCGACGCAATTTAGAATAAATATTTCTATGAAGTGTATCTCGTGAATCTCATTTGTTGTATTTTCAATGCACTAAATTATTTCGAAGAATTTAAAGAAAATCGTGATTTGTTTTTATCCATGTTTCGAGATTGAGTACTTTTTATCGTAATTTTAGAGCACTTTTTTGCAATGCATAAATGTTTCAGAATTTAATAATGCGTTGTCAGAACTTTTTTTTCTTTTTTTTTTTTTTTTGATGAAATTGGTATTTTCAAATGAAATCAAAATTAAATGTATCAAAAATTGAACTTCAAGTATTATTCATTTGCTTTTCATTTTTCAAATCACTGTAAAACTTAATGAATTTCCATTCCGTGAGCTAAATATATATTCGCAGAAAAGCATTTCAAATGTCACAAGGAGTAAAAGCTCATTTTATCTGAAGCAAACTTATGTCGCCTCCACAAACAGCTATGCATAGCTTGAACTCAAGCAGTGCAAGCAAGTGAGACAAACTCATTTTTTTACAAAATCAATTGACACAATTAAGGGGAAAAATTAACTGTTTTCATAAGGGTCATGGATTCTGACCAGGGGTCCAAAAGGTTCAATTGACCCCCCCCCCCTCTTCTCTTCACTTTTGGTGGAGCAAAAATTATTGGAAGTTTCCAAGGTTTTTTAAACGGAAAGTGAAGACCATATACGGCGAAGAATTGTATTTCCATAGTTGCCTGTTGAATAACAATGTTCCAATCGCTTTTATTGTTGTGACCAATAAAATCAATGAAAACGATCTCTACATTAAGATCATTATTATAGTAAATTTTTTATTCAAAATGAATTTTTATCGCGGAGTCTGTTTTAGCTGAACATTTCGAAATGATTATATTATGCGATGCTGCCTCTGATGATGAGTTCTTTGTATAAATTCTTTTCTTAACATTTCACTGCATTAAAATGTACAAATTTAATGAGCTCAAAAGTTATTTCAAAATATATCAACTATATTGAATGATTCATTTTAAATGGATGAATAATTGTTTTGATTCTTATGAGTTTAATCTTGTTACCATATTAAAAAATGTTGATGTTTTTGTAAGTTTTGTTTTGATTTTGTTATTACACGAAATGATTCGTTAATATTTCATTATTCATTGAACATTATTTGGCGAGAAGGAGTCTGCTATTTGAATAAAATTCAATTAAATTTAGTTTTATTTTATTTTAAATTTTTCAGTGAAATATTCATTTCGATCAATTTTGTATTGCGGTCAATTCATGTATTATGAAATGTGAAAAAAGTTAATTTTCGCATTGGTTTTTATGTTGTTTTGGCAAGTCAGTGCAGAATGTAACACCTAGTGTTCTACATGTTCCAGCTATGAAAACAACAATCAGTCAATTATCTTCGATTGCTTTTCAGATTATATTAGTAAAAAATCTGATATTGGAATGTAATGCGATATTTAAGAATAACATCAACAATAGATTTTTTACAAGAGTCAAATCAATTAAATATATTTGTGAATTGGAGTAAAAGAAGTGAAGAATTTATCAATAAAAGCAAATATTCAAAAGGAGCTATGGAATATGCAAACTATTGATGTGTCAGATCTTGGATCAACTACAATGGAATTTGAAACAAAGCTGACGAAAGATTTAAATGATAAACACTTTTTCACGTTTATTCATAGACATTCATAAATGTGAATTTATCGGCTTGTGATATTTTCTTGTGTTATTGTAAAAAATGTTAAAAATAATGTTTATGAAGAGTATTTTGTGGTATATTGTTAAAATCAGACATGTTCATGTACATGAATAAATATCTGCTGATAAATTTAGCAACTAAATTTATCTGCTAAATTCTTTGCGTAAACGCTTGCGGTACAATATTCCCTATGTGTTTGTTACGGTTTGACCGTTAATCCCAGCGATTTGCACAGAAACAACGTCAAAGCGTAGCAAACATACGGGAGATATTGTACCGCAAGCGTTGAACAATGCGTTCGCGCAACGATTTAGCAGATAAATTTAGTTGTTAAATTTATCAGCAGATATTTATTCAGTACATGAACATGTCTGGTTAAAATTATCAAAATGATATTTCATTAAACGTACTCAGTCAATATAGTACATATAGTGGACTATCGTATTTTATAGCAGTCGCCATATGTAAGAATAAGAAGCAGTGCTATAACACTCACTTCGTGAGTATGTATAGTTATGGATACAAAGCGCTAATCGGGAGGAGAGTGCGTCTCATAAGACATGTGTTAAAAAGAAACGAGTCTCCCATATGAACGCCACCTGTATAATGATACACAAATTAAACTAAGATGCATGGCAAAATTAAAAAGATAAAAATAAAAAAAAACACTTCAAATTAGAGCATTTATTTAAATAAATTCATTAATGAATTGTAAACAATTGTTTATGTGTTTGAGTAAGTAGACTAAGTGAAAATGAATTATTTTCTTATGTATATTTCATAAAACAATTGTAATTTCATTGAACACTTCGAATTTTTCTCACTATTGATTACAATATGTGCTTCGTTATTGGCCATGACAGCATTTTGGTTCGCCATGACAGTATTCAATGTTTTTGTTAAGTCTCCATTTTAACATCATACAGATGGCATACAATATGTATCACAGTGTCAAAACTCTCCACGCACGGTCTGGTTGGCGCTAATGTATCCATATAAATAACAATTTGCTGTGAGTGCAGTGACTTTTAAAGAGAATTACAATTTTAATACATATTTGGTTATTAAAAAATGCTAATCATCATTTAATCGGTACGAAAAAAATTCAGAAATAAAATTGTTCTTAAGAGGCGCCACTATCGCTTACGAACGCGAACTGTTCGTGTTTATTCGAGTTTGAAACGAAAAAAAACCCAACGCGAACATCATTTGTAGCATTCAGAGGAGAAATGTCATACAGAAAAAATCCGTGGAAAAATGAATAAAACAAGTGGCAAATGAAGTATTTTATTCACAAAATGTGTTCCAAATAAGTGACATGTAAGTCTTATTATCATTCTTCCGCGGAACTTTTCTGTATGACATTTTTCCTCTGAACCTATCATTTCTACTATTTCAAATAATTCGAGCCGAAAATAAGATGAAACGAACAAATATGAACTGTCCGGTTCGAAAGAAAAAAAAAAAAATCAATTTCTCGATATAAATTTACCTTGAACAATGAAGTTTCGCTAATGATATAAAAATATCGTGTAATTGTTTGCACTACATAAGTTTGTGGGCAGAAGTTAACAAAATAGTAGGTGAAGGAAAAAAATAGTAAAGCAATTCAAAATGAACCAATTTCTTTATAGACTACTTTTATCGATTTTTTACCAAATTCGTAAGATACGAATTGAACAATTTAACTGAAAATGCTCGATTGCCAACAGCAAGAGCTGAGAGTCAACAGGAGAAGAAGAAGAAGAAGAAGAAGAAGAAGAAGAAGAAGAAGAAGAAGAAGAAGAAGAAGAAGAAGAAGAAGCAGAAGAAGAAGTAATTACAACTGATGATAATTACATTCAAATTTTAACATAATTTCTGCACAAAATTTCCTTCACCACTTATTTCGTTAACTCTTGCCCACAAACTGATCTCATAGATTCAATTACACCATATTTTATGTTATTCGTGGAACATTATCACTGAATGATAAATTCCAATAAATTAATGCTTATCATTGTGGATAAAAGTATATTGTATTTTTGACAAAAATTGTTTGTTAAAATTCCTTTCTAAATTAAAGAATTTTATTTTTCAAATGAGTTCCAAAATTAAGAAATTATCACAATGATAAGCATTATTCATTAATGTATTATCAAAAATACACTTACTTATTGGTTAGGAATTTTGTTTTTCATTAATTAACAAACGTTAAACATATTTTTCCATTTAGTGGAATTCCTTTAATCGATACTAATGTTGTTCGTCACTTATTTTCAAATAAACTTACATTGACGCAGACTGGCATCAGTAATGAAAAAATTTAATAACTCAAAAAAAAAAAAAAAATAAAATTGTTTTAAAGCATTTGCACGACAATCTCAATTACAATTTCATTCGGAAACACATGTCGATGAATTAAAATTTACTTGTACAAAATGTTACTTGTTGGCAACAAGCATTCACATCAACAGCGATGTAATGGTTGCCGATTCGGTTGCTTTATGTTTCATTACGAATGTTTTACAAAATATAATTTAAAATATCACATGCAAACAAACATAGATCGACGAATGTTTGTTTCAATGCAGTTTTTGCAAAAAGAAATTCATTCACAAGGTTCATCTTATATGCCATTATTTGGCAATGAATCGTAATCAAATGTTTTGATTCAAAATGATGTGTCATTATCGGTTTGTCGAATTGATCTTATAAGTGAATCATATTTATATTGATGATTTGAATAAATCGCAAATTCACTTCAAATGAGTAACAAAGAATTAACTATAATCCAATTTTGAACATCATTGACTGATGAACTGTTGTTGTTGTCCATTTTGAAAATCATTTAAATTCACAAATATTCAAATAAAATTGAATACACAAAAAAATTTCAATGATTTTCTATTCGAAATTTTCTTTGCTTTTTTTTATCGAATCAACTTTTTCTTGGGTTTTACAATTGATTTTGGATTTTGATGTGATAAATTCATTGCAAAAAAAAAAAAAAAAGCAATAATTTTAGAATTGGGCTTTGGATTTTAATTCAAAAAATTTTGAACGGAATTTGTCCGTCTCCATTTAAAGCGCCAAATGGATTCTTAGAGAAGAGTCTTGATTATGTATTTGAAACCATGCAACACAACGAATAGCTCAAAATAACTTACGAGTTGTGCCTTACTGAATATGGAGCTGCCTTGAAATTGTTGCTTCTCAATCGTTTCATGAGAATGAAATTTGTTTTTATTGAAGCGGAATCAAAATGTATTTTTTTTTTTCTTTTAATTTTTATTGGAAATCAATTTTTCAACACTTAATTCAGATTTTCGTAAATTTTTTTTTTTCCAAATAATTTGTTTATTTCATTTTCATTGCAAGTCAAATGCAATTATAAATTGAATTTTGATTTGTAATAGATGAAATGTGAACGATACGTAATTTCACCACAACTCAACGATTCATTTCGATGAGTTATGTAAAAAAAAAAAGTAAGAAAAACGCGCCAAATAGCTGTCAATAATGTTTTAAAACAAAATAAATGTAGTCGAAATCTTTTGTTTTATTGTTGCGGTCATCGTTTGTGCATCTGTAAAATATTAATGTTTTAAAAATTTTGTGTTTCACATTCAAATCAATTAAAAAAGTTTTATAAACGACAACGATTTCATGAAATCTGCATAAAAAAGAGAAGAAAACATTTGTTTTCCAAAGTACTGTTACAGTTGACAAAGATTTGTGTGTATTGTGCAAATTGGCGAAAGTAAGACACATTATCTTATTCATTAAACAATTGCAAGTAAAGCAACAACAACGACAAAATAACCAATACCAATTGACCGTATAATTATATGTAAATTATATCACACAATGGCAAAACACATGAATACTACACTTGAAGAAGGTGAACTTGAACAATCTGTATGCAGTTTTGTCGATAAATCGTGGTACGAAGAGTGCGAAGAAAACAACCAAAAAGTGACAGTAAGTAATTTGTCAACATTTTTACATCACATTTTCGTTTTTTTTTTTTTTTTTTTGCTAAAAATATTTTCCACCCGATTTCCTTTTTTAACATTTTTGAAAATCGCACATTTCTCACACATAAACAATTTTCATTGAACAGAATACAATGAAGTCGGAATCATCGAATGATAATGAATTGAATGACGTTGCGGCCAGTGACTCGTTTACGGCAAAGAAAGATACAAGCAATAGTGAATTGTCGACAAGCGGTGATCGTGAAATTTTGGTCTCATTTTTGGATGCATCGAATGAAGCGAAATTTGAACGTTTAGTTAAAGAGGAAAAAATTAAAACAACATTCAAACGATGCTTGTCACCAACTTCGGCGTCTAAATCATCTGAATCAAAACGTCCAACTGGCTCACCCAACAATGATGAATTAGCCAATACTAAACGGGAACGTGATCCATCGCCACAATCATCGGATCGATCAAGTAGTTCAGCTGAAAAACGTGTTCGTGAATATGAAACCGATGAATCGATTCTTGATCGTAGACAAAAACAAATTGATTATGGCAAAAATACCATCGGCTATGATTTGTACATGAAACAAGTGCCAAAGTAAGTCATAATGTTTTTGTGGATTTTTTTGGAGAAAAGTTGTTGTTTTTTTTTTCATGTTTTACAATTTTTTCATTCGTGGTCAATTTTACATTTTTTTTTACAATTTTCATATTTTTTACCGAAAATCAATGTTTCGTCGAAATTTTGTTTTGCATTTTTTGGTCCATATGTTTGGTTTGTCATGTGTTGTTCGCCGTAATAATGACCGATTTACTGCACTAATAACATTAATCTAATGCTCAATCACTACCATCAATTGCATGTGGATTACTAGCATTAATGCTCATTTTGTTCAATCACAAATGTTCAATTTCTTTGAAAATGCTAAATTTGTAAAATATAGAAATAGAATGTGATTATTGTTGGTAAAATATCCTGTTTATTTCATGCTTGATTAATTTTTCATGGAAATGTTTACATTGGCACTTACTTTTTGAATTTTGAATCTGTGTCTTGGGACAAATTATTGATTTTTCGAAATCAAAATCATATTTAAAATAGAAACTTTCAATGACAATCGACAAGCAAAAAATGTGACAATTTAAGTAAGTCAAAAAATGTTGATTTTCAATCAAAAAGAAACTTCTTTAAAAAAATCACAGAAACTTTTTTAAAACTTCTTCTAAAAATTTTAGGAAAAAAAAATTCCATTCTCCCTTAAAATCGAAGCGATTTGTTGTTAAAAATAAATTTTCAACTTTTGTTACCTAAATTCTTTTAGATCTCACCAATAGAATTGTGGTTTTGATTTAACTAATTCAATTTTTTGTATTTCTTTTTTTGCAGAGAGAAGCGAACACCTGAACATCCATGGACACCACAAAAGAATCTAAAGTACAGTCGACGTGCATTCGATGGTTTGGTGAAAATTTGGCGCAAAAAATTGCATTGCTACGATCCATCCAATATGAATTACAACGGTGGAGCCGATGAAAAATCGACCAAAAGTGTTTGATCATCAATCAATTTCATATCAATTTTTTTTATTCATCAAAATTCTGCATTCAGTTAGATTTGTCACATGTTCAATTAAAGTTAGATAAGCATCAAGAAAGAATTCTTCTAAAAAAAAAAGCAGAAAAAATAGAAGGAAAAGAAATTACAAAAATCACTTGAAAAACAAATCGAAAATAATTCTTCAGAAAAAAAAAAGAAAAATCAAGAAAAAAAATCGCAAAATGTTGTAAAAAAGTAAAGAAAATTCTAAAAGTTCTACAAAAATGTGTTAATAAGTTGAGAAAAAAAGAATTAAGAACATGAAAAAAACTGTCGCACAAATATGTAGAATTTAGTTAAAAAGAAAAAAAAGAAGAAAAATAGCAGAAATCGATGGAAACAAGGAGAAAAATATTAATTATGTCAATTTATAAATCCAAAAGGAAAAAAAATTCTCTTTATGTCTTCATTACACCTAGAGTGAGATAGAATACTTTACCATAGCATACAGTCAGTTGATCGATTTAAATTCATATTAAGCGCATTAATATTATTATTCACGCCAATTTGCAATCACATTTTTTAAATAAAACTCGTTCATTTTTCACATTTGTTATTTATTTTTTTTTTTTTTTTTTTTTTAGAAATGAAAGGAAAAAACAAATCAAAATGTTTGTATTTTTTTTTTTTTTGTATCAATCTTAAATACACTTAAAAGCCTACAAATATGAAATTATGTTTTTCTTTTGTTGTTGTTTTTATTGATTTTTTTCAATTTTTTTTTTTTTTACATATGAACGGTGGAAATTGGAATTTTATTTTCAAATGTTTGGAATTTTCGGAATTTTGTACGATTATTTTCACGTTTTACATTTATTTTCATGGAATAATTTAAATTTTATTAATTTTTATCTAAATTTTTTCTCAATTAAAATGCAAACATTTTCAGAAATAAGCAAATCAATAAAATTAAATAATGAATTATTGACTTCAGTCCAATTTAAACCCAATCAAAAGAAAGAGCAAATACTATATTGAAAAAAAAAAACTTCAAAATTCAGAGGAAGAACCCAAAAAATGAAAAAAAAAATAAAAAAAAAAAAAATGAAAAAAAAAAAAATGAAAAAAAAAAAAATGAAAAAAAAAATAGAAAAAAAATTTAAAAATTCTATTTAGAAAAACCAAAGAAAAAAAACATCCAAATTTAAACACATTTGTACGCGAATGAAGAGAGAAAGAGAGGGAGAGAGAGAAAAAAAAACAATAAAAAGAAAAACTTCTAGCATTGCGAAGGTAATGTGAGTACATTAATAGACGAAGTACTTTCACCGAATAGTACATCTGATTTGCTGTTTACGATAAAAACAAGAATAAATGAAATAATCATAACGCCAAATCCAATGGCCAATGTGAATGCTTCCTGTGATCGTGGCGGTTTAAGAAATATTCGTATATTAATTTCGCTCCATGTTGATTCCGTCCATGTTGAATATTTTCCCGATTTCCAATCATAATTTTCTATTGAAAATGCCGGACTGAGTGCAATAGATCGATTTTGTGTTGTATGTAAACATTGTCCGGTACCATTAAAACCGGCAAACCAAGCCAATGGTAAAACGGTGCAATTATCTTTTGAAATAGATGGTTCTGGTCGGCCAGTTAAAAATCCAAGTACACGATACGTAAAGGCAATATTTATATATGATACTGGATTATCAACACTAATATAACGTTGTGGTGGTGGTGATGGAGGAATTAAAACGCTTGAATCTTTAAATGAGGCTAAAAATAATGGGCATTTAGCTGATACAAGATAACAATATAGCATTTCATCGATTAAATATGGATTTGCGCCTAAATTGCCATTGTAATCATTTCCCGAAACAATTTTAAACAATGAATATGCAAGCGATGATGATACATTTCGAATGGACATTTGAATCGATTGATAATTTATCACTTCAGTTAAATCAATGAGTTTGGTAAAATCATGCGATGTATTCCAATAAACATAATCAATATTCTTTTCATTGTCATAAACTGAATGATAAAATCGATTTTTATTCATATTCGAATAGAAAATTACTGCTGGAAATTTGTTGTTTTCACGTAAAAATGTTTGTGCCGATGTTGGTGGTAAATTTTGTGCGATTTGTTGTGAAACTATAAAATTTGGTTGAATTTTTTTTATATTTGTTGAAAATAATTTGGCAATTTCATTGCCAATTTCAAATTCTGCAAATTGATAAATTGTGGTTGAATTCGGGCTATCCATTGAGCCAATATCAATAAATAGCTTAATATCTGTCATATTAATTGGATTATCCGAATATGGTGGAAATGTACCATTTTGTAAATCATATACAAAACTCTGTGAACCAATATAATCGTAGGCTTCACCATTGAACAGCATAAATAAAACATTATATTTGAGATTATCGGATGGTTTTGATTCAAATAATTTGTTGAGTGTATGAGCGATGCTCATAAGTGTAACAGTTGGTACCTAAGGGGGAAACAACAAAAGTAAATAAAAATAAATATTGCAAATATTCTGCAAATGTTGTAAATATTTCTAAATATACTGAATATCATAAATATGCTAAACATATGACTAAATACTGTTTAAATTTGAGATTGGTAGTTGAGATCATACTGTGTCTGTAAAAGCAAAAAAAAATTTCAACTATAAAAAGTACTATTCTATGTACTTTGTGACCGCCAGCACTACCTACAAGAGAAATATACAAATAAATGATCATTTGGAAATTAATACACTCGAACTAACTTATCAATTATATTTCATCTGATTTCATCAATATCAATTCAATATCTACCTCTCTTCCCCGGCCAAATTTCTTCTTATTTTTTGCTGTTTAGCTGCCGCTGCTGCTGCACGACGTTGTCTCAATGTGGTAGCTTTCCGATTAAAATCTGGATTGATTGTTACATTTTTTAACATACACATTACTTTGTAAATCATGTTGCGTTTTGCATTGTTATCACGATCGCACACAATTGTTTTTCGTTTATTTTTCATGATTGAATGTCATTTGCTTTTGTCTTGGTTCGACTTTCAGTTTCATTCGATGTGTATGATGTACTTTTCCAATCCATTCATCAGGAGCAGCGAGAACAGTATTTCGGGCCGGTTCACAGTATTGGCGAACTAGGAAACTGTTAAATCAAAATTAATTGTCATGTTTTTTTTTTTTTGTTTTGAACAACTTACCGATCCTTTATGTTCCATCTCTCTCTACCCAATCCTATTCTTTCAATTCTTTCTATGATTCTATCGAGTAATTTGTGACATCTGCTACAGAGCATCGATGTTCCAGGTTTTTTCACATCCATTACCATTGCGTATTGGTCCATGGTTAAGGTAATGGCTGTTTTTGATGTTCACAAATGGCCTAAAACGAGTGATGTTGTTGATATCATGACTTTCTTGCCAGGATCATTGCCAATGAACTTTGTTATTCGACTTGAATCATATGCAGCTTGAATATCGACGGGAGCTTTTGGTTGTTCATCACTATCATCATGATGATCATTCATGTTGGTTTTGGTCGTGCACATTTCGTTTTACACGAATCAAACAATATTTTATAAACGGTACACTATGAAATGAAATGTGTAAATGATGTAAATGTAAAGGAAAGAACAAATGCTCACCAATGCTTAGAATATGCTGTGTTTCTTTTCTTTTCTTCGTCCATGATTTTGATTGTGTTGACTGTGTCTCCATGTTGAATGTTGATCTCAGCTACCAAATCTCAATTTCAAGCAATACTTTTTTTTGCCATCAACAATATATTCACAAATACTAACTTATTGTTAAAAATGAATTGAATATTCACTAGATATTTCAAATATTTATGGATATGGTGTGTGTAATTTTGAATCTAGCAAATATTCTATAAATATTTAAATATCGCGTGAATATTGTAAATATCTACTAAATCATATATATATATGTATTCATAAAAGCTTTTTATTACCAATGAATCCATTGCACCAAATCCCATACCATCAAACATTGAAGTTGTATCGATTCGTGCACCGACCAAAATTAAATTCTCATGCTTTTTCTTTTCAATTGGCCGTGGGAATAGCGTTGCAAAAACATTTCTACTTTGCATTGGATCACAGTATCGTTGTGGATTCATTGTATTCATAATATTCATATTATTTGTACGGCGTGTACAAATAACGGAAGTTCCAGCTGCTGCCATAAATGATTTAATTTGAATGCTACACAATGGCCGTTTATGTTGATTTTCCCAATCATATGCATTAAATTTTGTATAACAATCCATTAATTTTTTAATTTCATCGGCATTTTTCACAAAAATTATTGGAAATGGGAAATTTTCATGCAATAAACCGGTACCAAATGGATTCCATGTTGTATTTGGTTTGGCTGCATCACATGTTTGTCCAATTAAACCGTAATTTTGATTTGGGCACATTGATTCATGGCTAAAATTTTCCAAATTTTTTTCATTATCAATAAGAATAATGCCGGCAACATTTTTATTTTGCAATTTTAAATCGAGAATATGCTTGCGAGTGAATAACCATGGTGGTATAATTAATGTGTATGGTGGTGCCGGTGGTTTTCCTAATACAAAATCAAAATCGGCCAACGTTTGAATTAAATGTAATACGCCCACTGATCCACCTAATGATGAACCACATCCAGTTGAATGAGTCGCATTCAATCGACGAAAACATATTGATCCATCGATTTTTGTGTACATTTTATCTTGAAATCGATCACATAGCGCTAATTGTAACAATAACACACAGAATATCGCTTGTTTTATATCCATTTTTTTTTTTTTTTACTTCTCTTTGCTGCTGTTGTTGTTGTTGTTTTATCACAAACTACTCCTTTTTAGGAGTTTTTTTTCTTCATAAATTAAATGTTTTGCGTTCAGTACCAATGTAGACTGCTTATCATTGTGAGATAAATAAGCAAAATGAGCGTAAGCAGCAAATTGTGAGATAAACAATTGCGTCTGTTTGAAGAGAAAAATGAACATAAAATTTAATTAATGTGTGTTTTCAATAGAATTTCATGAGATTTTTCGATTTTGTTTCGGATTTTTTTTTTCTCCATTGAAAATCATACGGAAGCTTTACCTTTTTTTTTTTTATTTTACACTTTGTTTTAATTTATCCACAATACTGTGATTTTGACTATAATAAACTCCCAATTTAATAATGATTTTACTATGTTTTTCTTATTTTATCACACAAAAAAACCAACAATTACACTTGATTGACTCAGCGATTTGTCTTCGATACGTCACTTTTGATGCATACAAAACAGATTTTGACAACAAAGTGATTTAATTCAGTTTTTTTTTTTCAAGTTGTTTGTATGAGTTGTATGCGGTTGAGTGGTGCATGATTTTCGATAGATGGTGCAAGGATCATTGCTTGAGGAAAAGACCTTATTGTTGTGGTGAATAGATTTTTTGTTCGTTATGAACTTCAACAAATTCAATGAAGTTTTCAAGGAGTTAAAGAGGAAGTTTGAAGAAAAAAAGAATCTTAGAAAATTCAAGAATTAAAAAAAATCGAAAAAAAAAATAAGCAGAAGAATGAAGAAAAATTTGATAAAAAGCGAAAATTCCATTTGGCGAAAAATGTTAACAATATATTGGGCGTCTCCACGTCAGTTTCGTTGAGTTCAATGACAATCGCCAGAAGCACAAACTTCGCGCCCATTTGACAGCTGCACCGTGAAATCATAGAAAGAATGAATCAGCTTGTAATTGACAGCGTTTGGAAAAAAAAGAAGAAGAATTCCAAGCACAAATAACAACAATATAAATTTGGTTTTTTTTTTTCATGTGTCGGTCAATTGCACTTGTTTAAATATATTGCTCAAAATTATGTCAACGTGTATCTAATCGTGGCAACAGACACAATTTGGTTTTACGGTTAGATTATCACATTTGATTAGCGGCAAAATTGTACTGTCACATCGTTAATAAAAAAATTTGTTCCTACATCTCGTTGTCTCTGTCTATTTTTTTTTTTTTTTTTTTCATCATTGTGTTTGGCGTTTGCGCTGATGTTGGATTGTTTTCATGAACACAGTATTGCAACGTTTATTATCGACAACAGTTCGAAATTGTACATCATCCCATTGCTTTCTTAATAATCAATTTTATAGTAAAAATCAATTTCGTTTTGGTGCATTTATTCGACGAACAATGAGCGATCAAGCAATGGAAAAGCCAAAAATTGTTTTTGTTTTGGGCGCACCCGGTTCCGGTAAAGGTACACAATGTGCAAACATTGTTAATGAATACAATTATATTCATTTGTCTGCTGGTGATTTATTACGAGCTGAACGTAATCGTCCTGGTTCTGAATTGGCACAAACCATTGAAGAATATATTCAAGCCGGACGAATCATACCAGTTGCTGTGACATGTTCATTACTTGAACGGGCCATGAATGAACAAATGCAGGTTAGTGATGGCTGAATGGAAATATGGATTTGGTTTGGTTTGGTTTTTCTTTTTCGTCGGTGGTGCATTGTGAGGGAATTTCGTTCGTTTTTGTTCGAAATTGTGTATGTTTAATGTTCTTGATGACGAAATTTCTATCCATTTTGTGTAAAATTGATGTTTCTGTGAATTTTTTGACAATTTTCCATGAAAATATTCATGGAACGATGAAAAAAAAAAACAGTTTTTATAAAAAAATAGTCGATATTTTTACTGCATTTTCAATGAAAAAAATTACATAATTTTGGCTGGCGACGTAAGACTTCACGACCACTCATCTTGAAGGTCAATGGTGACGTTATCATGAAAAAAGCTTAATTTTATGTTAAATGAATTATTATGTTTTCAATTTGAAAGTTTCATGAATGAAAATTGCGTTTTTTATGAAAACAATTGAATTTCACCAAATATACCCTTTTAAATGAACGAAAAATCTGAAAAATCGAATGATAAACATTTCCATGCAATTTTCTACCAAAAATGGTCTTTAATGTTGAATGGTTTCTAAATAAATTTTTTTTTTGTTCTTATTATCAGGCTGATGCAACGAAAAGTAAATTCCTAATTGATGGTTTTCCACGTAATCAAGACAATTTGGACGGTTGGATTAAGCAAATGGAAGCAAAAGTTAATCTGCAATTTGTATTATTCTTTGAGTGTCCAGATAGTGTATGCATAGATCGATGCTTAAATCGTAACACCGGACGATCCGATGACAATATTGACTCTCTAAAAAAACGCTTCGATGTATTTTACTCTGAAACCATGCCCATTGTTGATCATTACGATCGCCAATATTTGGTGCGACGCGTAAAAAGTGAAAAACCGGCTGACCTTGTATTTGAAGACGTTCGTCAAGCATTTAATGATTACAATGCTAAGTAAATACAAGAAAAAACAAAACCAAAAAAAAAAAACAACAAATTCATCACTACTCGGGATTGGAGCGTACATTCCATGCAAATTAACGCCAATCCAAAAATCATCCCATCTATACAAAAAAAATTTGCAATTTATCACAATTTTGATGGTGGTACGGATTAAACTCTCTAAATTATTTAGCATTTTTCTTTTCTTTCTTTGGTGAACTAAGTACAGGAATACGGTCACTTTTGTTGTGTACATAGACTTAGTGGAAATTAAAAACAAACACAATTTCAAATAAAAATTTTGAAATAATCCATGAAAATATATATGTTGTATCCAGAATATTGGATTGATAATAAACCCTAGACACAAATTGAAGTTCACAATCGCAGCTTTTTTATTCATTTTTGTCTATCTTATCTTTGCAGCGGAAAATGAATGAGTTTTTTTAAATGCATTTAATGCGATTATAGACGAATGACGATACAAATGCTTCAATTTGTAAAGAAATATATTGCAAGTGTATGAGCAACGACATTAGCTCGACTGTATTGAGGCTTACAACATAGTTTTAGTCATTATTGCTTTGTTATGGAATAATTTTCAATCGATTCATGCACGCTATATTCGAAACTAAGTTTATCGATTGACAAGTGTTTGCATTATTATATGCAGTGTCTACTGTGCAATGTGTACTATCTTCTATTGAAAGTGAATTGAACTGAGTGAGTGGCGATTACGATGCATTGAGCGGTGGTGAGAAGTGCAGAAAAAAATAGAATGCAATGTTTTCTTGATAACCTGAATTTGGAAATCTTCTCGCATAAATATAAATTAAAAATTGTTCTCATTCAATTTTTGTGACACAAATTTAAATTTTTTTTTTTCATTCACATTTTTTTCACCATTCATATCACTGAGAAGAAAAAAATGCAGAAATTGATATGCTAATGATGATAAATGATATATATTAACATGATATTTAATGATGATTAAGTCAATGATGATTTACAAAAGCAATAGCTTCAGTCTTTTCTTGCTCAGAGCCTGGGTATCAGAGAAAGTTACTTGATGAATGAGTATATGTCGAAATAGCAAAAAAAAAAAAAAAAAAAAAAAAATTCAAAGAAACAATAGAGGAGTTCAGCGATGCTTAGGAATTAAATGCCCAAGAATAATTGAAATTCACGGATTCAGGTCGCCAGAAGATTGACCAACGTGTATAATTCAATACATGCGATTGCTTTTATTGGTAATATTGAGATCAAAGTTATTCTGCTGAATTTCAAAGAAGAAAATCATAAAGTAATAAGAATTACCCAAATCAAAAAATGAAAAAAAAAAAAATAAAGATAAAATATATTGATCCATACAAATATCCATACACTGAAATAAAAGAAAAATTTTTCGACAATTTAACGAAAACACGTGTGCACGTGATATTTCTACGAGAGGAAATTTATTGCATTTTTTCATGTAAAGTTTCTATCACATGATATTATCTGTTTTATTTGCTAATTTGGTTCATGGACATTAACAATGGATACATGTAATGTATATTGGCAGCACGTAGCTTTGTTGAAATAAAATAAAAATTTATTCGAAAGTTCAGCATGTTTTTAAGCAATCGTCGCAAACATTAGCTTATTCATTTAATATCATTCATTTTATTGGCTTGTAAACCAATTTTATTTTCAACCAAAATGGGGAATATTGAATTATTCGTATTGCTATGGTTTTTATCACATGCTTCAAAATTGGTGTGATTTAAGATTATCCGTTCTGTTGTCAAGTTGCTTTTTGATTAGATTTTTCGCGTTCAGGCTCCCTCTCTATCGCTCTCAGTCTTCTACTCTATCGCTCTCATTCTTTCTTTCTATCGTTCACATGCACTCCTGCTCCTATCATGCCTTTTTCAAATCCATTTCTTCTTATCTCGTTCTCCATCTCTTATTTTTCTTTTGCCACTTTCCGAATAAAAACAATAATTGTGGGTGGAGCAGATGAAAACGTCATAGCCACGGGTTGTTCCTCTTGAAACTTATTGAAAAATGTTTCACTTTGATTGTTCCAAGAAATAATAAAAAAATTATTATATTTTTGCACCGTTTCATGGCTCGAAATCAACAGACGTCAAATTGATGTTTTTAATCAAAAGTTAAATAAGCTTATCTCTTTCTTGGCTCAATTTTGTTCCCAAAACATATTTTTGTTGAACCACTCATGATTCATTTTGTAATCATTTGTACGCAACGATTTTACAATTTATTATGTATCTTCGGATGTTTTGAAGAGCTCACTGATCTATTTTTATATATCATATCATATCATATCATACATGAAGCACATTGTTCACGTTTGATTTTAAAGCAATACACGTTCATAATGGCTGTTAAAATAAATCAAAATTCGGTTTTATCAGAATCGTAAAATATTGTCAATTTGATGCGAGATATCAATTTATTTTGGTGAATTTTGCTGAGATATTTAAACACCATAAAATTGTATGTCACCTGCGAAAAATTCACAGTTCAAAACAGCACTCAATATAGAACACAATCAGTTTTTGTGATAAACACTTTTGATCGCATTCCAAGTCGGAGTCACATCAGTTGGTGGAAAAATTGAAAGTTCTTCAAAGCAAAGCAAAGAAAGTAAGTTGATTTTTCTTTAAAATTCTTTTCATTGAATTTTTTTCAACAATTTTATTCAAGTCATATTTGTTTAAAAAATTGCAATGAAAAGAAAAAAATTAAAAAAAAAATATTCTTCCCAAAAAAAAGTTAATAAAATGTTGAAAATATTTATTAAAAATGCATCTTTTTCTCCATAGATTTTTGCCAATCAATATGAAGTCAATTTGCATAATTTTGCTAGCAATGTCAACGACAATTGCATCATTTCGATTTGAAATGAAAACAGAACGATCGGGAATGATAATACGAAAGGGAATTGAAGCAGCCAGCGTATCATACGATGCCTTTAAGATGATCTATTACTCTGACATTGGTTCATTTTATAATATGACAATGAAAATGTCCGAAAGTATCAAATCAATTCGAATACTTTGTGAAAAAATCGATTTAAAATGTGATTTAATGCTTTTGGAACTTGAGCAATATTTTATTAAAATGAAAGATAATCAAGTTTCTATAAAAGCATCGCTATTGCCAAAAAATGATTTATTCTCTGGTAAAAATCAACATCAATCGATGGACGAAGATATTGCGAAAATGTACGATGAGAAAATTAACAATCCATCAAATGCATTGGACGAACAATTTTTAATCATGGAACGTTCATTGCAATTCAATCAAAATACATATGATGCATTACAACAAAGTGTGAGTAAAATTAATGAAATTATTGAAAATATGAAAAATGGAAAAAATGACAATGTTGATAAATTGAAATGTCAAAATCAAATTGTTGAACTCACACAATTGATGAAATTATTTGCAATGGATCATGCGAGAATTTCACGGCAAATTCACAACATTCTAAAAAGTGAACAAATGCCAATAAGCTCAATGCATGATGATTTGGAACGAGTCGCAAAAATGTTACCAAAAAACCAACGATTGCCCATCGATTCATTGAATTGGCAAGAAATTTTTCGCTTTACCATGAGTCAATCGGCCGTAATTGGAGATCGTTTGCTATTTGAATTGACCATTCCGATTGTTGAACGTACCACATATACATTGTACAACACAATACCGGTGCCGATAAATGTGAACAATAAAACCGTCATTGTTATGTCAACAGCGCAAACATTTTTGGTGAATAGTGAATCGGAGGAATTTATACTTGTCGATGAATTTGAACAATTAGGTGGAAAAAATGATTTCATTTTTAGTCCAAAACCGGATGCACATTTAATGAAAAAAGACTCATGCATGATGAGCATATTGTTGAAAAAGAAAGAGAAAATCATTGAATTATGCAAACCGCAAATTATCCCAACAGCTACATATTTTGTTGCAATTCAACCAAATTCAGAATATTATGTGTATACAGATGAACCGATTGAAATTGTTGAACATTGTGACAAAAAATTGCCAACAACCAATATGAAAATTGTCAATGGCATTGTTAAATTGGAAAATAAATGTCGTATAAATACCGATCAATTGAGCATAAGAGCGAATGATAATTTAAGAAAAAAATCATCAATTATTTACAAATATGAATCAACACAAAATCTTGCCGCTGATGTATTTACCGATATGATTGATAATTTATCAAATGAAATTATGTTTATGAGCAAAGATACGGTCATTGAAAATCATGAAAATGAATATGAGAAATTAGTAAATGAAATGGATGATTTGATAAGAGATGATGCAATTAGAGAGAAAGTTGATAAAATTCATGCGGCACATGTACAAGCACACTGGGGATCCAGCATTCTATCGGTGGTATTCACTGCTAGTGGTATGATACTTGTCGGTATATTGTATTTATATCGAGATTTTTGGCGCACCAGCCCCTCAATCACTAGCAATTTAAACACAAATATTAGTGCCAATTCAAATGTTGAGACTAGCATAGACACAAGTCCACCACCACCATCATATGAAACGGTGGTCGCCGTACAAAATGAACGTCCAGCAAGAAAAAATAGCGTTTAATCTTTCTCTCAAAATTATCTTATATCGTAATCTATTTTTGTTTTAAGCTGAAAGTAAATTATTTTTAAATTCATAAATCCCTATTTATTACTAGAAATGTTAAGTTTTCAATAAAAATATCAATAATGCTCAAAAAATTAGTAAAGAATGAAAAATTTTAATTTTCTATTTTTTTTTTTTTATTTATTATTTTGATTTTCACTCATTTTTGTGAGAATTGAAAAAAAAAAATGTCTAATTACTAAGCAGTAAAAATTGCAATTAAGAATTGATTAAGAATCACTTTGTACGACAATGAAAGTGACCAGAAAACACTCGACATGAGATACTTGAGACGCGGTTCTTAAGACTCGCCAATTTCGAGTGTGGTCAAGATTCAAGTGCCCACGAGTACTAATCTTCAACTGATAATCTATTTCGGACACATATTAGACTATGCTCAACAACAATCTATTTCACACCTTTAACAAGTGACCAACAACAAAAAAAAAAAACAAAAACAAAATACGATAGTAGTGATTATGTTGAAAGTTCGTTGAAACTTTACACTAGCAAATGACAATATTACACTTTGTGTATGCCATGCACTGTGTGAGGTGTATGTCTCGTAATCGCTTTGCTTACAATGGAAAATGATTACAACAACAGCAACAACAACAACAATCATTTAAAGACCATTAATGCCTTTCAGCGTCTGGTCTGTTTTGTAATGGTCGGCTAATAACAATTCTCCTCCAGCATACCCTATCGAGAGCCAGGTCTTCAGTTTCCCTATTCCAATCATACCCTCTTTCATTCAAGTCGTTCTTAACCGAATCCAAATATCGTCTTCGACTAGAAAAATTGATTTATTTATTCCGATAAGTGTCGTTGATTTAGAATATTTTTTTTCGGAAAAAATAATTGTAAAAAAATGCATAACAATTAGAACAAAGAAATTTGAATCTAAAAAGTAGAGAAAAATGTTAAAAAAATTATTCCGAGAAAATTCACAATTCAAATCAAATTGGAAGAAAGAAAAAGAATTTTTATTTGAAATTATACCGAAATGAAATAAAATCGCATATTTGTGAAAAATGTGAAAAACTTTATTTTATTTTATTTTGAATTAAATTTTTTAAAATTTATTTCATTTTTGATTGAACTATTTTCTACCATGATTTTGAGTATTCTTACAAATTATTCAAATTTGTAATGAGGGTGCACATTTTGAGTATTTAATTAAATATTAAAAGATAATTTTTATTTCTTAAACAAATAGAAACTAAACTAGTTGCCACGAGGAAAAAAAATGTTTAAATAATTATGTGATGTGACTCACATCATGTGAGGAAAAATTGATAATTTCAAAATTCTTCTATCATTTCTAAATTTTCACATAGCAATGCAATAACACAAAAAATTCAGTCAAAATTGATTGATTCAATCTTTCTTTTAAATTTAATTTAATTTAATTTCTTTTTTTTTTAATTTCAAATCTCAAATTTTGAGTTTTCACAATAAAATTCTAAACTTTCTATTTCGAATTATTTCAATGAAAAATATTCGAGCAATACATGAACTACAAATACAATGTAAGTAAACCATATATATAAAGAAAATATTCGAAGTCGTCCGAATTTGGTCGGTTTGGATAATAATAGGACTAATGTATATAAATAAATATAAATGAATGTATAATTGGCATGAAATTGTCTGCGAAAATTTGTGAAATTCACTAGATTAAAGTTTGGCAGTTTTTTTTTCCTAATTCCAAATATTATTTATAAAAAAAAATGAAAAACAATCTGAACGTGAAAAAGGCATGATGAAAAAAAAAATGTAGCAAACAAATCACTAGAAAATTTTCACCAGAACAAACTTTGGTGTATTATTTTGGGTTGTAAGTCTTCTTAAAAATAAATTATTTACGGAATACAAATATTCTTTTGATTAATTATGAAAATGAGACGATTGTGCGTAATTTTAGACGAAATTTGACGGGGACAAATTACATCATTTTTGAAGAAAAAAAATCGAAATTTTGAAAAAAAAAAATTTAAAAATTGAAAAAAAAAAAACTAAATATTCAAAAAGCAATTAGAACGTTGAGTTTGTTGAAGGTTTGATGCATCGACGTTATATGCTGTTAGTGAGTCTACGGTTTAAGAGAACAACTGAAAAAAAAATTGCATAAAACTGTTGAAAATACTGCGGCATTGTAAGTCGCAAAATATTTCAAATAAGTCACACTTTCATTGCTACATAGATAGCTCTTAAAAGGTTAAAATCATGAATCATCATAAAAATTATCTAGTGTGGCTTTGACTTTGTGCGTACGAATGAAAACCGTTGATTTGAATCGATTCTATTTTACCAAATGTTTTCTCTCTCTTTCTCTCCCTCTCTCTCTCTCTCTCTCTTTCTTAAAATTAAACATCAAAGCAGTCTTATTTTAAAAAAAGCGAATACAAACACAAACGCTAATTAGTGTCCACATAAAATTATAAATCAAATGAATGAATTTCGCGTTCAAGTTCAGACAATGGTTTGAGAATGACTTTACTTTTATGCGGAATTTTAAAATTTAATTTAATAATTACATCTTTTTCCATAAAAATTGTAAGAATTGAATTTGTATCAAAAGCTTCACGCACTTTGTTTATGTCATTAATATCGGTTTGTTTAAATGTATAAAAAATATGCTTGGACAAAATGACGATTTTCTTTAGTTTTGGACTTTGACAAAATGGAAATATTAAATTTTTAATTGAAATGGCCATATCAAGGCATGCAGTAAAATGAAGCTCTTCTAAATTTGGCAGGCAACGGGCCAATCGTTTAACATACAGCTGTGAGTTATTTCCAAAAGATAGCAACTGCAACATCTGTAGCTGTTCGACGGTTGTAAGAATATCGGATAATTGCAAGTTATCAACAAAGTAACCTGGGTGTGTGAGAGTGAGAAAGAAAATTTTTTTATGTAAATCGTTGATGAAAAAAGGGGGGAAAAAAAACGAAAAACATGAATGAAAGAAAATAAAACGATGCAACAAACCTCGATAACCATACAATTTCTGAATAGACGCAATTTTAATGAAATGTTCGACATCAAGACGTTTCTTAAATTCCAATTTAATGCGTTTTGTTTCGCTATTCTCGCTGTATTGTTTTAATAATGTAAAATTTCGATTAAAATCCTTCTCCGAATTAAAGCAAAGTATTAAAATGTCGAGATTTTTTGCTCGTTGGAAGACAATTGATTGTGCATTTGTTCCTTTGCATGCAATTGCAGTAATTTGTGGATTTCGTTGTAAAAATCCAGCAAAATCGGCACGATTTGTATTTGCCTCATCAAAATATGTAATACTTTTTAATGTTGGATATGTATGTTGGGCCCACATAACTCTTCCATTAAATTGAATTGGCTCATCAATACCCAAATGCTTTAATTGTTTACAATGTTTTAAAAATATCTCATAAATATCACCAACCGAACAATTGACAATTTTTAAACTTGTTAAATGTTTTAGTTGTTCTTTTATTTGTATGCCATGGATGGCATTCAATTCGCTATTTATACCATATAAACCAATTTCACGTAAATTTTCAAAAAAATTCTCTTTTATATAATGAACACTTGCACTACCTAGGGGGAAAGAACGAAAGTAAATAAAAATAAATATTGTAAATATCCTGCAAATATTGTAAATATTGTAAATATTGTGAATATTGTGAATATTTATAAATATACTAAATATCATAAATATGCTAAACATATGACTAAATATTGTTTAAATTCGTCACTATTTATACCATATAAACCAATTTCACGTAAATTTTCAAAAAAAACACTTGCACTACCTTTGTACTCTTGAATGCTAACATTTCGTATAAATGGCTTGAGATCTTCGACATATTTTTCATCGGGATACATATAAAATACAGATCGTCGATGAAATGATTGTATTCGAACATAATTATTTGGATAATAACGTTGAAAATAATCGCCAGCAATGCTTCGGAATCGTTTACATGTTTGGCTCATCGAACATAAATCATCCAATGCCAGATAATTGCAAATTTTTTCAATACAATCATCGTTTACATCGGTGAATTGTGTTCCAGTTGGCGGTTCCAATTCTGCCACCGGCTCCGTCTCTACTTTTTTAATTTTTGATCGCCGCAATCCATTCAATGATTGAGACAATGTTGTCTTAGATTGACCTGATAACAATGCGCTTCGTTTGATTGGCTTTCTTCGATTCGAACTCATTGCAAAACTTTTTTTTTAAACAATTCACAGGACCGAATAAACAGTGATAATTTACAAACACTACCGGTTTACATAAAATACTGGCTCGTAATTAATCAGTCGAATTTATGAATGATAGTTATACAATGAAACCTTGACACAAACGTATCACAAATTCGATTTAGTTTCAACACTCAATCAACGAAAAAAAAAAAAAAAATTAAAACATTTCTATCGAATCCAATCTATACAAACAAAATGAGTTAAAATTTTTCATAAAAACAGCACTTGACTAAGAAGTGCTGTTTTTTACAAAAATTTGTTTGTTGTCGGAATAATGACATTTGGTTATTTTCTTTGTCCTAGCACAGTTTGACAAATGACACTTCCAATGGAAGCACAACTAATTTGTTTTCAATGGAAATTCAATTGTGGTGAGTTTATCAGGTTTCCAATCAAATCAAATAAATGTACGTTTCGTACAGTTATTTAAATATATTGTCATTACGTTAGGAAATTCTTTTGATCGTTTTATCGATTAATGTTTAAAATTAAATTGAATTAATGTTTTTAAGCAGAAAAGACTAAAGAATTACTTAGTTTAGTTTTTATTCAATGTTTCATCGGAAATGTGTGGAGAATATTTTTTTTTTTTCAGTTCATCAGTGGAGATGCCCAAATTTTCCTTAAACTCAAAAGCTTCGGTTGAATCGTTTGAATTTAAAATCGTTGAAAATAAAAAAATAAAAAATAAAATAAATAAATGGTCTTAAATCTATAAAAATTGAGGCTACATATATGATCTATCAATAACAACGGAAACAACAATAACATGTGATTTGTCGTTTGTCGTTTGCTTTCCGTAATGGTGGATGTACAATTCATTGTATATATGATAGAAAACGCTTGCAATGATACGTCGCTCCACTTATGTCGTAGTACATCAATAGATATTTAGATCGAAAGTTGACATGCTTGAATGCAGAATTCAGTACACGACTTACATGCTTTGCAAATTTTGTATTCAAATCATGAAAAGCACAAAAATTGAAGTCTTCTGCATGTGCTGTCACAATATTGTTTCATGAAATTAAACACTTTTTTTTTACGCTTGCGATTTCGACATATCAGAATGAAATTTTTGACCAAATAAACAACAAATTCAATAATTCGAAAAAAATCTTTGATTACTTCGTTAGATGTTGTAAATAGAAAGAGAAAGAGAAAGAATGGGCGAGAAAGAGAGAAAGAGAAAGAGAGAAAGAAAAAGAGACGTACAGAGAGAGAGAGAGAAAAAAGAAAAAAGAAAAAAGAAAAAAGAAAGAAAGAAAGAAAGAAAGGAAGAAAAATCCCCAAAGATGCTGAATCGGTATTGTTAACGCTCAGAGAAATTGTATGATTTGGAAAATTAATTTGTTTTTTAAAAATTCGTAACGCAGAATTTCGTTTCAAGAGACATACCTTTGAAAGATACAATCAATAAGACATGAAATATGTTGTAAAAAGATTCTGTCTGCCAATTTACATAATGTTGATCCGAAAGTCTGAAAATATTGTTTTTTCTTCTATAGTACGAAAATATCTATTAAAAGAGCTCCATGCAACACATCCATGTGCAATACTATTATTATTTATCAATAAAACGTCTAGCCATCATCCGGGTTTAAGCTCTTGCAATGCATCCTGAGAAAAAAAATATCAATCAAATAAATAGTATTTTAATGAATGATATCAATGATTATGTCGGAAAAAAATAGTTTATTACCCTCTTGAAAAATTATTTTTCACCTCTAGAGACAATTTTTTGTATAATTTTTAATGAAATAAATCACAAAAATTCATTGAATGTGCATATATTTCAAATGTTTTCTAAACACCCAGCGATTCAGACATTTCACTTCTCTCTCAGGCCAAGGAATATAATTAACTCTCTTAAGCCGGAAGGAAGACAAACCAAGTTGGCGACAAGACGTATATGGGAAGAAAACAAAATGACAAAAAAGTCGGAAATGATAAAAAAAAAAAAAAAAAAAAAAAAACATTTTGGGAAACAACAGAAAAATGACTAGTTCTTGGCAACAAACGAATTTTTTAATTCTTGTATGGAATTAATACTGAAATCGAAGAGAAATTATTAAATTCATATGAAAATAAATATTAATTTTTTAAAAAAAAAATAAGTAACCTTCGTGTAAAATGCATTCATTTTCTGAAATTGAAAAATTCTTTGTAAAATGAAAGAGAAAAATTCTTTGTAAAATGACTCAAATAGTATTGAAAACGCTCGAAATGTTTAGGTTTTATTGTTTTATTGCCCCCTAATTATCTAAAAACTGGGAATTTTCCAAATCTTTTCTATGTATTTTGAATAACCAGAAAAGTCGTTAGACTCATAAAGTCGATTCCATTCAGTTAACAATTACTTTGATTTTGGTCTCTTTATTTAAAATATTCTGTATAAATTAAGAAAGAAAAACCATTTGAATATTTAGTGTTGACTTAAATGTTGATCAGTGAGGTTGTTTGAAAAACTGTAGATAAAACCAATATTTAAAAGCAAACAAAGGTAGAGTTGGCTGAACAAAGGATTTTTACATTTCAAACGAACATAAAGAAATATTGAAAAGGGATAAAATATCAAGAAGACTAAACTTAGTGAAAAATACTCCGTGTTCAAGGTTCTATGACATAGAAAAACATCAGTGGATAATATTTCGTTTGAAAATTGTCAACAAGAAAATTTTTAATTTTAAAACTATTCATCTGAATCAGTTAAAAAGTCATTAAAAAAAAAAAAAATCAAAAATGCTCGGTTTATATTTGGATTGTAAATCAAATTTATCACGTCACATAATCGAGAAATTATATTTAAATTCAATGATGTCTGATGTATCATTCATATTATCATCGGAATTTGGTGGTTTTGAAATAGTGTCAGCGCATAAATTCATATTAACATCAGGAAGTTTAGTGTTTAATGATATGTTCAACGGTCCATTAAGTCATCAATATAATGAAATTAATTTGAATGATGTATCTATTGGTGCATTTAAAGAATTTTTACAATTTTTTTACCTGGAACATGTGCGATTAACAACAAAAAATATTATTGAAGTGATAAATTTATGTAAAAAATTTGAATTAATTGAAAGTTTAAAATCATGTGCTAAATCATTACGAAATTCATTAACTACCGATGATATTTGTTGGGGATATGCACTTGCATTGTGTCTCAAAGACAAACCTCTTATTGAATTTTGTGTGAAGAAAATCAAAGAAAATACATTCGAAGTTATCAATTCCGATAGTTTTTTACAATGTGATGATGTGATAATGGCAAAAATAATCGTTTTATTATCACAAAATTGCAGTGCATTTAAAACAGTAATGGGATGCATGAAATGGGCCAAAGCTAAATGTGCTCGCGATGGTTTTTTACGTACGCCAAACAATTTAAGAAATGCATTTGGTAAACTGTTCAATCGAATTCCATTTGAAAATCTTACGCTCGAACAATTATCAGAATTTCTTCATTCATATAAACACATTTTCAATGGAAATGAATTGCGAATTATTGTTCAAAAGATTGCTGTAAATCAGATAAAATTGGATTTTTTGGCAAAAGAAAAAGAAAAAACGAAAAAAAATTTGATTTCGTCAAATCAGCATATTTTTGAAATTGATCGAAAAATCCAAGGTGAATCGATTGTTATGCATACTTATGGGGATATTTTTACGGCATTTACAACAAATCGACAAATTGTGCTAAAAGAATTTTACGCTAAATTACATGGACCAGCCATGTATGATAATGAAATTTCTTATGACATTTCAAGCAGAGAGATGACAAATTCAGATAATTGCATTTCTGGAAAGACGACTATTATGAAAGGAAGCGATCAATTGCATATTATTCTAGATAAACCACTTGTTATCGATGCAAATAAATTGCATTTGATTAACATTTACACTTGCTATTCAGATTGCATTGATTTTTCGAAGGGAATTTATGAAAAACCCATATTAAAAAAGAAAATTCACAAAGAAAATATCGAAATTACGTTCAAAACAAATGCTAATTTTGATTATGACACAATTACAAGATTGGTTTTTGATGAAAATAAAAAGTGAAAAAAAGTATGGTTATAAAGGACGATAATTAAATAAGGTTACAGAATGGACCATGGACAATAACACAACAGGATGGCTATAATACATAATTTTAATGCTGAATTAACATATTATTTTTATAATTCATTGACTTCTTAGTTTAATAAATAACAAAATAAAAAAACTCTTTTTAAATTTAGATTTGTTTCATCAAACAAACTTATTTGTATTTATTAACGATTGTTAACAAAAGTGTATTACGATTGATTGTTATTATAAAATATATTTTAATGAAATAAAAGAAAAATTATTATAACACTTTAGATACAACTATTATTTTCCATGTATTTTTGCACGTTTGATTATTCGTTTTTTTTTTTCTTTGAAAATTCAATTGTTTTCCACTTGGTATCAAAGCTGGAGACGAACATCAACGAAAAACTGTGATTGGTCGTTCGTAACAAATTTTATTTCTTTTTATGCTCTCTGAAATACACCACACCATTTCAATGATGTGCAGCAGCTATTCCACACCTCGTGCTGGTTCGCAATATGCAAATCACAATGCACATCATTTATTGTGCGATTTACATACGGTTTCTTAACTAAGAACGACAAGCGAACATGTATGTTATCGCTCAATCGAAATTGTTCACGTCAGCATTAACTACACGAGAAATAGTCTTATGATAGACGAATATAAGTCACACAATAAATGTGTGTGAATTGTGATTCGTATATTGCGAACCAGCACGAGGTATGGAATAGCTGCTGCACATAATCGAAATGGTGTAACGAATTTCAGTGAGTGGTCATTCGTTTGTTCATTTAAATGATTTTATTTATGAAACCTAAATTTATGTCAATACGTGTTCACTAGCAATTTAATTTGAATGAACGAACAAACGACCGATCAGAAGTAAATATTTTTTTAGCTTCCGAATGAACGTACGAACTTTCATGTCCAATTCTACTTGGTATCCCATTTTTTGGTCATTTTTTTGCACACAATTTATTGAAATTTTCTGTTAATAGTAATCTAGGGGTTTTAAAACTCGAACAAATACAATATTTCTTTTCGAATTATTACTGATGCATCGAATCAATCAAATATCCAGCAAATTTGCGAATAATCTACGTATTAATACGAATAATTACTCAGATCGTAACTCAAAAAGACTGTGCTCTTGTCACATCCTTCATTCTCTTTTCATTCTTCATTGATGCATACACACGTTGTTGTTTTTGTAATTCGTTCCTGCTTTGTGTATCTTGCATTATATATTGACAAAATTTGCGAATTTTCTGCGAATATTTCACTTTGAAGCGAATTTCAAACCTTTCCACTGAATTGCATATACAAATATATGAAAAATTGTTCATTCGCAAATAGTTCCATTCCCCTAGATAGTAATTTCAAATGTATTTTGAAAAACTGAATCTTAAGAAGTCTCTAGGGGCATATTACTCTTGCAAATTTTTTCCGAATTCGCAAATTTACGAACAACTTTTCGAATTAATAAGTGAATTCACGAATTATCTTGCGAATTCAGGAATTCGCAAATTAATTCGAATTTTTTCTATACAAATTCGCGAATTTTTCTGAAATAGCATGAATTTGTATGTATGTCATTCATAAAGCAAGCTGTCATCCATACAAGTTATTTGTTTATTTTCAATATTGTGTTTTGTTTTATGATAAATTCAAATAAAAATAAAATGGTACCGTGAATAAATATTTGTTGTTTGAAATTGAAAATACATAAAACTGTATTTATATTAATTTCAGGAGAAATTTTTTGATGAGACACGGCACTTTTTAAATGAAGAGGTTCCATTCGACATCAAAACAATTTTAATAAATAGTTCATTTGACACCGAAATCTCCTTACTTGGCATAAACAATGATATTATTAATGAAATTGAACAATATGCAAATGAAATGTTTGCAAAATTTGCAAACGCCATGATACTGTATGACGTTTTTATGCATTCACAAATTTCGTACCAATTCGTGCGAATTTTCATTATGTATTGGGTGTATGCAAAAGAAATGTCGATTTAGATAACAGATGGCGTAACTAGCGTTGTGTGCATCGGAGCACATTGCGGCCATTTTCTTTTTTTTTGTCTGTCATTACGCTATAAATTTCAGTATATGTCATTTTGCTGAAGTGTAAACAACAAAGATTTTTTTTTGCGTCAAAAATGTCGAAATTCGTGCCTGAAAAAGTGGTTTTGCGGGGAACTTTAATAACCTTCTTTCATTTGAAGAAAACCTCTGCTGAAAGTTATTGTTTGTTAGTAGAAGCTTACGGTGAACATGCTTCAACTCAAAAAACTTGTGAACGATGGTTTGCGAGATTCAAAAGTGGTGATTTTGACTTGGAAGACAAAGAACGGCCAGGTCTTCCAAAAAAAATTGAAGATGCGGATTTGCAAGCATTATTGGATGAAAATCCTTGTCAAACGCAAAAAGAACTTGCAATGGAGTTGAAGGTTGATCAAGCAACTATTTCTAGACATTTGCATGCAATGGGAAAAATTCGAAAGCTGGGAAAATGGGTGCCACATCAATTGAACGAAAATCAACTCAGAGCAAGAATCGAAACATGCAAAAAACACCTTGCTGAGCATAAAAAAACATAGTTTTTTGAGTCAAATTGTTACTGGCGATGAAAAATGGATCTATTACGACAATCCCAAGCGTAAAGCAGCATATGTTGATCCAGGCCAACACCAGTACCTTCGCAGTCAAAACGAGAAATTCATTGCCAGAAGATTATGCTGTGCATTTGGTGGGATCAGGAAGGTGTCCTGTATTATGTATGAGCTGCTGAAACCTGGCCAAACGGTTGATGGTAAAGTGCTATGAACAACAATTGATCAAAATGGAGCAAGCATTGAAGGTGAAACATCCACGAATAGCGACTAAACAAGACAAAGTTTTTTTTCACGATGATAATGCCAAGCCACATCTTGCAAAGATCGTTAAAAAAAAGAAAGAGCACTTCGGTTGGGAGCAGCTTGATCAACCCGCGTACTCTCCAGACCTTGCCCCTTCAGACTACTATTTGTTTCGATCGATGCAAGTTGACCTGGCCGATGTACGCTTTAAAAACTTTGAAGAAATACAAAAATGGGTCGCTGACTGGATAGCTTCAAAAGATAAGGAATTCTTTCGACGCGGAATCCACAAACTTCCTGAAAGATGGCGTGAAGTCATAGCTAACGATGGAGAATACATTGGTTGAAGTGCTCATTCATTTAGTTATGAAATAAAATTTTCTTTTCACCGAAAAAATCGACATTTTCTTTGCATACACCCAATATTACAATACGCGTCAAAGCCAATTCATGCGACTTACGGATTTTTTATGCGAATTATACGAATTTATGCGTATTTTCAATGTATTTGCGAATAGTAATATTCCCCTAAAGAGGTCTTATAATCGAGATAAAAATAATTTCCAAATTCTCAAATTCTTCACATTTTCCAAATTTGAGCCAAAATTACGAAAAACAAGATGAACTACATCCGTGAAATGAACTTTTCCGCATTAAAAGAGTGTCAAGTAGAGATGTGAATTTATTTTCACAACAATCATTTCAACATCAAATGGAATCTTGTCGTAAGATGCTTTCAGGGTATTGTGCACGAAATGAGCGGCACGATCCAACGCCAATTAATCCTCAATATAATTTATTCAATTTGTAAAACGTATTGTTTGTGCCTGTGCGTTCTCAATTGCCGAAATGTTATATGGTAGAAAATGCATTTAATGATTTTTTGTGGCGAATTGATTTCAAATGCGATTCAATATCTGATTTACAACCATGAGAAATATTGAATTCTGCATGGCAAACTTCATATCGAACATCAGTTTTGGTTTTTCTTTATACTATTTTGTAAATGTATATTTCTCTTGTAAACTATCGTTCAGCACATTCATTCCTCGTTTTCTCGACATTTTTTTGTGATTGTCAAACCGAAATTATATAGTGTAGAGAAACAAATCCAATTCGAAATTAAGGCGCAACAAGCTTTTAATGTTTGATACTTGTCAATACAACTGCGAAATGTCAAATGAAGATACTTCAACATACAATTATGAAATGAGAAATATTTTACATGAATATGCATACTTGAACATACGTTAGTACTTGCTGATTACGAAAAGTATATAATCAAAATATTATATGGAGAAATCTTAATTTGTCAAATCAATTACGTGAATTTGCTCTCATTAATTTGCGTCAAAATTCGATAGAGTATTTTTCTGTTATCAAATTTCGGTATATTCTCGTATTTGGCACGAAATTTCCGTACAGGTGATTACATAAATCATACTATATTGAATTAAATGTTGTGTTCGAAATTGGGAAAATGTTTGAAGAAAATTGTTGTACATGAAAAACGATAAATTCAAATGTTACTGTGTAACCATCATCTCAGAATTTTCTATAATTATTTTAGGTAAGTTTATTTTGCTGAAGAACTGGTAGATCCAAAATCTAATTTATATGATGCCATTTTAAACAGAATTTAGAAAACCCTCCGACCTTTTTAAAAAAAACCCATACAACACACAACTGTTTTTTCATGCCGTTTCATTTTCCCAAATTTATGGTGCAAATCGCTTTTATATTTTCATTTGTTTATTTGCACAACGTTTTGATAACCATTAAGTATTGTTTCTTGTTGTTATTGCAACAATATTTGAGCAATCTCAAGTCAGCACCGAGCGTCATCCGTTGACACCTTTACTCCCTAATTTCGATTTAATTTTTTTTTTGTTTTTTTTTTTTTTTTAATTTGTTTCTATGAATTTTTTGAAAGTCTCTTAATGTTTGCTTGCCTGTTACATTCGTATGAATTCAAGGTAGCTAACTGTACGTAGAAATTCATTAATACACTGGTCAATAAACTTAACATTTCCAGTCATAAATGGGCATGAAAATATATGAATTGCTGAGTGCAAAAGTGAGACATATTCTCGAGATTCATATGAATGAAAAGGTTTTTTGAAATGAAACATCGGCACAAAGGTTCAACAAAGTGAAACACCACATGTTTCATTTCAATAAAACTAGTTTTCATCAAGACCATTCGATTTGGCATAAAATATATTGTTACAGAATCGAAAAAAAAAAAATTTAAGTTGGTTTGCACACAAAAAAAATCAAAAAAAAAAATCTAAAATTTCTTTTTCAATTCTAATGATCAGTCCTGTATTTGATGCAATGTATAAAACATTTGGACCATAAAAGTTCAAACAAGCAATTGGGCGACATAAAAATTATCGATTCAACACCGACCACTTTTCAAGCGTTTTTACAATTTTTCTATCTTGGCACGGTGAAGTTGACAGCAGAACATGTTTTTATACGCGTTATTCAACACACGATGGTTTGTTCAAAGAGCCATCTTAAATAACACGGATGGAATTGCCATTGAATTTCCTAAGGCCATTGAGAAGTGTATTTGAATAAATAAATGAATAATGTATGTGGTCGTTTTAGATGCATAAATTTTGGCTTTCAATAGTTTTTCTCAATTTTTCTCTTTAAATTCTATATATTTTCATTTTAAAAACGTATTGTTTTAAGACAAGAGAAGAGATATAAGAATTTTCATTACATATTCCAAATTAAATCCATATGAATATAGGATCGATTGATTTCAATACGAAAAAAACACAAAAATGCACTACCGTACAGTGTGTGCTTACTACACTCACAGACTATCTTAATAATAAAAACAGTGCGTAATGAATACAATACACTATACATACAACATTGACCCTCTCTGTATGTAAACAGAAACACTTTTCTATTTACAACATGTGGTATCAGTTTCCTACATGCACAACAACATATGGATTTGCATTGCTCAATAGCAATTGAATGTAAGAAAATTGCACTACCACAACAATGTACAACACGTGGTTCGAATTTACTTCCCCTAATATATTTGAAGAATACCATACATATAAGAGAGAAATGAGCAATACGCATGTATGTAAATTCTAAAACAAAAATTCCAGCTTTTTGGTAATTTATCAGAAAAGAAGAATTTAATTCATCATCAAAATGATATATATAAGTTCAGATCGTATTCCGTCGAAAGGACGGTGTTAAAAAACAATAAATAAAATACCATCCAATCTTATAACATTTTGACGAAGAATAAATTTCCTTTTTTTTAATCTTTTTCGAACAAATTTGAATTTTTGTTTTAGAATTTACATACATGCGCATTGCTCATTTCTCAATAGCAATTGGATGAATGTATAAGTAAATTTCACTACCACAAGAAAAAACAGCACGTGGTTTGAATTTCTTTCCCCTGATGAATAATATGGGAGAATGCCATCCATATGTTATTGCGCATGTATGCAATTTATGCCGCATGTTGAAAATAAACAAAGTGTTTCTGTTTATATACAGAAAGGGTCAATGTTGTATGTATACATTACGCACTGTTTTTATTATTGAGATAGTCTGTGAGTGTGTACTTGTGTTAAGGTAGTGCGTTTTCGTGCTTTTTTCGTATTTCAATCATATTAATCATAAATAAAATAAAAAAAAATCATTTTTTTCTTGTTTTTTTTTTTTTATTCACATTTTATGAACAAATATGAATTATAATTATTATTAGATTAGAATTATTAGAGATGAACATTTCATAAATGGAAAAACATGGATTTCAATTCAAAAACACATGGCTTTCAATTTGAAATGTTTTTTAAAAAATATTTTCTAAATAATTTGTTTACAATGCAGATGCATTGGTTTAATTGGTTTTCTTCGAACAATTGATCAATTTAATATCATTCGACCAAAATTCGAAATTCTATTCATTTCCCCAAAATTTGCCCATATGTTTTCGATCATTTTCATTAAAAACAGAAAAATAGAAGATTTTTAAACGTTGAGCATCATTCATAAAACGAATAGCATTATCAGCAAAAATACAAGTTTCGCATAAATAAAATTCTTCAACAGTTTTCAAAATGTTATTAAGTTAAAGCAATTGATCGATACTAACACCATCTTCAATATATTTTCGCAATTGAAATCTTTGCAAATGTTGAATATTCCCAATGAAATCAATTGTATTTTGATTCAATGGTAATTTGTTACAAATATAAAGTGCATTTAATTCACCAATCGAATATCATTTTAAGCGGTTTTGAAAGACATAATTGAAAATTATATGAAATGATTGAAATGAATCGTTGGGAAATATTGATCAATAAATTCATTCGAGTCTATATGAAGGAATATATACATAAGTTTCACACAATTTTCACTGATGCAACGCATTATATCCGCACTGTGTATGTGTATCCAATTATATATGTCGTTCATTTGCAGGGTGCGATTTGAAACCTTAATGAATATTTTTACATTTCTCAATTTATTTTTCAAAATTAATTTTGATTCAGAAATTCTCACGATTTTGTCATAAAATTATTGTGGATTCAGAGATTCGCACATAAGCAAAATTTTAATTCATTAGTATCAGTGAATGGTTTTATCTGGTTGTTTGCATTGGTATATTTGGATTCGTTTCTATATTTGTCAATCTTCTCATTCGCTTTGTGCTGTGCAATGACCGCCATTATGATAATCTCAAACAACCAACATAGAATCACAAATAAAAAGTAATAGAGTTGAAGTGAGCTTCATACACTGTCTGTACAGTCTGCAACATTTTTCAGCAGTAAATCGTTATACGGAATTTGTCCTTCTATTGAATTCTTTATTCATCCTTCAGCAGGTGTATTTGCTCCAAGTTTTCACCAAAATGCTGTATGATCTTCAAAGATGCCCATTCCATACATCGGTTAACCATCAAAATTATCTTTTTCCCAAGACAATAATATTGTGATAATAATCGACAGGAAATCGTATCACCTTTCGTCATTTTGGCATTAGAGCTGCTCATGAACCATTCATGTCCGAGAATGATTTCACTTTTATGTTCATGTTCGTTCGGGTTCGGTTTAAGTTGTTCGAAAGAGAAAAATGGGTGTTCATGTTCGTTCGAATTCAAGTTCAGTTTGTTCAAGATGCTCAATGTTCAATGCAACAATTAAAGCAACAATATTTCGAATAGGTTTTGTTTATATCAAAAATTCCTATTATTCATATACAACCGAACTATTGTTCAGTTGTTTTTCTCAGAAAATGAAGCAGTGTTGAAGTCGCTTCAGCAAAGAAATTTATTGTCTCTTACGCCATTTCTAGTCGAGTACGGTGTAAATTTAAATTAATATAAAACAAAATTGAGAAAGTGAATTTCTATGCCGTGGGCAAGTACATCAACGATCGATTAATGTACTACGGCATAAGTTGTGCGACGTTACATTGGAAGTGATCTCTATCATTTATACACTGAATGGCACATACACCATTACGGAATGCAAACGACAAATCGTATCTTTTTGCCGTTTCCGTTGATATAGACAATATACATTGATAAATCACTTTCATGGAAGAAATTCATACGTTGATAAATCGTATAGATGGCGTCAAGTGTGTAGAATTTGAACGAACAGGAACAGATCCATAAATACGATAAATACCAGTTGAATTAAATGAACAACGTTCGAAAACATTTTGTGTGTTCATGTTCGTTCAAGTTCGGTTAAAATTCGAACGAACTCAAACGAACATGAACATTTCAATTCAGTGGGCAGCTCTATTTGGCATTGAACTAGTATCGGACGTTGAGTTTCTTCATTTTTAATATTTTCCAGTAATATTTCAGTAATCGCTATGAAACAAGACTCACAATATCCATGGCGCCAAATATTAGTTGAAATAAAAGAAAATTTCATTTTTTTTTCATGTCAAATTAATCGCTTCATTTCGAAATATTCATGACATTATCTGAATACCTCATGAAAAATTTCTTTGTTAAATTGATCTGTTCCATGATTTTCCGCCTAAAATTCCTTTATTGCTACATTTCTACATTCGATGTAATATTCACATTTGTGATTTCTTTTAATGAAAAAAAAACCATGTGATTTAGTCTCGTCTGTTTATCTTAGAAATTTTGCATGATGAGCCGGTAAACATTTCAATGATTAAGCATGGCATAGATAAGAGGTGCGCGATTGTTTTTTACGTGACAAGAGACGTTTAACTGTTTTGTTTTGCTCTTTTTTTTTTATTGTTGTAGGCAATGTACAAAGAGAAACGATAAGAGATAGCTGGTGATAAAATGTGATGGATCGATGTTTGATATCAAACTATACAGTTTCGTTTTGTATCATTGTTTTTGAATTTGTGTCGATGGAGACGCATATGACATAGATAAATCAGGTCATGAAATTATCTAACTCCCACAATCATACGATTATGTGTCAATTGAAACAGTGTTCGTACGGTTTATCATCATTTGAATGTGGTTAAAATATATCGATTGCAGAGCAATTTCCTAATTGTGTACCAACACTAAAATACGGTTATCTTGCAAAAAAAAAAAAAAAAAAAAAACAAAAATGAAAGAGAAAACACCATACAATCGATAAATGAAAAGCCCATTCCAGTTTAGTAGCTTGTCGACAGCTCTTTATACAATCGAAAACGTAGTGAGCCATGTCTTCTCTATTTTGATAATTCTCTCAAATTTTGTTTGAAATTCAGTTCTTTTTTAATTTTTTTTTATTTTAAAAAAAGAGAATGTAAAAGTGATTTTTTTTTTTTTACTTTTAAACACAATTAAATGATTTCTTCTTGAGTCCTTTTTAAGTTTGTGCGTAAAGTATAATAATTCCTTTCTACGTTTTGCAGTAATTTTACTTTGTATATCGAAAGAAGTTTATTCATTTATTTGCTATCAATCAATCTGTATTTATTAATCAAAAAACAAGAAAAAATTGGATTCGCATTTTTTTTTTTTAATTCATTCTTTTCGATAAAAAAAATGATTTTTTTGCTGATTGAAGACACCTCAAGTAAAGCTTCGAGCGAATTTTTGATTTTGAGTGAGTTTTAAAGATTGCCGCTAAACAAACACATCAACTTGTATCCATTTGATTGAATTGTGTTACAACTTTATTGTGTCGGATATTGTATCATCGATTTCTACTTAATTATAGCAAATGAACGCGATTTGGATTAAAGTAAAATTTTTACAAACAATTTTGATCAAACGAATAATAATTAGTAAAAACTAGTAATTTTTATTTATACGTATAAATTGGAATAGCAAATATGCATGTAATTCAAATATTCCTAACTACACTTTATGGTGAGTGTTGTTGACAAATTACACACAATTTATGATTGTAAAATAAATATTGTGAATTGTGTTTGAAAAAAAAAAAGACACGTTTGCCAAGCAAGCAATGTGATTTTCGTTTATTTTGTGAAAAATTCAAAAATGATGATAAAATCATAAAGCTCATGACTAATTTAAATGATTCATTTAAAAAATATTTTATTTACAGTGGGTTTAGTGTCATGTGTCGAATTAAATTATCGTCCAACATTTGTCGGTGTAAACGGTGATTTTCGAATTATTGGCGGAAAACCGGCCAAATCTGGTGAATTTCGTGGACAAGTGAGTAGGTTTACAGTGAATTTGTCGAATGATGATTTATGATCGCATTAAGTTTTGATTGATTTTCAAGCATTGATTATTATGGATCGATCTTGGACTAAGGAAGTTTGGACAAAAGTTTGAATAAAAATATTCTTTTGAATTTTTCGCCGAGCACTTTTCTGGTGATTGTTGACATAAAATCATTTTTCCAAACTTTTTGTCTGTCTTTATGTTACTTAAACATCTGAGAAAATAATGAAAATCCCAAAAAACTACAAAAAAACCGACAAAAAAAAAAACCATTAAAAATGTTCAAACCAGTTAAAGAGTTCAAAAATAAAAATTTCTCTATTTAAGGTGTCGCTGCAAAATCGTTTTTTCGCCCATATCTGTGCTGGCATTTTAATTGATCCATTACACATTATCACGGCGGCACATTGTCATCAAAGGCAAAAGCGAATTGTAAGTCATGAATCATAGCGACAATGTTTATAACAAATTAAATTTCAATCAATTGTTATCTGTTGTTTATTTGCTGTTATTTCGAAGTTTGAAAAATTAATAAAAAAAAAAAAACATTCCATTTGAAGGGCTATGTAATGGGAGATGATTTAATGATAACATTGAATGGTACTGAAACAAGACAACGACGACGTGTTATGCATTTTGTACAACATCCAAATTTTTCCAAAGAAACATTCGAGAATGATATCGCTGTAATTCGAGTGCGTAAATATTTCAATGATTTTGAAGTGCAGAACAAAAAGAACAAAAATTTCAAATGTTTATTTTGATCGAAATGGTTGATAAACAAATCACTGTCAACTTTAAATTAAAATCGATAGATAAGATTGAAATGATCCATGAAAACAGCAATTGAACATTACACGATTTTCGATTTTTTCAATACGTTTGCGATTTTTTGTTCTTTTGATTGGTGTTTTCTAGCTGTCATTTAGCCATAGTTGCTAAAAATTTTAATTTCCTCCGAATTGTAACGTTTTTTTTTCTATTTTTTTTGGAAAGGTCAACGAACCATTCAGGGAGAGTGACACTTTTGGTCCGATGAATCGTTCCATGAGCACACCAGCCAATGAAACACGTTGCACTGTTGTTGGATGGGGATACACAGAAAACGTAAGCAATTGCAAAGTCGCTTTAGCAAAGAAATTCGCGTTTTTTATGCCATCTCTACGAGTACGAAATGAATATCAAACAAAATTGTGAAAGATCATGCCGTGAGCAAGTACATCAACGATTGATTAATGTACTACGGCATAAGTCGTGCGGCGTTACATTGTAAGCGATCTCTATCATATACACTGAATGGCACATACGCCATTACGGAATGCAAACGACAAACAGTATCTTTTTGCCGTTTCCGTTGGTATAGTCAGCGTACATTGATAAATCGTATAGGTGGTGTCAATGTCTTGAAATTTAAGATTTGTTCATCGATTTGAAATATTCAGTAGTAACTGCAATCACTTTTACATCGTGGTGAATTAAATTCAACATTTTTATTAATAAATTAAAATTAAATATTAAATAATTTAATTTAATTTTATTTTATTTTATTTTATGATAATTGAAAAATTCATTTTTTTTAGGATCAAGATAGCGACATTTCATACAATCTTTTGAAAACGGACGTTTTTGTTATTGATACGAATTATTGCAATGGTTCTTTAGCATATTTAGGCTCCATAAAACCAGGCATGTTTTGTGCCGGAAGAATAAAAGAAGGTAAATCAACAAAAGACATTTTATCGCTTTCGAACTGTTTTGAAATTTGTTTATTTTTTTCATGATTTTTGTATTTTTAGGTGGTCACGATGCATGTCAGGTAAAATATTATAATCGAAATATAAGAGAGCTAAAAATGTGAGAGAGAGAGAGAGAGAGAGAGAGAGAGAGAGAGAGAAAAAATGAGGGAGTGATTGTGTGAGTCAGAACTAAAAAAAGGAGTGTGCAAGAGGATGTGTGAAAGGAATTAAGAGATGAAATGATAGATGTGGAAGAGAGTTAAACAGAGTTGGAGCGAGAGAGAGAGAGAAAGAGAAAGAGAGGATAAAAAACAGGAAGAAAATAGATTCGCATGTAAGAGATACAGTGAAACAGAAGAGAGGGGAGAGAGAGAGAGAGAGAGAGAGAGAGAGAGAGAGAGAGAGAGAGAGAGAGAGAGAGATAGGGAACGTGTAAGAGAGAAATCGTATAAACCTGCTCCCACAAACATCACTCATCTTCATAATATAATAATATGATCATCTTCATAAATAATCTTAAATTCTTCATTTTATCCAGGGTGATTCGGGTGGTCTTTTAACATGTGGCAAAACTCAAGAAATATTTGGTGTCGTATCATTTGGAAATGAATGTGGATTGCCGCAATTTCCAGGTAAACTTTCTACATTTCACAAAAATTAACAGTGAAAAACAGTTGTCAGCATTTACATTACATTTTCATTGTGCAATATCATTTTCATTTAGGAATCTACTCAGATGTTTCAATGTACAATGACTGGATCAATGAAATTGTGGCAACAAAAGTCTTGCCTGACTACGAGCATTCACCATTTCCCAAACCCCAAAATCTCTCTAACAAGATTAATGAAGACAAGACTAATGATGATGATATTGATAAAAGTAGCACAATAAAGCCAATTATATCTACAACAATTTTACTATTTCCTCTGCTACTTCTAATTATTTTTCAAATATAAAAATCTTTCTAAATAATTTATTCAATACAAATTTTTTGTAAAAAAATGCTGTTAAAAAACATCAAATTTATCTTTTTATCATTTTTGAAAGAAAAAATTTCTTTTTCATTTCGATTCGATTTTAAATAAATTCCAAAGAACATCGATTTAGAACAAGAAACATTCGCTTCTTATCTGTTCAATACACTCATGCCGCGTAAGATATTTTAAACACGCACACTACCAAATTTGAACTTAATCATGCAATTTTTCAACATGAACAATGAACAGTTTCGCGGGGTTTTTTGTTGTTTTTCATCTTCCACATTTTACTTGAAGCGAATGGTTGGTTTTTGTTATGTGTAAAACATTTACATGTATTTGTTTGGTGTGATTTGAAGGTCTCATCGATTATTTATGTAAATAAGCGCGTAATTTGACTCGAATTTTATTTTGATAAGAAAATGATATGGAAATGCGAATCGAATATGTGTATTAACGGAATAATTTATAAATTAATTGTGTCTCCATTACGTTGAATGAAATAAAATTATTTGTATTATTTGAATAATAAATAGAACGATGAGAAACTGTGGTGTCGTTTATTTGTTCATTTATTCACTCATAGCAGCGATTTTGGCAGGTGCGTTTCGAATCGTTCAATTTTTGGCAAAAATTTCCATAAAATTTCTACCAGTTGTGGTATTTTATATAGCAAAATCGTCTTAGATTTTTAAATCGATTTTTTTTTTTTTCATATTTTTGTTCTTCATAGATAGTGATCCAAATAAAAATGGGTGAGAAAAAAGTGAAATCCTTAAAAGTAGTTTGATAAAATAACATCACAATGAAATTTTAAGTGTTACATGGAACGATGAAGTGTTAAATTTGCAGCAATTTATGTTTCTAACTGAAGGAGAGAATCATCAAAGTCATACGTATCATTTTTTGTTACCTGGTCACGCAGTGCCTGTTATAAGTGACGAAGATGGCAATCAAAAGTCGTCATGGTTTGGACATTTTCCGCTTTTTTCCGCTGTTAAACATAGTAATGTTTTTCAAATACTCTAAAAGAAACATTTTTGAAATTAATTCTCTTTCAAAGAAAATTTCAGTACAAATTGATTTTTTTGATTTTTCACGTTACAAAAAAAAAAAAAAAAAAAATCTTATGGATGAAATTTTGTTTCCCTTGTTGAAATTTTATTGTCTTATATTGATGAGATGTTGAAACCAAATGAAATGAAAAATTCTTTGAAATGGAAAATGGTCTTAACAATAACTGTACATAATTTAAAGTGTGTTTTTCGATATTCATTTCATCATCTAGACAATATGCAGGTGATTGATGCATTGATAAGACACAATGCAACCATGAATCATAAGGACAGTAATGGTAATTCAGTCCTTCAGCTTGCTGTAAACATGGCCAAAGCAAGTGGAAACAAAGAAATTATAAATAAACTTTTGAAAAATGGCGCCGATATTAATTCCATAAATGACAAAGGACAATCAGCAGTCAAACTTGCGCTTGAAAAAGGTAAGTGGAGAAATTATAATATTGGGAAACAGAAAGAAAAAAACAGAAGAGAAGAGGTAGGGAGAGGGAGAGAGAACGAAACGAGAAAAAATGTACAAGCTGAAGCGAGAATGGAAAAAGTGAAAATCACTTTGTTTACATTCGGCTTTTGACATTTTAACAAGCAAAATCGATGAATACATTTTAAACTTAATTTGATAAATTTGTTTTTAAAAAAAATTCGATTAGGTTGGCGTGAAATGGCTCAATTATTAATTGTTCACGGTGCAGCCGTTAATGAAATTGATTTTGGCGAATGGACAAGTGCCATATTTAGCTGTATTACACGTGAAGGTATACAAATCACTTCAATCTATACATAGATTCCATTTGATTTTGGAATAAATTTAAAAAAAAAAGAACATCCTAAAAAAGAAGTTAAAAACAGTTTGAAATATTATAAAAGAAACAACTGCATTCAAATTTTCAATTTCAAAGAATCTTTTAAAGTTAAAAAATATTGATTTCATTACACAATTCTGACTGAATTTAGCTGATCCAAAAGTGAGAGCAACATTAAGAAAAAACAATATAAGTTTCATTGCATCTCGACCCGATACGTGGAAGGATATTGATATTATTCATCTTAAAAAAGCGATTAGAAGTGGTAAATGTTTGCATTAGAAAAATGCAACGCATTTTTGAGAATAAACGAAAAAAAAAAAATAAAAAAATAAATAAAAAAGCCCTTTGATGATTTTAAAATATTTTCCAGATGATGTCAATGGTACGGAATTGTTGATTAAAAATTGCGCTATAAATCTAAACGATTTAAATGGTTTTGATTCACTTCTTTTTGCAAGTGCAAAAGTTCCAGGTGATTTCTTTACAACAATATTCATGAGATGCTTTTGAGAACAATAATTAATCAATGAAAAAATCAATTTATTCAGCCAATGTGGATATCATTAGAGTTCTGATTGACAATGGAGCAAAATTCTTCTGGCAAAAATCGACAACTCGTAGACCGTTATTGTGATTCTCCGGTTACAATTTATTTCTCCTTCTTTAAGCTCCATGGAACTTTACTTTTCCGTATGTTGTGCGTGAAAGTATTTTTTTTTTTTACACAGATTTTGGCACATAAATACCCAAACTTAACGAAAAAATCGACATTTTAAACGGTTAAACCATCACTTAAATCGCTCGCAATAAAATTATTTCGTGGATTTATAATGATTTCAGGTCTTGGTCACTACATAGAATTTAATTATCATATCAAACTTATTTACTCTTTAAAATACTCAGTTAACCGTTCATCTTTTTCAAATTAACCGAAAGCCATTTAATGAGATAACCGTGATTTTTTTTTTTCTTGTTCTGATGAACTGAGACTATAGTCATTGCTTTATATGAAATATAAAATAAAGTTGATTATATTAAGTTATTTTCTATGTGTTTTTTTTTTCTCACTTTATCTCAATTAAGTACAAACATTGCTATAATTGAAGAAATTTGCTACCTAAAACTCAGTTGCCAGTGACAACATGTAACGGAATACAAATATTGTGAAAATAAAACTGAGATAAGTTCAGTGTGATTTGGCTTGATACTGTAAATCAAATTCAAACACATAATTCAAACTTTTAATTTCATTTTAAACACTTCATATCAAATGAAAGATGACAAATTCTTAAGCCTGACTCATTGGATTTGTCTTTATTTAGCTTCAATTCGTATTTTAATCTCAGTTTTACGTCGATTATTTATTGATGCAACAAGCAACGAAGTTCCATTCAATTTTTCACAAACATTTATAAATGTAAATAAATACAATTGGCAAATAAATGAATACAAACAATATCATCTTATCAATTTTAAGTGTTTTTTTTTTTCCTTTTTATTTCGTAAACACAAATTGAATTGAATTCAAAATGTTTACATATTGAGAAAGGGAGAAAGGGAGAAAGGGAGAAAGAGAGAAAGGGAGAAAGAGAGAAAGGGAGAAAGGGAGAGAGGGAGGGAGAGGGAGGGAGAGAGAGAGAAAAATAAGGGAGAGAAGGAGAGAGAGGAAGAGAGAGAAAGAGATAGGAAGCGGAGGGAGTGAGAGGAGGTGGAGAGAGAAAGAAGGATGGAGACTAGTATTCGTAACACTCTTTGATTCACTGATTTTCTCGCATGTTTTTATGTCCATATTTGACCTTAACTCCATTGTGATAAGACGACGATATGAGAATTTCAATCAAATATGTTCCACAACACCATGCCATATAACAATTGTTTCCCTATAATCCAAGTCTGAGATTTCAATTTATTTTGTTCATTCTAGTTGCGTTGAAAGTATTTAATATAAAACAATTTTGAGGCAAAAAATATTCGGAAATGAATTACAACGTTGTGTCTTTGTTGATTTATATTCTTTTAGCAGTAATTTTAACCGGTAAGTCTATTGATGCTTAGGGCTTACACATTAAGCCAAATAATTTATTTAAAATTGAAATAAATTTGCTTTAGTTAGAATTATTAAAAACAATATTCGTTCTCTTGAGAAAAAAATACGATTTAATTCCCTTTTGTAGATAGTACTTTGATCAACAATGGGTGAGAATATATAGAAAATGCTTTGAAAAATTAGTTTACTTATAATGATATTTCAAAGATCTACAAACAACGATACGGATGAACAAAATTTATATCAGATGACGGTGACATATTATAAAGAAAATCATCAAATTCACACGCTTCAATTCTTGCTTTCCGATTATAATGTGCCTAACATAGATCTAGCAACAAAGAGTGGAAAATCGATATGGCTTGGATCTTTGCCAATGTATTCGGCTATTAAACATGGTAATGACTTTTAATATGAGAATATTTTAGTTTTGAAAATGAAAATATGAGTTTTCGTTAGGCAAAATATCGATGGTTGATTTATTGATAAGTCAAAATGCAAGTGTAAATGTTCAAAATGGTAATGGCTGGGCACCTCTTCATATGGCAGTAACTTGTGGATACGATCACATCGTTAATCGACTTTTAGAGCACGGTGCAATTGTTGATGCAAAAGATAAAAATGGATCTACACCGCTGCAAATTGCTGCTTCATATGGTATTTAACAAGTTCTGAACACCAGAAATCAATTTCGACAATTAAATCAAAAGAAAACCATCCATTTAGGTAGAACACAAATTGCAAATATTTTATTGGAACACGGAGCTTATATCGATAGTAGAAATGTATATAATGAAACAGCACTTATTAATGCTGTTGAAAACAGTGAGAATTTCAATGAAAATGCAGTTTTTTGCGGAATTTCGAAGAAAATTTTAATTGAATTTGTACAAATTCTCATTTTAGATCAAGAGGATATTGTTGAAATTTTGTTGTATTATAAGGCCAATCTTGATATGCAAAATAACAAAGGAGAAAATCCACTTCATATTGCCATTGTAAAAGGTTGAATGAAATGTTGTCTTCAAAATTATTTGAATTTATTTTGTTATTTTAAACTCTTCAAGAGCGTCCACAGTTCAGTTTTTTTTTATTTTTTTTTTTTTTTTTTAAATTTCATCTAACAATGTAGATCTTGAGAATATTGCCGAGCTGTTGCTAAGCAAAGGTGCAAATATAAATTTAAAGAACGATAATCTTCATTCACCACTTTTTCTCGCTATGAAAAATGGTAAGTGCTGATGAATTCATCACGCTGAAGGTCGTTTGAGTTTTTTTTTTCATTTTCAGGCAAGCGAAAGATGCTTTCAAAACTTATTCATTATGGCGCTACTATTGAAGACATTGATTTTGGTGAATGGACAACCATTATATTTGGCTGCCTTGCACGTGATGGTATGAAAATCCAATTTAAATTTTATTTACAAAAATTAAGACATTTCTAGACAATTTGAAGGAAAATCCTTTGAAATAAGAAATTTTTTTAATGAAAAGTGTTGATGTCAATGTGTTCATGTTTTGATTGAATTTAGCTGATGAAGCCGTAATAAATGCATTATCACAAAAGGGTATTCATTCATTTACTACACATCAAACAAATGACTGGAAGTCTCAGGATATTAAAAACATCAAGATAGCTATTCAAAATGGTATGTTTTCAAGTGTAAAACACACTGTCTGATACATGAAAATTACTCCAATTGACATTTCACTTTTCCGCACAACATGTTGTGCGTAAAAGTTTTTTTTTTTTTTTGTGGAAAATGCGTTTTAAAACCAAATACAATTTCAAACGATTCTTAGATGATGTCATAGGAACTGAATTGCTAATCAAAAATTGTATTCAAAACTCGAACGCTTTTGACGATTTTGATGCTCTTGATTTTGCAGCTCGCAAAGGTGACAAAAACATTTCAAACAAAAAAAAGAAAAATAAAAAAAATGAATAAAATCTTAAAACCTTTTTGGGAAAATTCAATAACAATATAGGTAATCCGGAAATTATTAGAATTCTCTTTGAAAATGGGGCTAAAGTGAATTCTTTCATGGCCCAATCAGCACTTCATCGATGTGTTAGTGAGGGTAAGTCTTGATTCAATAATATTCCGAATTACTAAAGAACATAATTCCATGTCGCAGTATTTAATTTGAGTTCACAGTACTCGGGATAAAAAAAACATTGAATGCCCTTATTCTTTTCGAAAATCTTTTCAAAATTTTCTCATTTTTGTAAAAAAAAAAAAAAAAAAAAAACAATTTCAATTTATTTGAGTTAAGGTTATGCAAAGGCCGTAGAAGTTTTCCTAGAACAAGGTGTTAATGTAAATATTCGAAGTGAAGACTTGAAGACACCACTTCATTTGGCCGTCTTGAAAGGTGCGAAAAATGTCATGATTTGAAAGTATGTAATCTTTATCATTCGATGCTCTTTTCGCAGATAATTTAAACATGATTAAAGTACTCATTGAACATGGTGCAAATGTTAATGTGGTTGATATGAACAAAAGGACTCCGCTTCATTATGCAGTTGGTGGTAATACATTAAATCGTACATCTTGTTGTTTATGCTTAGCATATTTGGTGTATTAATATGCTAAGCTAATTAGTGTGTGAAATTGAGAGAATTGTATGGACTTTTTTATCACTTCACATAGCCTTACGTACAATAGATGTGATCAAGTTACTCATTCAAAATGGTGCCAATGTAAATGCCAGAGATCGCGATGGCTGGACACCACTCCAAATAGCTGCATCGAATGGTTCGTTTATGTTTTTTTGGAATTTCTTCAATATTTTTTTCATTTCTTAATAATTTTTGTCATATTTTTTATGTAATTGAAAAGTCAACCTAATCGAATTGAAATTGTTCTATAAATTGCGACAATTATTCATGATTTTAGGCCATGTTGATGCGGTGAAATTTCTAATTGATAATGATGCAGATATTAGAGCAATGGATAATTCTGGGAAGACATCGCGAGATATTGCTCTTCAATATGGTTATCAAAATATAGCCAGAATTCTAAGGCGCACTGAAGAATTAAGAACTAACCGACCTCTATAAAACACGCAAAAATTCCAATAAATTTTTCTCCTGTAAAAGAAAGTTTCATAATTGAATAAATGAAAATCAAGTCATTTGGTTTATCATAAGAGATTCACGTTTCTTACGCCATTTCTACGAGTACGATGTGAATTTAAATGAATTTCAAACAAAATTGTGACAGTTCACACAGTGGACTTTTATGCCGTGGGCAAGTACATCAACGATTGAATAATTTACTACGGCATAAGTCGTGCGACGTTACATTGTAAGCGATCTCTATAATATATACACTGAATTGCACATACACCATTACGGAATGCAAACGACAAATCGTATCGTTTTGCCGTTTCCGTTGGTATTGTCATAGTACATTGATAAATCGTATTGGTGGCAAAAATGTCTTGAAATCAAAGCTCTTCACATGTAAAAACATACAACGAATGCCATATTGGGTTTATGCATTCGAGCAATAAATATATAAGATTACGTGCATTTGATCATCAGATCAAAGATTCATTTATATTGAAAGATTTAAATCATTTTGAATAAAATACGTTATATACGTTATCATTGACGATTGTAAATGTATGGAATCCTTGTCAATCGTTGGTCTAGGAAAACCACGAAGAGACGACAAAACTCATTTTGTAAGGTTTTATTGCACGAAAAGAGAGATGCATATATACAAGTATGTATTTGCATCTCTTTCTCTTGAATGTAAAAACCTTACAAAATGAGTTTTGTCGTCTCTTCGTGAGGAAAACGCACCTCAAGAGGAGAAAGAAAATGACAAACGAATGGCAATTCAGCCACATGATTCTTTCGTTGCTGAGAAAAATATTAATATCTTGCACTGTAAATCAATGGCTGATTTTGACACATTGAATACAATACATTTTAACATTTGATCGCATAAGTAGCGCCACTTATGTTTGCTGTAGTATATTTTGGAACTAAAGGCTTATTGCCATACAATCGTACTCATACTATTGGGTGTATGCAAAAGAAATGTTGATTTAGATAACCGATGGCGTAACTAGCGTTGTGTGCATCGGAGCACACCGCGGCCATTTTCTTTTTTTTTTGTCTGTTATTACGCTATAAATTTCAGTATATGGCATTTTGCTGAAGTGTAAACAACAAAGATTTTTTTTGCGTCAAAAATGTCGAAATTCGTGCCTGAAAAAGTGGTTTTGCGGGGAACTTTAATAACCTTCTTTCATTTAAAGAAAACCTCTGCTGAAAGTTATCGTTTGTTAGTAGAAGTTTACGGTGAACATGATTCAACTCAAAAAACTTGTGAACGATGGTTTGCGAGATTCAAAAGTGGTGATTTTGACTTGGAAGACAAAGAACGGCCAGGTCTTCCAAAGAAAATTGAAGATGCGGATTTGCAAGCATTATTGGATGAAAAATTCGAAAGCTGGGAAAATGGGTGCCACATCAATTGAACGAAAATCAACTCAGAGCAAGAATCGAAACATGCAAAAAACACCTTGCTGAGCACAAAAAACGTAGTTTTTTGATTCAAATTGTTACTGGCGATGAAAAATGGATCTATTACGACAATCACAAGCGTAAAGCAGCGTATGTTGATCCAGGCCAACCAGTACCTTCGCAGTCAAAACGAGAAATTCATTGCCAGAAGGTTATGCTGTGCATTTGGTGGGATCAGGAAGGTGTCGTGTATTATGAGCTGCAGAAACCTGGCCAAATGGTTGATGGTAAGTGCTACGAACAACAATTGATCAAAATGGAGCAAGCATTGAAGGTGAAACATCCACGAATAGCGACTAAACAAGACAAAGTTTTTTTTCACGATGATAATGCCAAGCCACATCGTGCAAAGATCGTTAAAAAAAAGAAAGAGCACTTCGGTTGGGAGCAGCTTGATCAACCCGCGTACTCTCCAGACCTTGCCCCTTCAGACTACTATTTGTTTCGATCGATGCAAATTGACCTGGCCGATGTACGCTTTAAAAACTTTGAAGAAATACAAAAATGGGTCGCTGACTGGATAGCTAAAAAAGATAAGGAATTCTTTCGACGCGGAATCCACAAACTTCCTGAAAGATGGCGTGAAGTCATAGCTAACGATGGAGAATACATTGGTTGAAGTGCTCATTCATTTAGTTATGAAATAAAATTTTCTTTTCACCGAAAAAATCGACATTTTCTTTGCATACACCCAATAAAACACAACGGTGTACACAGACACGGTATTGCTTGAGTTTTCAGTAAAGGCGCTGTTATGTGACAGTTCTTGCTTAATCTCCCTTTGCTGTAAATGTGAGAAGTCGTTCAGAATGAAAAAAATTTTTTTTTTTTCAAAAAACAGTTTAGCACAATTTTTTGACTAACTTCATCCCTTAGATTGACAGGGCAAAGTAATTCACTTACAAAGAAACATTTTCACATTTATCAGCATCACATGAATGTACATTTTCAACTACAATTTTTGTAATTAGTACAGTCTACATTCTCACAATGGAATATTCGCTTGGCGAAACAACACGCTAAACAGTGACGGTAAATAGACTGAACGTGAAATAAACAATTGCAATCTTATATCAAAGTCTTTTATGTTTTATTTTGTTTTTTTTTTTTCTTTATTTAATTTGAAATTCAAAATTTTGTCTGGCTCAATGATAGTGATTGAGGCTCAAAACTCTGATTATGCTAAATTTAATTAATTTTTTCACAGTTAAACTTGACCTGTTGTGTATTTTGATAAGAAAACGATATGGAAATAGAAATCGCAATAATAAATACACTTCTACCGAATAATTTTGATATTTCAGTCTGTATTTTGAGTTGCTTGTATCTGCTCACCGCTCGTGAATTGTTATTAAAATTATTTTAAAATGAATTTCAACGTCGTTTATTTGTTGGTTTATTCTTTGTTAGCAGCGATTTTGGCAGGTGAGCTCTCTCTACTCAATGTTTGGTAAATTAAGTTGAAATGTTCAACCGTTGAAATTTTATTAAAGAATTTCCTCAGAATATATATTCGTATCAGCGAGCTTGGCACATTTTCAGTTCAAATGTGAGAAAGAAAAAGTCGAAAATTTATTTCTGATAAATCTCAATTTGTCATTTGTAGATAGTAATTCATTAGGTGAAAATAGGTGAGAATTTGAATGAATTTAGAGAAAAATCGATGATTAAACATATGATGAATTCTAAAGATTTATTTATAACGATTGGATTGATGTGCAAACTTTACGACAAGTAACAGTGCAAAATAATGAAGAAAATCATCAAAGTCACACGTTTCAAATTTCATTTCCCGCTCACACCGTACCTGGCCTTGACGATACAACAGTGAATCAAAAATCAATTTGGCTTGGACATTTACCTCTGTATTCAGCCATAAAAGATGGTAATATATTTTAAATTTATAATCGAAAGTATTGTTTTTGTATTGATCAAAGTGTCATTCATGTCGTGTCATTTTGGCTTTTCTTCGAATTGATATGAATTTTACTTACTGTATTCAAAACATCTCTTATTTCTTCATTTTTTTTAACTCGAACTCCTTGACATGAAAACACGACATACGTCTTTTTTTTTTAAAAAAAAACAAAACGTTTTTTAAACCAAAACTTATCATTCTTGATTTTTTAAATCAAAACTTGCTCGTGCAAAAAAAAAAAAAAAAAAAAAAAATCTAGAAAATATGCAGTTGGTCGTTGCATTAATAAAAAACAATGCAAGTTTGAATGTTCAAGACATAAATGGTTGGTCACCACTTCACATGGCTGCAGCCACTGAATGGGAATCAATCGTAAGGATACTGTTAGAATATGGTGCAATAGTAGATACCAAAGACAAAAATGGATATACACCGCTACAAATTGCTGTTTTGCATGGTATTTTACAAATTCTTGATTGATATCAAACATGATTAATTAAAAAAAAAAAAAATCAATTTAGGCAGAACAATAATTACGGAAATTTTATTGGAACACGGAGCTGATATAGAGACTAGAAACAAATACAATGAAACAGTGCTTATGAAAGCTGTCGAAAACAGTAAGTGATGTGATTTTTTGGAATTTTGAAGAAAATATTTAAATTTTTCAATTTTAGATGACGAGAATATTGTCCGAATCTTGATAAATCATGGAGCCAATATTGATGTGAAAAATATCGAAGGAAAAACTCCTCTCCATATTGCGATTGAACAAGGTTGAATGGTGCATCACGATAATTAACTGAATATTTTTATCGGAAATTCAAAAAAAAAAAATATCCTTTTGAATGTACATTTTTTAGGCAAAAATTTCGATGTACAGAATATTGTTGAAATGTTATTAAGCAACGGTGCAAATGTGAATATATTGGATAATAATTCGAATTCACCACTATTTCTGGCTATGAATAAAGGTAATACATATTGCATACACTTTTATTACAAATTCTCATTGGACATTTTAATTTTGACCATCAGGACAAAGGGAAATTGCAGCCACCCTAATTGAATATAATGCAGATGTTAGCAATATTGACTACGGATGGTATACCAATCATATATTTGAATGTATTACACGTGATGGTATGAAAATATTTTAAATTTATCTCAAACGAAACTCAAATTTCCATAAAAACCAATGCGTTCGTACTGAAAGTATCAGTTTCAAACGAACGAAAAAAAAAAAATGTTGTTTAATTTTTATTGAATTCAGGTAGTCAAAAAACCATTCATGCGCTATCAGAAAAAGGTATTAAAGTAAATAGTATTCCACAACAAAATTGGGAATGGCATGATATTCAAGCAATTAAAACATCTATACAAGTTTGTGAGTATTTTTTTTTTTTTTCACAATTGCTCACAATTAAATACGAATTAAACGATTTCGTAATTGAAAGAAAACCATTTTTGATATAATTTTAAATGAATTTAGGTAATGTTAATGTTACAAAAATAATGCTTAAAATGTGTTTCGTAACGGATTTTCCCGAATCTATTGAACTGTTTAAAAAAGCAGCTGAACAAGGTGAATCATAAAAAGATATCTTTCCAATGAGGGAAAAACACAATTTAAAACGATTTTTTCGGTACAATTCTATGGTTTTGTTTCATTAAATCAATCAGATAATGTGGAAATTATTCGAGTTCTGTTTGAAAATGGATTAAAAATGGAAAATAAATATATGCAAGACACGCCTCTTCATATTGCTACTCGTGCTGGTATCTTATTGTGGACTTTCAATCTAATGATTTGCATGCAATTTCTTTCTCGTTTTTCCAATTTCATTGAAAGAAAATCAATTTTAGGTAATACGAATGCTGTTAGAGAATTTTTAAAACATGGTGTCAACGTAAATCCCAAAGTATATTACACGCGGAAAACACCACTTCATGTTGCCTCAAGTGAAGGTATTACGAGCATCATCCAGATGTACTGGGCCATTAAACCATTTCATGCAAATCTTCATTTAAATTTTTTTTTTTATTCACAGGGAGATTAGACATAGTGAAATTACTCATTGAGTACAGAGCAAATGTCAATGCAAAGGATTGGGAAGAATACACGCCACTTCATGTCGCGATTGATGGTAATGTTTTTATTTTTGTAATCTCTGCAAAAAATGTCACATTTAATTATCATTCTGTATGTGAGTTTATCGAGAATATGTTTTGTTTTTTCATGCAAAATATAGGTGCAAATTCAGAAGATGTGATCAAAGTACTCATTCAAAATCGTGCCAATGTAAATGCATTTAGTAAACATCGATGGACGCCATTGCAAATTGCTGTGACACTAAGTAAATCCCATTTTTTTTCCTTCATAAACATTCTCAATGCTGCGCGAATCATAGATTTGCTATTCAAATCAAGAAAATAATTTAATTTGTCAAGGGAACATTCCAAGTTGCTTTCGATGAACTAATTTTATCCATTTAAAATGTGCATCTCTCATTGGCCGCGAAGTTCATTGGCCGCTTTGATCGAAAAAATAATTTTCAAATATTTGTATGTAGATCATCAAGGAACTGTAGCAATTCTTATTGAAAATGGTGCCAAAATTAATGTACGAGGCTTTGGTGGGTATACTCCGCTCACAAATGCTGCTCTAAAAGGTAAAACATTTCTTTGTTTGTAATTGTCGAGAAAATTCCATCCATTTTATGGGAAAAATAACGTTCTTTTCTCTCCAAAAGAACAAACTAGCTCATTTTCAAGCGTCCAATTTTTGATTGAACATACAAATTCATTGAAATTCATAATTTTCATAAATTATGACGATTCTTTATCTGTTTAGGCTATGGTGATATGGTGAAACTTCTGATTGAAAAAGGTGCAGACATCAGAACAACGGATAGTTCCGGTAAGACAGCGCGTGATATTGCTCTTGAAAATGGTTTTCAGAAAGTGGCTAGAATTTTAAGACGCGCAGAATCAGATCAAACAAATACAACACAATAAAATCATTTAAAATGTTCAATTTGACCAAAACCTTACATTGAGAATAAATAAAAAAATTTAAAAATTCAAAAGATCTAAACAGAAATAGTGCTCTTGTTTCTGACATATTCCAAGCTTAAACACTTGTGTTTTGCAATTTATATTCTCAATGGAACAAACGGCGATATCTCAAGCTCGATATTGTGTTTCTTTGAAGAAGAATTTGAATGTGACATTTTTGTGAAAATAAAATTAAAGAGACAAAACACTTGTCAAAACATTTAAAATTCGAATTGTAAAGCGATGAAAGACAAAATTTGTACATAAATGTATATTAAAACTCTTTTATGTATTAGAATTGAATGTTATTTCTGAAATAAACGGAAAACATCAATCCTATTTCATAAATTGAATACAATTCTGTCACTATGTCGACGGAGAACGGCGTAAATGCTCACGTGTTTTGTGTTCGTGATTGTTTTTCTTGTAAATTTGTATTCTGAACATGCAATGCTAACATTCGTGGTTTTGGCACAGCATTGCATAGTGCATACTGTCAAATAGAAATATTCACTTGCTGAAGCAACACGATAAATAGAATTTCTGAGAGAATTTCGAAAAAAATCTTTTTCAAATTAAGTATTAAAAGAGATTTTTGATTTAAATAAATGAATTTAATATTTTCAACACTAAAGAAATGTATTTTGAGTCGTGCAGACACATTTGGTTAAGAAAAATTCCATTTCATTCAACATCACATAATTGCATCATCAATTTTTACAAAGACATTTCCGTTTTTTTTTCACTTTTTTCAATGTTTGGTTGCTTTGAAGCAACAAATTTCTAAATTAAATTGATTAAAATAACAAAAATCATCACAATTCTAATATTAGGATTTTTCATTATTTCGATTTTTGTGCTCTCACGAAGTCGATTTAGCGAAAGAAATTATCGTTTCTTACGCCATCTCTACGAGTGTGAATTTAAATGAATATCAAACAAAATTGTAAGTGTTCACATAGTGGACTTTTATGCCGTATAGCAAGTATATCAACGATTGATTAATTTACTACGGCCTAAATCGTGCGACGTTACATTTCAAGCGATCTCTATCATATATACACTGAATTGCACATACACCGTTACGGAATGCAAACGACAAATCGTATCGTTTTGTCGTTTCCGTTGGTGTAGACAGTATACATTGATAAATCGTATAGGTGGCGTCAATGTTTTTAAATCATGAAGGAATGTGTACAAAACACCGATTCGAATGTGATTTGTGCAATTCCAAAACTGTACACAAATACAGTTTGGAAATGCATATGCGGATCCACAATAGTGAAAAGCCATTCGAATGCCCAAAATCATTTAGAAGAAATTATCAGTTGAAAATACATTTGCGAACTCATGCCGATGGACTTCCATTCAATTGTGACCGTTGTGGTCAACGATTTGATGAAGAAGGAACAAAACAGGCACATGAAAAGCATTTCAAACGTACTCGATTTGAATGCTATCTCTGCCCATATCGAAGTTTTTACAAATTTGATTTAAAGCGACACATTCAAGCGAAACACACCAATCATAAGCCATTCAAATGTCGAATCCGCGAAAAAAGATTTGTTCAACAAATTAATCTCAATGTAACATTTGATGAAACATCATGATCAATTGCCGTTCCAGTGCAATAAATGCTATCAGAAATTTTTGAATGAACATGAAACACTTGCACATGACAAAAAATAATAGAAAAAATAGAAATCTATTCATTGTCCCTTCAAAAGACTTCATTTGAAAAAATATCAATTTTGGAGTGTTTTTCGTGGAAAATGGCATAAAAAACAAAAATCAACAAACAAAACAAACATGAATATGAAACACACACACATACCGCATGCATGAGCACAAGCGTAAAACTGTTGTTACTGTACGCCCATGAAATATTACACATTAGTTACAGTGAGATCGGTGAATACAGTTGAATGACAAATACGAGCATAAATCAGTATCCCTGAACTCTAATCAGTTGATTGTGTTTGAAATATCAAAATTGTTTAAAGTGAAGTGAATAACGTTTCAAAAATGTTCAAATATATTCAAGCGAATTTTCATCATTTCATTCGGTTTGGATAGTGCACTTTTGGGCGTTTTTTTGTCGCTCAGATATTTTTTTGTTACATTCACATCAAACACAAAGAACGACGAGACTCATCACGTTTTTTTTTTTCCTACTGTCATTTTTCAGTCATTTTTACATTGTACACAACACTAACACATTAACAAGTTCTGTCAAAATCACTTTCTCATGCGATGTTGATGATGCTTTCACCATTGGAAATTCTCAATTGGATACGAATTTTATCATTAATAATATTTTATTAAAATTGCGTTGTATTTTTGAATATTACAAAGGAAAATGTGATGTAATGAATAACAAATAAATATGTTTCATAGCCAAATGATTTCGTAATGCATATTTTATTTGTTGAACCTCTTAGAATTATTTTATAAAACACACAAATATGTATATGTATGTGTGTGTTTCAAATTTTGACAGTAGACTCGTTCTTGCTGTTGTTTATAAAAAAAATAATTTTTTATAGCGACATTTTGTTTTTCTTTTGTTTTGCATAAAAGGTAAAATTCGATACAGAAACAAGTGTTTTGTAGAATTTAAAACGGAATTTATAAACATTGAACTGGAAGGAGAGTTCCATTTTTTTTTTTTTTTTTGAAAATTTTATTAAAATGGAAAAAAAAGTTCACATTGAAGTGAGGTGCACACAAAACGGAAAGCCCCGTTGACACTTGCACTTCATTTGTACGCCTCTAGATCACATAAAATAGATCTTTCGATTATTCCGATGAGTCATTATAATAATTGTAAAACTAATACATCTTGTGGCTATTAAGGTGTCTTTTTGCTAATTTTTATTTGATTTCCAGCTTTGAAAATTTGAATTTTTATTCAACAATATCAATTTCCATCAAAAAAATACAAAAAAAAAAAAAAAAAAAAAAAAAAATAAAATAAAATAAAATAAAAATTATTGTAAAACTACAGAAGCATGAATGTTTTTTATTGAAATTTCTTTTATTTTTAACAAAATGATTAGAATTTCTTTGATGTAATTAAAATATTTTGTATAACTGATTTTGTCTACTTTTATTTTGCTTAAAATTCCTTTTTGGATAATTTATTAGATAAAATTAATTGTGATTTTTTCGATTATCATTGAGTTTCTTCGACTTTTAAGATAGTTTTAGTCATTTTGTAAGAAGGAAATATTGAAGTTTTTTTTTTTTATAAAAAAACAACAACAAAGAAATCTATAGATGACTAAACTTGATTTCTATGTCCACTCTAATCAAACCATAATCTGTGTTTGTGTTTGCCCATTTTGTTGCCAAAAATACCTCTTGTTGAACGTAAATTGTCAACTTTTGTGCGCCAAACAATTTCATGCGTTCTTTATTCAATGCTTTTAAATCTAGAAATCCATTTGGAATACTACAAAGATGTTCCACATGAATTTCTCGTAATTGAACTGAATAACGAATGAATGGTAAAATATTATCAAATTCTGCTAGAATCGCACGAAGTTCTTTTAAATTAATAAGTTTCATAGCTAACAAATCGGTATCATCAAGACAAATGTAACCATCTGTATGAAGTTCAAGTTTATTTAGCATAATCAACGAAGATACATCCGAACTGTTGCAAAGCATCGCACCAAAAAGCGCTGGAAATGAATTTGCATGCGGAATTAATGTATCATCATTGTTTACCAAATAAAGCCGTTTGTAAAATCCTTTTGCATAAAGTTGTATTAAATATTCCTTTATAACAATAATAGAATCATTTGAATTAATCCAAAGCTTAAATTCAGCTAATTTCAAATTACTATTTGCAAATGTTTGAAAATGAAGTCGAAGTAAATTCGATCCAGTTTTAAAGGTTTTTATGTTTGGATTTAATTTGAAAAAAGTTTCAAGTTCATTGTTTCCAATAATGTCATCAAATTCATAACAAACGAAATATTCAAGTTTTGGATATTTTTGTAAAAGCCATTTGTTTGTTATGTCAACATAACGCAATTTAAGGCGCTTTAAATTTGGACACAATTTAAAAAAATCATCATAAATATTCACATTAATATCAATTCCAATGTCAGTAATTTCAATACATTTTACATTTTTCAAACATTCACTGATGCACGCAATTTTTACTGCATCCAATATCATATCATGAAAAGAAATTTGGTTTACCGTTTTGCTACAATGTGATTTAATGTATTCAAATGATTTTATGTCATTGCCGCTGATGTAAATATTTTCAATAAATTGACTGAAACCATTGACACGTTTCCCTTTCACATAAATTCCATCTTTTCGCACATCAACTTGCAAATGTCTATACTTTTGCTGAAAATAGTTACCAGCAACGGGTTGCAATCGTGTACAAGTTTCGCCTACTGCATGCACCTCATATATCGACAACCATTCGAATATTTCTTCCCAACAATCCGGATCCAGAATGAAACACTTTGGCGGTGGTGGCTCACGATGATCAATTTCATCAACTGCAATTCGATTTTTTCGTTCACTAATATTCATGATTTCTTCAATTTTTTTTTTTTTTTTTTTTGTATTTTTTTTCGATTCTAAATAACGTGTACAATTTCTAACTCAATGAAAATTTGTCTACAGTGCTTTCAAAACGAGTTACTAAATAAAAAAAATATAAATGTTGAATGAATGTTAATTCTACTAGTTACAAGTGATGATATCGAGAAAAAATAAAGAATAAAAAAGTAATACAAACATTTATTGTGAAATTCGTTGATAATCAATACTTTTAGCTATTTTACGCTTTTCAATATAAGCGAAAATGATACTTGACAAAATAATAAGTTTTGAGCAATCAGTCAAACACATAATATACAAATGACAATTTCAACAAATGAAACTAAACTTGAATATTCCCATTTGCAAGTTTCAATTGATGATATAAGGTAGATAGATATGTGAATAGAAAAATTATAAATCGATTTTATTTTTTCTTCAAAATAATTCATATGGAAAATGAACTGTTTTCATGGAATTAAAATAGCTTGAAACAAAAATTGACGAACAAAACAAACATGAATATGAAACACACAAATGATGTGTTCATGACCACAAGCTAAAAACAGTTGTTTACTGCATGTTTTCTGTTTCTACTTGAATATTATACATTACAATGGCAACAGCGAATACTATACAACGCTAGGGGCGAATCAATCCAAAGTATTACTTTTCAGGAATGGTATTACTTGGTATTACTATTAATTTTTTTGGCATAGAAAATCTCTTGATCAATGGCAATTACAAATTTACGTGCGGCATTTAATTTCATGCGTTTTTTGTTCAAAATTTTCAAGTCGATAAAACCTAGGGGGAAATGACTCGCACTGAATCCCAATTTATTTGCAAAAATATGATCAAAAGTTTAAAGATTCGCGTATTATACTTGAAAATAAATAAAAGATTCACAAGGATTCGCATTTGATTATGTGTTAAAAAGATGCGCATAGATACGCTCGCAATTGTAAATCTCTTTGTCAATTTCACATGTAAATGAAGATTCGTAAGACTCGTAAGATTCGTGAAAATGTTTCGATTTCTCTAAAATTTTGAAAAGATTTGCAAGAGTCATTTCCCCCTAGGATAAAACCATTCAGAACATCACACAGATTGTGAACATGAATATTTCGCAATTGTGCTGAATATCGAATAGAACAAGTCGAAAAAAAAAAAAAATTAGACGGGAAAATTCAATTTATTAAGAGTTTTGGCCAACATTTCGATACTTGTTTTTGACCGGACTTGAATTCAAATTGTCCTAGCATCAGTAGTGAAGATAGAGACAAGAGTAACTCATTACAAATAAGTCATTAGTAATTTAGAATCCATTAGTTATTATACTAATTCGATCTGATGAAAAATTCACATGTTCAATAAAATCGAATAATTCAAACAATTCGATTCGAAATCGTTATTGTGTAGAAAAAAAGAAAGTCACTTTTAAAATTCATTCGCATGAAGTTTGATTACATTTTGTTTTATTTATTATCTTACAAATAACAATAACAAAAAAAGCTATAGTTGTCGATACTTAATTTCTCTGTCAACTTTAATTAAACCATAATCGATGTCTCTGTTCGCCCACTTTGTTGACAGAAAAATCTCTTCTTCAATGTAAATTGTCAACTTTTGTGCGCCAATCAATTTCATGCGCTCTTTATTCAACATCTGTAAATCAAGAAATCCATTAGGAATATGACGAAGATGTTGCACATGAATTTCTCGTAATTGAACTGAATAACGAATGAATGGTAGAATATTATCAAATTCAGCAAGGATCACACGAAAATATTTCAAGTTGATAAGATTCTTTGCTAATAAATTGGATTCGTCAAGACTGATGTTACCGCCACGTATTTGAAGTTCACTTAGCATAACCAATAAAGATAAGTCCGGTCTATTGTAAAGTTTCGCACCAAAAAGGGCTGGAAATGAATTTGCATTGGTAATTAATGTTTCGTCATTATTTTCTACATAGAGCCGTTTGTAAAATCCTCTCGCATAAAGTTGTTTTAAATATTCAATTATCACATGAATCGATTCAATTGAATTAATACATAATTTGAATTCATCTAATTTCAAATGGCATTCGGTGAATGCATGCCAATTGTATTCAAGCGTTTGTGTGTCAATTTCAATGGTTTTAATGTTTGGATTTAATTGAAAAAATGTGACAAGTTCATTGATTTTGAAATTATAACCAAAACAAGCAAAATAATCAAGTTTTGGAAATTTCTGCAGAAGCCAATCGTTTTGAATTTTCACATAACGCATTTCAAGACGTTTCAAATTTTGACATAATTTAAGAAAATCATCATAAATGTTGATACTGATGTCATTTTCTAAGCCAAACATTTTAATACATTCAACTTTATGCAGAGACTGTTTCATGTAGTCAAGCTTTGTTGCATCCAATATCGCAAAAAAGAAATAAATTTGCTTTATATCTTTGTTGCACTGTGATTTAATGAATTCGAATGCTTTTATTTCACGGCAAATTATATAAAAATTATCAACAAATTGACTGAAGCCATTGACTTGTTTTCCTTTTATATAAATTCCATCCTTTCGCACATCAACTTGAATATTCCTGTATTTTTGTTGAAAATATTTTCCAGCAATTTCTTGCAATTGTGTGCATGTTTTAGCCACAGAATGTACATCAAATAATGATAAATATTTGAATATTTCTTCCCAACAATCGAAATTCAGAATGAAACATTTGGACAATGGCTCTCCATCAATTGCAATTTGTTCATTAATATTCATGGTTTTCTTCAATGGGGGTCTTGGGTCTTGTTTTTTTTTTTATTCCAAATGACTTCTTAATCAGTGGCAATTTGTTTACATTTATGTACTAAAATTGAATTAAAATGATATCAAATGTTAATTTTACTTGTTTCATATCATGATATTAAAATAAAAAAATTACCAAATACTAAATTTTATTGAGAAATTAGTTGATGACTGTTTGATGTATAATATAAAAAGAAATAATATTTGTGTCGATCTAGCAAATAACTTGTGTCTAATACAAAATATGCAAATGAGAAATTCATTTAAAACGTTAAGAAATAAAAATAATTTTAACAAACGAAACAAACATGAATATGAAGTACACTGATAACGTGGGAATGAAGATAAGCGGTTGAAACACTTGTTATTGCGTCATTTTTTTTTTTCTACGTTTGTATATTCCATAATACACTGACAATGTTATTACTGTGTGAATGGACGACTGAATTGAGAACAAAGTGTACGTAAAAAGACGGTATACATTCGTCAACGACCATATCATGTAAAAAGCACCAGTTCTCGTCCGATCACTGAAGTTAAGCTGCATTGAGCATGGTTAGTACTTGAATGGGTGACCGTCTGGGAACACCATGTGTCGTTGGCACTATATTTTTTCAGTTTTTTTTTCATTTTTTTTTTAACAATTTTTTTAAATAATAAATTTAGAGAGAATCGTAAAAACTATTTTGGTTTTCATTTTAGTTTTATTTTTACTTTCTTTGAAAAAATAAAATTCATTTGCTATAGCAACAGCTATGGTTTCATTGTTTGATTTCTGTTTTATCAGTTCAGTAGAAAATGTGAAATTGTTTTTCTTTGTTGGAATACTATTTCAAAGCAAAACAAAAAACAATGAAATTTCATGATTCATGAATCATGAACAAACAATCGTTTTATTCAATCTAAATGAAAAAAAATATCTTGAGCCAAGCCTTGGCTTCCTGAAATTTACAAAAATATTAAACATTGGAATTCTAATTTTCACCAAATGCTCTATGTAATTTTTTCTCTCTTATTTCTCAATCTTCTTATTAATCTCTCTTCCCTCTCATTCACACAGACATCCAGTTCTCAGTTAACTTCTCAGTTCTGTATGAGTCGGTATGTTTAGACTCCGTCCTCACTAAATTTATTGCAGAAATAACCAAATAAAAAGTCAAACAAAGGGCAATTTTTTTACAAATTTTTTTTTTTTTTTTTTTTTTTAAATTTTCATTGAATTCTCCACTAATTTACACTAATTTTAATTCAAGAGTCTGAAGTTATAATTGGAAGATGATGTGCATGAAAACCATTAATAATTGTATTTTACAATTTATTTTAAACAAAATGATAATTACAAGTATGTCACTTCGGACAAAATCAGACAAACAATATTGAATGTGAACAAAATCAATAATAATTTTTAAATTTTGAAGATTGGAATAAATTTTCATAAACATGATGAACTTACTGTTAAAATCAGTTTTCTTTGTTCTGAGAACTATTCTGGACAAACAAAATGAATAAAATTAATTGTAATGAAATTGTCAATACTTAAGAAGAATAACTGATGTTCAATGCAATGAAATACAAACCATTTTAGCAAAAATTGTTAATGACTAAATGAAACACAGTTCATCAGTTCACGGCCATTGTGCACAAAAAAACTCAATGCGACATTTGCACAACTGAACAATGAGATGAAGTTGGTATTGATATTGTTCTAAATTTTATGCGCCAACATTCATTTAGATGTGATTTGAATTTGAACATTAAAAAATGTGAAATAAGACAAACCACTCAATGAACGAGAATGAATTGTTGATTTGGTAATAATATTTCATAAATTAAAATTTCTAATCAATTAATAAGAGCTTAGAGAAATCCATTTAATTTCAATTGATTTTAACTACGATTCTCAATCAAATGTGCTAAGAAGTGTATGTATGATATTCGTCGACTGCAGTAAGTGTGAAGTGTACGCAAAAAGACGGTATACATTCGTCAACGACCATATCATGTAAAAAGCACCAGTTCTCGTCCGATCACTGAAGTTAAGCTGCATTGAGCATGGTTAGTACTTGAATGGGTGACCGTCTGGGAACACCATGTGTCGTTGGCACCAATTTTTTTTTTTCTTTTTTTTTTTTTTTTTCATTTTTTTCTCTTTTTTTTGCTCTTTTGTTTCCAATGATTTTTCATATGAAAAAGAGACAATTATTTTATTTTATGGAATAGACACAAATGTGAATCAATAATTTCAGTTTTGTATTCACAATAAAATGCATTTCGTTTATTATCAAAAATTAAATGTTTGATAAATTTGTTCTTTTTTTCTCAATTTTTATCATATAATTGAATGTTATTTGTGCAAATATTTTACTTTCATCTAAATTTATTGAGAAATCATTAAAGAGAAAAATTTAATTAAAAAGACGCATTCTGATGATTCAACGACAAAGTGATTCAGTTCGCTCATCTTATTTGCAAGGAATTTTACGGTAGCAAAAAAAAAGTAACAAATTCTTCAACTCATTGACACTTTTACAGTTCAGTATTGTTGTTTTCAAACATTTTTTCATCAAACCCAATCCTTTGTTTATTTTAATTAAACGACTATATCGAAATCAATTGTCACTGCTTTGATGAGTTTTAAAATACTGAAGAAATATTCAGTGTCATTATATCCACGTTTTTTTTTTCTGCTAATTTAATTAAAGGCTAATGATAATGTTTATGACTTTTGCTTATTAATAATTGCAATGACATTTACTTGAATCAAAAATGCTATGAAGTTGGCATTCGTAAAAATGAATAATTATGGGGAAAAAAAAATTAAACTAAGACTCAAACAAAAGAAAAAATTAGGTATTTGTTCTTATCTTGAACTTCATTCTGATGTTTTTGCTAAACATTTAATTTTAATCAAAAAGAAAGCAAATATTAAAGAATCATTACAAAGCATTAATTGAGTTGTCTATACAAAAGATATAGAAACATTGACACTCAGCCGCATGTATGAGCGTAAACTTAAGTTGAATTTGCCGTTTACGCTACAAATACATATGACTCCGTGGCGCAACGGTAGCGCGTCTGACTCCAGATCAGAAGGTTGCGTGTTCAAATCACGTCGGGGTCAATTATTTTTTTTTTTTTTTTTTTCATCATAAACTGCAGTATTATATGGTGATAGAACGCTCATTTGTTGAAACATTTTCGTTTTTTTTTTTTTTTTAATTTTTTCATTTTTAATTGACAAAATGTATGTTGAAAATTTACGAAATTGAAATATAATTTTTTTTTTCTTTCATGCAAATTCATTTCATGAAATGAGCGATTTTTATCTGCGTTCATTTTGCTCTGTCCATTCATGTTCACATTTTCGTTGTGGTTGTCTGTCTATTTTTTTTTTTTTTTCTTTATAGACACAAACAGGAAATAAATAAATCTAAAAATAAACATAAATTTGCTGATACAAGACGAGCTAAAATTGATATTCATTGGAGATAATTCTCTTTTCAGAAATTAGAATTCGCTATATAGGGAACCATGTTTCGGTGCTTTGCCGTCTTAACTATGATCGCATATCAGAAATATGATAGTAATTTTGTAGCCTTTTTTATGAAAATTCTGTTGTGAACATCATATAAAGTTGTCACAGCATAACCTGTGCTCATAGTTTCGATTATATCGTGCAAATTTGTGTTTATTTTTAGATTGATTTCTTCCCCGGTGAATACAGTGTACATTACAAAACAGATATTTCACGAAAGTGAAAATGTGAACATGGATGCGATAGAACAAAATACACAAAGAAACAAAATCGTGTCATTTGATTAAATAATGGTTATTATGCGAAAAAAAAAATGTTTTTTTTTTCAAGTGAGCAAAATTCGCTGAGCACGCATTTGTAAATTCGCTAAGCACGCATCTGGGTCAAATTTAGTTTTATGCGCGATTTCTTCTGGCATATTAAAAATGGAAGAAAATACATTTTTGCCATAATAGAATTTTATTTTCGAACTCAATGTGTCGAATTCCACAATGACATCATTTTAAGTGCAGAGAGAGTTATGAATAGATTAAGTTGTGCTTTAACGAAAAACTTTTTTTATTTTCGCTTTTTCTTTTGCCTACTTTTAGGCAATTTACTTCGTTTGTGCAAATAAAATTCATAGAGAAAAAATGTTTCCCCACAAAAAATTTCCAACATTTAAAGCATTTCAAATCAAATGTAAATCGTCATAAAATGATTTTATGGCCATCGTTGAGTAGATAGTTGAACATCTCATTTCGTTATATACTTATAAACGATAACTTCAATGGCCAAAACAATGGCTGCCAATGCAGACAATTTTAAAAGCAATATGATTGGAAACATATTAATAAAATAATAAAAACACTTCATTGAGAAATTAAAAATACAACTAAAGCAAAACAAACTATTTATATTAAGTCTCCGCATGTTTATTCGATTGGCGTGTTTTTATTATTTTATTTTTAAATCTTGGATAAAAAAACGCAATCAAACCAAAATGTGATGAGAAAAAAGTTTGCAATTAGAAAAATACCAAAAAACCATCTTTCCACTCGATGACGCTTACTCATGGTTAAATTTAAACCATGAAAAAATACCAATATGAATATCAAATAAATGATGACATAAAACTTGCATGTCTGATTTGATTTCGTTTGCGTAAATAGTAAAGCGTGACTGCTGAGAGTAGAAAAAATGCCAAAAATCCAAATTGAATTGCTAATTGTAAATTACTCAACATTACTCGTTCCGTTTGTCACTTTTCACAAATGCCATACATGTACAAAACTATCAACTTTTCGGAATGATATGTGTTCGACTCGAAAGGTTATTCTTGTTTGCTTGTCAGTGAAGAACTGAACTTTATTTCAATAAAAGAATTTAACATACAATGTGGAGACGCACCGCAGTGCCGCCTCACGTATAATCTTATAAACATATTGTCAAAGGTGTTACCACCTTTGAACATCCTCCCCCCCTGAACGGAGTGAGGTCACAATATAAAATTCAAAATATTTCTACAAATCAATACATAATTTCAAATCATTTCTTAAATTAAATCGTTTCTTTCTAACTCCGTTATCAACGTTTCGCACTGCTTGAGTTCTTCCTTCATTCGCTCGTGGACTGTATTCATTCGCTCATACAATGTGTTCTTAATCAATCGGTTGCTTCGTTCGGTAACCTTACTAATTTCGTAATGGGTCGCACAAGTTCGGTAGTTGGTGTCTTCAACTTAACTGATCGCACTAAATTATCTGCTCCTGGATAAGTTTCAATTACTCGCGCAATAGGCCAAATGCCCGGTGGTGAATTATCAATTTTGAGAATGACTAAATCACCCACCTCAATATTACATTCTTTCTTATTCCATTTGTATCTGTTCTGTAATGTACTAAGATACTCTTTACGCCAGATATTCCAAAAATCCTGTTGGATTTTATCAAGAATTTTTTGTTGCTTGATTTTATTCATCGGTACATCGCTCAAATCTGTAGACAATGGTTGAATTGTTCGCTCGCCAATCACCGCATGTGCTGGTGTTAAATAATTTAAATCAGTCGGCTCATCTGATAATGGAACAAGTGGACGGCTGTTTAAAACTGCTGTTATTTTTGCAAATAACGTCTGATATCGCTCAAATGTAAGGATCTGGTTGCACAACAACCGCTTCATATGATGTTTCGCTGATTTGACAGCTGATTCCCACATTCCTCCGTGATGAGGTGCTCTCGGTGTTACAAATTTCCATTGAATCCCTTTACCATTCAACCAGTTGTTCATTTCTTCGGATTGCCAAGTCTTCCGAATATCGCACAATTCGTTATTCGCTCCAATAAAATTCTTAGCATTGTCGCTCAATAATGCTGCTGGCATTTGATAAATGGATGCCAATCGTGCTAAAGACCATAAAAATCGCTCTGTGGTCAAATTAGAAACACACTCAATGTGTACCATTCTCGTTGACATGCACACGAAAACTGCTGCATATCCTGTATCAATTGATTTACATCGCCCTTCATATCGTTTAACTTGAATCGGCCCAAAATAATCCACACCACAATATGCAAATGGTCGTGAATTTGTCAATCGTTCTTTTGGTAAATCGCTCATTAATTGGTTTCGCTCTGTTTTTGCATATCTCGTACAGTTAATACATCTTTTAACTATTGTAACTGCGGCCTTTCTTGCTCCTATTATCCAATATTTCGTTCTAACATAATGCAACATTAATTGCAAATTTCCGTGAAGTGTCTCCTTATGAGCTTCTTCCAATAATCGCACAGTCATACTTGAACTTGCTGGTAGTATAATTGGGTATTTCTCGTCGTATGTGACATTCAAATTTGTCAACCGCCCTCGCACACGCATAATTCCATTTGAATCTACAAAGGGATTTAATCGTACCAAATTACTTGTTGATTTGATTTCATCTTTTCGCTCTAATGCTGCCAATTCTGCACTAAAACATTTCAATTGCGTATACTTTATCCAATAATTCGTCGCACAATTTAATTCATTTGTCGTTAATATTCCCAACGTTTGGGTTCCCTTTTGTCCCATCGTTTTTCCTTTCGTAACCTTCTTAAATAAATTCTTAAGCAATGGAATAGCTTTCATAACATAAGCTGTAACTCGCATTGTTTTCTTCATCACACTATATCGCTCTAATAAGGGTACCTCACTTATCGATAGCCATTGCTTCTGATTTACACTCATAATGCTCTTTGATACTGGACGATATTCGCTCTGCACTATATCTTGTTCATCCGTTGACATTTCTTGTGTTTCTTGCATTTCGTCTTCGACTCGTTCAAACATAAACTGCGGACCATTCCACCATAATTGATTTTCAATTAATTCGCTCGGCTTCAAACCTCTTGAAGCAATATCAGCTGGGTTCTGTTTCGTATGGACATAATTCCATCGCTTCTTTTCTGTTTTTTCTTGTATACTGCTTACTCTCTTTGCAACGTATGTCTTTAGTGTCGATGGACAACTTGCTATCCACGCGAGAGTAATCTTTGAATCTGAATAGCACTGGTATGGAACATATTCCAAATTGCATTTCTTTCGCACATTTCTCATTAATTTTGCTAGTAAATTCGCCCCACATAACTCTAATCGAGGAATGCTCACCGTTTTAACTGGTGCCACCTTTGTTTTGGCTGCTAATAAATTGCCCCAAATTAAGTTGCTACTCGTACATCGCACATAAATTGCTGCCGAATATCCGATCTCGGATGCATCACAGAACCCGTAGAGACTAATCTCTCTCCCTTTTGTTGTTTGAATCCATCTGGGTACTTCTACTCTATTTATCGCACTTAAATTCGTATAAAATGTCAACCATGCCTGTGACGTTTCTTTATCTAGTGGCTCATCCCATGTCACTTTCGACTTCCACAATTTCTGTAAAAAATGTTTCGCTCTAATTACAATTGGCGCTAGAAATCCACTTGGGTCGTAAATCTTAGCCACCGCGCTAGAAATTGTCCGTTTTGTAATCGGTTTCTCATTTTTCCAAGTCTTTTCTATCGAGAACTTGAACTGATCTCTCATTGGATCCCATTTTAAGCCCAAAATCGATGTTGATTCTTCTTTTAAATCCATCCATTGATCTTGATTGACTACCTCTTCGCCCAATTGTTGCAATATTTCTGGACAATTTGTTTTCCATTTGCCAAGCTCAAATTTGGCCTTTCCAAGCATCGCTCTTAATTCTTTGTGTAATTCGATTATGTCTTCTCTTGTATCTCCACCTGACATATAGTCATCCATATATCGCTCATTGATTGTTGCTTGCGCTGCTCTTGGATAATCGCTCATATATAATTCGGCTAAATATAGCATAGTTTTCACGGCTAAATATGGGCTGGATTTCATCCCAAATATGACTGCTTGCAGCACGTATTCTTGAAGCGGCTCATTCTTACTGAAACGCCAGAGAATTTTTTGAAACTTTAAATCCTCATCGTTCATTCGAATTTGCAAAAACATCTTCTTGATGTCCGCTGATAGCACAAACTGATGGAAACGGAAACGCATTATTATATCTGTCAACTTTGTTTGCAAATTAGGACCAGCTAATTGAATATCGTTGACTGATTTTCCGTTTGTTGTTGCGCAGCTTGCATCATTAACGACTCTAAAACGTTTCGTTACAGGGTGATGTGGTATGTAGTATCCTGTTTCTGATCGCTCCTTTTCGTTTGCTAGTCTCATAACCTCTGTCGATAATAATTCGCGCATCGCATTGTGATACAATTCTCGAAGTGTTGCATCATATTCTAATCTTCGCTCTAATTGGAGAAATCTTCTGTATGCTATTTGCTTGGAATCGCCTAATGTCGCACCTTTAATCAGTGGAAGTCTTACTATAAATCTTCCATCGATCGCTCTAGTTGTAGTCTCTTTATAATAATCTTCTGCTCTTTGTTCATCTTCTGATAAGATTTGTTCGAAATCGCACTCTTCTTCTGCTTCCCAAAAACGTTGAAGCAATTCATCTAATCGTTTTGATTCTATTTCGCTCGCTGATAATCTTCCAATTGAAAATGCCTTTAAAGATTTGGGCATTGAATCGATTGTTCCAAAAATTGCGTAACCAAATCGCGTCAGTTGCGCACATAATCCATCACCACTCCATAATAAATGGTTCATTACAATATCTGCCCATGAATCGATACCTAATAGTAAGTCTGTGTATCCTACTTTGTGAAAATTGGGATCTGCTTTTGTAATCGCTCTAAACGCTGGTATATCTGCTGGACACTCTTCTTTTCGCGCAATTGGTAACTTTTTCATTATTACACATTTTTTCACTAAAATAATTTCATCGCTCTGATCAAACCATGCACTAAGTTTCACTATAACTGCTCCGTAATCAATTATTTCTTTGCCTGTTATGCCTTCGACTTCTATTGATAAATTTCTTTTCGGTAATTTCGCTCTATTCGCACATTTCTCAGTAATGACGTTTCCTTCGGATCCTGTATCAAATAACACTCGCACTACAATGGTTGATCCCTTATTGTCATGTAACTTCACGCAGGCCGTAGTCAATACAGGCAACCTATGACTCTGCGCAATTAAAAATTTTGCGCACTAGTACCGTTGTTGTTTGTAGCCCAATGTGGTTGAAAGGTTGCTACATTGCTTGGTTGTTGCACTGCAGGTATTGTTTGTTGCATTTGGCTTGCACCGCTTGTTGATGGCGTTGTTGCCGGCAATTCGTTGAGGTTAATCGCCCTAGCTGTCATTACTGCTGAATTACATAACCATGTGTTATGCTTAAGCCCCTTGTTGCAGCGTCTGCATGGCCCTGATTTGCAGCTCTGAGAATTCGCTCGATGATTCGGTGAAAAACAGTTCAAACACAAATTTAATGATCGCACACGATTTTGTCTATCTCGCACGCTCAGCTTTTGAAATTCTTTGCAATGGAATAATGTGTGTGATCCATTACAGTGATAGCACTTTAAGTCTCTTTCACTTGAGTTTGAATTGCTTCCTGTTTTTCCCGTTGCGTAACCGTTATTCTCCTTAAATGGCTTTTCTTGTTTCGGTGCGTTGAATGTTGTATGTGACAAATTCAACTGTCCACGCGCTCTTTTTTCCAAAAAATCCAAAACTTCTTTTAATGATGGCATTTCTTTCAAATCTTGAGTTGTTTCCCAAACACTCACTGTTCTTTGTGGCATTCGCACAATTATGCCGTAAATCAACATGTGTTCCCAATGGTCTACTGGTGACCCAATGACTTTCAATTGTCTAATCGCTCTTTTCGTGTTGTCAATGATTAACCGTAGATTCTCGTATGATTCTTGCTTAAAGACTGGTGTTTGATACCAATCATCCAAATATGCCATGATAATTCGATATTTATTATCAAAAACTTCAACTAATGTTTCGTATGCCGTCTGATAATTATTTCCGACTACTGTCCAGCCACTAAGTACTCGCGCTGCATCACCTTCAAGTGATTTCATTAAATAATGAAACTTTTGTGTTTCATCCAAATTGTTTGCATTATGTATCAAACTATCATACATTGCTCGCCATTCGCACCATTCGGAGTACTTTCCTTTGAAAATCTTTACTGTTAATCGCTCTAATCGCACATCCGTTGTTGCATTTCGTCGAACACGTGGTTGCACCCTTTCATCGTTGTTCTCATTATTCTCGTTATTATCGTTATTTTCTCTCGCTCTTTCGTTGGCATTTGCAAACATTTGCTCTTCTTGTTCAATTTCTACTGCTTCAATTCTATTGGACATTCTTCCAAATGCGTGTAGATATGTCGATTCGGTTGCAGCCAATGCTTCATTTTGTACCTCCATTTCTTCGCGACCATTAATTTGTTCACATATCTGTATGTGTTCTTCTAGATATCTATCATATGCTTGCTTTAATAATCTTACTCGCTCTTTTAACTGAATTAAATCTATGTTAGCCAATTCTGGTCCATCGGCAAATGCTTTGGCTCGCGCTATAGCAGCCCTTTGTGTTTCTCTTCGATTTAAATCGCCCATGTTTTCCTCAGAAAATTTCTATCGCAATTTGAAAGTCCAAAAAATTCTTAGTTTTTCGCTCAAAAGATGATATTCGTGCGACGTTCAAAGAAAATGTTTCACTTTATCTTATCGCTCAAGTTCTGCTCGTTTTATCGTTTCAAATTGCATGAAACTCGCCCAAATAAATAACCGTCAGTTAAAGATGACCTCTTATTTGTTCTTGTATCTGGGTTGCTTTACAGCTTTGTTTCGCTCGGGTTGAAAAACGGAAAAAATTCCATAAAATCGCTCCTTTTTTCTCGATTCTTTGAAAAATAAGAAATGTTCGCTCAATCGAGAAATTCTGCCCACTTGTTTCTTTAATTCAATCGCTCAAGTAAATACACTGTTGTTTCAAAATCAATTTAAATATTTTCAAAGTTGTTTCAAGGTGACCTTTGTCTCGCCCTTGTCTTTGTGCAGACTCTTTCGTTACTTACGGTTTCACTTCGCTCAATTCAATAAACTCTCAAAGCTGAAAAATTCCAAAAATTCGCTCTTTCTTTGAATAAAATACTGGATCTTTTTTCCTTTTGCTTAATTTTAATTATTTAATTCAACTTATAGTCTAATCGGTTTGGGCTTCAGTGCCTTCATTCAAATGTGAAAACAAAAAAAAAAAAAAATTCAATTAAATCGCTCAAAATGCAAAAATTGTAATTAAATTCGCTCAAAAAATTTCAAAGTGTTGAAATGTAAAAATGGAAAGAAAAAAAAAAAATTAATTAATTTAAATTCGCTCAGCGTAATTTGATTTGCGACTGCTCGGTTTGATGTCTTGATTATGACTGTCTAAATTCCGCACAGCAATGAGTTGTGGTATCGGCCACATTTGCATGCTCCGGCTTGGCACCGATGTTCTCGCTCGAAAATTGGCATTAAACAGTTTTTGCACACGTGTACTGCCTTTATACGACGCCATCGCTCGCTTACGGATAACCGTAAAAATCGCTCGCATTCTCGCATTTTATGGTTGCCGCCGCAATTGTTACAGTAAATCGTCTTGCTTCGATTTTCGCTCTGCTTTCCTCGCTCTTGTGCTCGTTGCTGTTGTTGTTTCATCGCACTTTTCTCTCGTTGAACTAACTCACGATCTATGTCTTTGATTCGTTCTGTTTTCTCTTTGATTTTTTCGCGCAAATCAATTTTCACAACTTCGGATTTTACCGTGTGATCTTTGTGCGTTGAATCACACTTTACTTCGTCTTTTCCTTCTTCTTTTTCTTCATCTTTTTCTTTGTCTTCTTCTTCTGATGACAACACTTCGACATATGCTCTTTTATTGAGTGGCAAATATTCTCGCGTTCCATCAAAGTACAAAACGCAATTCCAGTCTCCCTCTCTTTTGAATTCCAAAATCGGCACTTCATTCAATCGTCTCTTTCGCTCTTTTTCGTTTGTTGTGTTTTGCTTCGCCATTCGCTCTGCCGTTTCTTCTGCTTCTACTTCTCTAATTCTGCGATTAAATTTGACCAACAACTGCACATATTCTTCATTCCATATTTCGAAAAAATGGTGTTCCGCTTGTAGCTCATCGCCCTCTAATTGGCTTATAAGCCTGGCGTGAGCCTCAGTCATTTTTTCATAGGCTTCATCTATGCGCTCTTTTCTAATTAACAATTCGTCTGATGGTGCCTTGTTAAATTTGTAAGTGGTATTCACGAAGGATCGGTGAAATTCAAGTGTGTGCACATGCATCTGACGAATATTTCGATGCTCCATGCTTGATTGCAAAGAACGGTACAATTTCGCTGTTAAATCGCACAAACTTTGAGATAAATCGCCCAGTAAATCGCACAAATTGAGATAGATCGCACAAAATTTGGGATAAATCGCCCAGAAACTGTCGGTTTTCAGAAGAAACGGTGAATTCCGTTGATGAATCGCACAAAATTGAGATAAATCGCACAAAATTTGAGATGAATCGCCCAGAAAATGTCGTTTTTCAAAAGAAACGGTAAATTCCGTTGATAGATCGCACAAAATTGAGATAAATCGCACAAAATTTGAGATAAATCGCCCAGAAAACGTCGTTTTTCAGCAGAAACGGTAAATTCCGTCGATGAATCGCACAAAATTGAGATGAATCGCACAAAATTTTAGATGAATCGCCCATAAAATGTCGTTTTTCAGAAGAAACGGTGAATTCCGTTGATAAATCGCACAAAATTGAAATAAATCGCCCAAAATTTGAGATAAATCGCCCAGAAAATGTCGTTTTTAGCAAAAAACGGTAAATTCCGTTTATGAATCGCACAAATTGAGATAAATCGCACAAAATTTGAGATTCCAAAAAAAAAAATCGATGAAATTCGCTCAGTTGAATTGTTGCAGCAAGACGAGAAAAGAAAAAAAAAAAAAAACCGTTCTTGGTTGGCTCATGTGATTCAGCACAAAACGTTTTACATGCGTTCAAAATGTTAGGTTATGTTCGCTCTAACCATGAGTTTCATGAAATCCAAACCAAAAAATCATGCGTTTTTTTTTTTTTTTTTTAATGATGATTCGCTCAAAACAGAAAAAAAAAAAAATATCGACAAATTCAATTCGCACAAAAATTTCACTCGTGTCTATCGCTCAACATTACATGCCCAATGGCTCGCTCAATCGCACAAAAATTAAAAAAAAAAATCACATTTGATTGGACCAAATGTTCGACTCGAAAGGTTATTCTCGTTTGCTTGTCAGTGAAGAACTGAACTTTATTTCAATAAAAGAATTTAACATACAATGTGGAGACGCACCGCAGTGCCGCCTCACGTATAATCTTATAAACATATTGTCAAAGGTGTTACCACCTTTGAACAATATGGATACAATGAGACGTCAGTGTTATTACGAATTGAATAATCTTTGATTGATGGATATTTTCTAGTTTTTCCCTAAAAAATTTTAAAAATTTGATTAGTTTTTTCTTTTGCTTTGTGCATTTTGTTTTTAAATTTTTTTTTTTTTTTTGATTTATCGATTTTAATCGAAAATTTGTTCGGATTTCGGAAAACAGCATTCAAACTTGCATTTGTTCACTTTTAATGACATTGTAATCAATCGTTAATTCTTTATAAAAATTTGCGAGATTTAAATAGAATTTGTTTATATCGTTTTGAAGCAGAATAGTGTGCAGACTGATTTATACATATTAGTTGAAGTTGCATCCAATTTTCGAGCGTAAACATTTACAAGAAATTTCTGTTACTTTATTCACTTTTTCATTCGATGCACACACAGTTACAAAAAAAATGTTCAATCGTAATCAACCAATTTTTTTCATATTTTTGAAATGTAGCCACAAATAGATTTTTCGTCTGATCTTTATCTTGTTCTTGTTTGTAAATTAATTCCACTGTTTGTTTGTTTGATTTATCACTTTGTCGAATTCAATAAATGCATACCAAACCATTTGCTGACGTATCGTATGTCAAGGTCAATGAGTTAGAAAAAATACTTTTTGGAAATTTCCACAATGCAACAAAATTTAATTTTCTTCATACTCCAATTTTCTGTGCAATATTTTTTGTTAGCATGGACCCTCACGAGTCCAACGCACCAAATATTTTGAATTTCTTAAGCACGGTTGGTGCGCTACAGTCTAAAATGTGAAAAATGTCGACTTTCCGGTTTTTGCTCACATTTTTAGGCAATAAGTTGAGAAAAAAACTCATGAAAAATGATGATTTTACTCGTTCGTTGCCAAGTAATTTCCGCGCAGCTTGGGAATCACTGAAAGATTTATGTGAAAACTTTCTCGGAAATCATAAGGCATCAAATTACAAGCAAATTGTTAAAAAATTAATTACAAATTTTGAAAAAATTGGTGCAAATATGACGACAAAATTACATTATTTAAAATGCCATCTCGATTTCTTCGATGATCGATGCCTAGGCATGGTCAGCGATGAACAAGGGGAGCGATTCCACAAAGACATTGCAATAGCTCAAATGCGCTTTAAGGGACGCTCCAGTGATGCCAAAATGCTGGCCGATTACTTTTGGTCTATTCAATGCGATTCCGACACTGACAACACAAAACGAACAAGCCGAATGAGAAAGCGTTTTAATAAATAAAGTTTTAATTATTCAAAGTAGAAACAAAAACAAGTGGTTCAATTCTAAATTTAGCCTTAAAAATCCCATTGACCAGTTGAATCAATTTATTTTCAGGTATTGAAAATGACAGTGCAAAAAAAACCGGTCATTTCGGTGTGTTTTTGAATATTTTTCATCGAAAAATGTGTTAAATCCTGAAAAAAATGAACGCGAAGTTGCTTTGAGCGGTCACTGTGACCATATTTTGAATGCGATCGTAATGAAAATATGCTCACCAAATTTGCGCGCCAACATCACCTTTTCAACGCGTGTCTATTTCTTCGTTTCCAAATTACGGTTCTCAACTTATTGCCTAAAATTGTGAGCAGAAACCGTGAAGTCGAAATTTTTAAAAAATATTGGTTTTTCCCTAATAACTTTCACAGTAGTAGTGCGATTTAGATGTCTTATAGCTTAAAATATTTGGTACGAAAGTATCAAAAAAAAAGTGTGTCTAAAATCGAGAATATCTCATCTGGTTGCGGAGATATTGGCTCATAAGTGTGTGAGAGTCGTGAACAAAAATGAGCGCGAAGTTGCTTTGAGCGGTCACTGTGACCATATTTTGAGTCCGATCGTAACGAAAATATGCTTAAAATTTGCGCGTCAGCGTCACCTTTCCAAAGCGTGTCTATTTTTTCGTTTCCAAATTACGGTTCTCAACTTATTGCCTAAAAATGTGAGCAAAAACCGGAAAGTCGACATTTTTCACATTTTAGACTGTAGCGCACCAACCGTGCTTAAGAAATTCAAAATATTTGGTGCGTTGGACTCGTGAGGGTCCATGCTAACAAAAAATAATGCACAGAAAGTTGGAGCTAAAATGCTGTTGCATTGTGTTCTCGATGAAATTCAAATTGACTCCTTCTTGAGAAGAACCGGCAAAGGCGGAGAGTCAATAAAATGTGAAAACGTGAAATGGTTTGAATGGCAATTGAAATGGTTCAGTGACGTCAGTCGATATCCACGGAATGGATCGAGGATAATTTATCTGAATTTTGGTGATAAATTGATCAACTTGAATAGCACCCGGATCGTAGACAATGTGGCCAGTTCGAAATTGGCCATCGACGAACATTTAACATTGCCAATTTGTGAAAATTCGAAAAATTCAGCAACAACAGATTTGACCTAGGATTTGACAGTATTATTTTGCTGAATGTTTAGAACAAACTAATGCGTAAGTCATTGAAAATTACGTGGCTTTCGTCAAGTGGAGGAAATAATTTTTCTGAATATGAGTTAATTTACATTTATGGCATCACATCTTACTTTTTAAAGTAATTAAAGTGAATTATAATAAATCTTATATGACGATCATATTCGTCAATTATATTTCTTTGATCCGCACAATTTACCTAAGGATATTTTGCCTAAGGAAATCTTTCCGGCACATTTCTTCGGAAATCACAAGGAAAAAGCAATTTCAATGATAATACAGACTTCGATTCCGGTGCCAATGCAACATTAGATGACCCAAATCATATTGATTTATCTTTGCCTAAATTGGTTGGCATTGTTTCGGCCATTCAAGTTATTGTTCATAAGAATAACAGGCGACCAAATCGTTAACATATTCGACGGTCCTGAAGTGGAACATTTTCAGATTTCCATCAAATCATGATTTATATGTTTCTACGCCAGCAATCATTGCAATTGAGCATTGCATGTATTTTAGAATATTTTAAATTCGAATGAAAATGAGTGAATTTTTGTGTGAATTAATGAATGAAAAATTATTGAATATTCTGGTTCGGAAAAAAGATTGCAGCTAGCGTTGTTGACGTATGTTTCAACAGCACTGCTGGCCAAAAATTAAGTCCAACGCATGCATGCTGAGATTGAGCATTCGAACACGTATTGGTCAATGACCATTGGTCATATAACGTCATTAGAAGAGAACTGAAGAGAATATTACAATGGCCAAACGAAACGAAATGGAAAAGTTTCAGTTTTTATCCGTGAATTTTATTTTAAATCAATCGATATTTTTCACATGAATTTTGCAAAACAAAATTTTCACATTAATTTGAGTGAATCTGAAAGCTAAATAGTAAATAGTAAATATACACGTAACATATGAGATAAATTGAAAATTATGATTGGTAACAACAACAGATTGCCTTCGAAGAGAACAATTTAGTGAAAAATCCTTTCAAGTGCAAGCACATGTGAATTAAGGCTTCATTACTTTAAAATAATCTACCATCGTAGGCATCATTCACTATTGTGAATGGAAAAATATCATTCGAAAACCGTCAGAATATTTTATCCCTAAATCCAACTATTGTTAGTGCTAGTTGAAGCAACATGAATATCTTCTTCTTCAATTGAATTCGAGTCAAGATTGATTTCTTCTTCGTCATTTTCATCAAGAGTTGACAAAGTATCTTGATGAGATGGAGCAACGGCATTGTATGATTTTGATAGTCGATATCTCCAATACAATCGAATTGTGTAGAAATAAATGAATTCAGTGATGCTCAACAGCGAAATGCCCATGAAAATACCAAGTATTCCACCGCCAACTGCCAAAAAATCGGCCAATGTATACAATTCACTTCTAGTCTTTTGTTCAACAAAATAGGATAATGCTGTGATCTTTGCTATTGAAAATCCTTGGCTGAATTATAAAGAAATGAAAGAAAAAAAATGATTTATTGCTGTTTGTATTCGACCAGTCAACTCATTTGAAGAAAAATATCAGCGCTATATATTTTCATTCAAATGAATTGACTGCATTTAACAGATTACTTCTGAGTACCTCTTTGGGATTTCCAACTGTTTCAAAAACAGCGAATCCATTGTGAGCCTTTGCATTTCGGCTTTAAAATTAATAGTTGTACATGCTGCCAAACAATTGCATTGATATTTATCTTCGTCGTTTTTAACAGTGAAAAACTTTCTTTGCGCGGATTTCAAGCACTGAATTTTCTGTCCGCTACAAATCTTCGTCTCCTGTCAAAAGAAACCAAATTTTAAATTTGAAATTCGAAATTCAACTCATTCTATCGACGCATACTTGGCATAGAAAATTTCACGCATCCACATTTCATTCTAGTGAAATTGGCCAAACATTCCTCTTCGCAGTTGATTTGTGAATAAATTTTGAAGAAACGCAATTGTCGCTCCGATTGAAAGAAACATTTTCGTTGATTTGGGGAATATTTCCGTAGCCCATCTATAGTATTCGTCATTTCATATTTTACTCGAATTGTGCCATATTCTGAACGTGGCAATCGAAAATAGTTCCGTGACGGTTTCAATGCATCGCCAGGCACGGACAAAATTAATTTGAAATCTTGATCGAAACCATTGCATTCGTGATTAATATCACTTCTCAAAAATGAAAATGAAACAGAAAACTCAGTTATTATGCTCGAATAAAAGCCACGTAAAGGATAATTTCTGTTTTTAAGTCCGCTCTCTAAATTCCAACCAGACGCATTTGGATATTTTTTTACAATTTTTATTCCCGAAGCCATTCTAAAAATGATTTAAATTTGTCAGAATCAAAGCTATCAACACTTTTCTGCAAAAATTACTCATCTGTGTACATATCGTTCGAATTTAATGCGTTAAAGGTGAATGGATTTGGACAGAATCGTTTTTTTTTTTTTTTTTTTTTTTTTTGACTGAAATATTTTGGATTGAGACAAATAAAAAATTACAACGCATTCCATACTTCTAGTCAAATGAAATATTGATATTTCAATGAAAATTCAGTTGATTTCATGATATTTTCAAATTTTCATTCAAAAAATTTCAACACTTATTACAAAGAATTGCATGAATAATGGATCAATGCTTATGCAGAAAATTAACTTGGATTGGCATAAATAATGGATTATTTATCCTGACAATTCGTATATAAAATTAATCATAATGAATTTTTATTTTTTAATATATGAAAAGACGAAACAAGATTATAACTAATATGTTTCATTTAGTGTTTCGCCTTACTGATTTTATTTAAAAAAAAAAAAAAATCATTTCGATGATTTCATCAATTTTAATGCGTAATAAGTTTATCGACGTAAAAGTTTATAGCAGTTTTTATGCTGAAAATTAACATATTCGATTTATGTACCAGAGGGGGGGGGGGGGTGGTTGGAGGCTCGAGCATATATTCGTCCGTATAATATTTATATATTCGAATTGAAAAATTCATGAGTTGATAATAAATTTGCATGTGATTATCGTGAAAGATCAAAGTTTCACATATTCTCCCCGCTATGACATTGTAAACATTGCACAATGAATGAAAACAAACACAGTTCGACAGTAGCATTCAACTTGAATGTGAAATAAAATGAACAAACAGACAAATTGTATCACAAAAACATGTTTTGTCTTGTTTTTGTAAATAAAATTATAAAGTTTTGCATCTTTTGAGTGTTTTTAAATTATTAAATTTCTGATAAAATTTATGATAGAGATCTAAAGAAGATGATTGGTATCAGAGCGTTTTTAGTGATTTCGATTCTAATTTTGCCACAATGTGTGTTCAATAAAATTGATTCCAATGTAACATCTGTGATATTTGCGATAGTTGTAAGTGATTAATATGTTTATTATTCTCATTGTTTCTTATAAAAAAATTCTTTACGTTTTTTTTTTTTTTTTTTTTCAAATTTTTACCTAAAAAGAGTTTTCGTCATGGTGAACGATCACCAACTACATCATATCCAAATGATCCATACTCCAATTACAGTTGGAATGGAGGCTATGGTGCTCTGACTCAAGTAAGTGTAACACCTTTCATTTAATTTTATTATATTCAATTGTCATAAGTTGAAAATCAACATTTTAGAAAGGCGCTCAGCAGAGTAAATACCTTGGTGTAAAATTACGTGAAAGATATGGTCATCTGTTGACTGAAAATGGATTATATTCAAACAATCATATGTGTATAATGTGCAGTTCGGTAAATAGAACTTTATCAACAGCACAACATTTTCTCGATGGATTTTTGAACACAAACTATTCTTATCATTTTGATAAGATTATTGTTTTACCACAAAACAAAGATAAGGTGAGAAATGTGATCAAAAATTGATTTTAATAAAAAATATTTCAATCAAACGATATCATGAATTTGATTTGATTTCATCAAAACGTTCTGAATTTAGTTAATTTCTCAACGTGCCACTTGTCCAAAGTATGATAAAATGCTGAAGGAAATGTATGTAAATCCGCCGGAAAATTTGAAAGGATTCATCGAAAATAACGTCAATTTATTCAGCTACATAAGTGAGCATACGGGAAAGGTAAGCGATTTAAAACGATTTCAATTGATTTTTTTGATGTTTTTTAGTTTTTTTTTTTATTAAAATTTCCCTTTAGAATATCACATCACTCCATCGAGGAGAGCAACTGTTCGATATACTATACATTGAAGAGTCTCACGGATTGGAATTACCGAAATGGGTTGAAAAAGTCTATCCCGATCAGCTACGGAATTTAGCCGAACGAAATATGGCCATTCTCACAGAAAACGATTTTATGAAACGTATCAAAGGTGGCTATTTTATTACACATGTTCTTGATAAAATGATGAAAATGATGAACAATGATTTAAAACCAAATCGAAAATTATTTTTTTACTCGGGACATGATACAACCTTGATAAATGTATTGCGAGCAATTAATATTACTGATCAAACCACAAATAAACCAGATTATTCATCATCATTGCATTATGAATTACATCAAAATCACAGTGTTGATGGTGGATTTGAGGTGAAGGTGAGAGAAAATTTTGCTGAAATTATGGAATGAATTTTTTTTCATTCTCGCCTCATGAGTAGTTATTCTTTTGGAAAAAATCAAATTCAATTAATTTATTCACAATTTTAGATTTTCTTTGGCTTCAATTCGGAAAGTGCATTAAAACCAATAAAAATACCAAAATGTGATGATCCATGCAGTCTTAACAAATATGCCAAGGCTATTGAACATTTAACAGTCACGGATTATGATAAGGAATGTGAAATATAGACAGTTTATTGAAATAATAACCATAGAGCTCCATAATTCTCAGACTGGCCCCACATCGCCCCACATCGCCCCACATCGCCCCACATCGCCCCACATCGCCCCACATCGCCCCACATCGCCCCACATCGATCATCGTAATTTTGTTCGAATTTTTGCTTCGAAAATAATAAATTTCCGAGAAGATATAATATCATTAAAATAAAATATCAATATTTCTTCAAATATTAACACAAAAATACACTCAATTTTATTTCAATTTAGAATTTTTTCAAAATACATGCAAAGCTCAAGTGCGATTATTGCTGTCACAAAACCATATAAATTTAATATAAAAACTGCGATGAAAATCTGAAAAATTTTCTATTTTAAGATCATCGAGTGGGTAGTCGTTGATTTCGTCGCATGTTATATTTATGAACAATAATTTCAATGGCCAAAACAATGAAAGCCAATGCAGACAATGACAAAAGCAATATGATTGGGGTCATCATATGTTGCATTGTCACTGGGTCGATGTCATCTGTATTATCAATGAAATTGCCTTCACCTTGTAATTTCCGAAGATATGTGGCAAACGTTTCGTAAAATTGATGTATTCCGCTTTCCATCATCAAGCTAGTCTTCTTATCGATATCATTGATCAATTTTTGCGGAATATATTCTTTGCTGTTCAAATAATAGTTTGCACTTACGGATCCTGAAGAAAAAAACACGAATATTATATACATTTGATTCAACCATATGAAAGTGGATTTTGTGATAAATGATTATAGATTTTCATCGATATGTTCTGATATATTGATTTAAAACAATATTACCGAGATTTTCCTCCAACAAATCCACTTCACGAACATTCTGCGAAAGAATTCTAATTATTTCAATAGCAAATGGTGAAATCACATATGCAAATGAATCAGTATGCTCTTCAAGTAGCTTTTGAATTGCATTTATACCATTGTAACGAAAATTCGAACCAATTTTTTTCCTAAAACAAATTATCACAATTTGTTCAAATCAATTTGTTATCAAATAAATGCAATACAAAGTGAATGAAATGCATACTTCAATATTTCCTTTAAGTTCATCTCTTCATTTGTTGTAAGCAATGGAAAGTAAAATGGTGGATTGATTTCAGCCAATTGTTGAAATGTTTTGATGCTTTGCTCTTGTTTGAGAAATCTTGGATAAAATACTGAATCAAACCAAAATGTCATCGAAAAGAAAATTCCAATGAGAAAAATGCCAAAGAACCATCGCTCCAGACGATGACGCATGCTTAAATTTCCACCACCAAAAATACCAATAAAAATATCAATTAAACATGAAATGTAACCATCGTGTCTGAGTTGATTTCGTCGTCGTATATAGCACAGTATGGTCGCTGCCAACAATACAAACACCATAAATCCATATTGTATTGCTGATTTCATTTCAGTTAGTGCAACAGTTTGCTTTTGTCTCTTTGCCCCAATGGCATACACAAATAAAACTGACATTTTTTCCGAATGATGTGGATACAAAGCCATATCAGTTTTTCTATTTTTCTTCTCAACAGATGGACGCAACTTGAAGTTAATAACATTTGAATGATCAGTGTGTGTTTCTTTGTCCCTGGAAAAATAATTTCAATTTTAAAATATTGATAAAGACAAGTTTTTCTTTATTTGGTTTACTTTTTAACTCACATTTGGTTATTTTGTTTGAAGTCGATCGTTAGTTCTTTGTAAAATTTGCGAGATTCAAATTGTATTGGTTGTTTTTTTAACGAAAGAACAAAATGTCCAGACCGTTTTGAACATTCAAATTTATCGAGATTAATAAAGGCTGCATCTAAATTTCGGAAGAAAAAGTGAGCAATAAATGGATTTCCATTCCATATTTTTATCAATTTTTCCGATTTTTCAAATTTTCCATTCGATTTGCACAGAGGTGGTAATAAATAATTGACGATTATTAACCAGTTTTTTTCATATTTTTCAAATGTAGCCATAAACAGATTTTTCGTCTGATCTTTATCTTGTTCTTGTTTGTAAATTAATTCCACTGTTTGTTTGTTTGATTTATCATTTTGTCGAATCCAATAAATGCATACCAAACCATTTGCTGACGTATCGTATGTCAAGGTCAATGAGTTAGAAAAAATACTTTTTGGAAATTTCTCGATGAAATACAATTCGAATCCTTCTTGAGATGAGCCGGGAAAGGCGAAGAGTCGATAAAATGTGAAAACTTTCTTGATGTTCTCAATGTTCTTGAGCATATTGTCCGAATCGAAGAAAATCAATTGAAGAATGTGATCTGTGCGTTCGTCTGGTTTCCATGGCAATTGAAATGGTTCGGTGACGTCCGTCGATATCCATGGAATGGATCGAGGACAATTTGTCTGAATTTCGGTGATAAATTGATCAACTTGAATAGCACCCGGATCGTAGACAATGTGGCCAGTTCGAAATTGGCCATCGACGAACAAATGGCAAATGAAACATTGCCAATTTGTGAAAATTCGAAAAATTCGGCAACAACAGATTTGACAGTGTCATTTTTTTGAATGCTTAAAATGAACTGATTGCGTATACTGACGTGGCCGTATTCTTGCCATAAACAATTTCAAACTGGAATTTAAAACCGACTCTATATGAAAGATTTTGGGGGCTAACATTCGAAATCAAAACATCAACTTTTTTTTTATTCTGAATATGGAAATTATTTGGTAAAAGTATCTCTTGGTCTATATATAGAAATTAACCCCTTGGAAATTGTTTTCCATCAGTTTTATGGCTCCATTAGCCAATTCTATTCCATTGGCCGTATGAGAGGAAATAGAATTTGTTAATACTTCCATTTGCGAAAGAAAAACAAAGTCATAAATTGAGTAAATTTTAATGCATTTTATTGTTGAAAATACATTTATAAAACAAATGGAATTCTATTGAATATCCATTTGCTATAATCAAGAGTTTAGAATGAAAATACAACAAAGATTCACTATTTGTCATTTATCTAGCTATTTGCTTCAAATCGGTGTATTTTTATGTCGATTAGAAACGAAAGAAAGAAAGAAAGAGAAAGAAAGAAAGAGAAAGAAAGAGGGTGAAAGAGAGAGAGAGAGGGAGAGAGAGAGGGAGAGAGAGAGGGAGAGAGAGAGGGAGAGAGAGGGAGAGAGAGAAGGAGTGAGAGAGGGAGAGGGAGAGAGAGAAGGAGTGAGAGAGGGAGAGGGAGAGAGAGAGGGGGAGAGAGAGAGAGAGGGAGAGAGAGGGAGAGAGTGAGAGAGAGAGAAAGAAAAGGAGAGACAGATAGATTTAGAGAGTCTTCCACTTCAACATTTTACGTAAAACTATTTTGATAAATTTTCCTTTTCTTTGGAATTGGGATGGCGTTAACAACAGATGTTTGATTAAACCGTGTCTCAGCATTCTCTGAATTCTTACGGCAAATGGTCCAATACAATCGAAGTGTGAGATAATAAATGAATTCAATGATGCTGAGTACCGAAACGCCCAAAAATAATCCAAACAACCCACCACAATTAGCTAAAAAATCTGTATAAGTGTAAACTTCCATACGTTTAAGAGTCTCCACTTGATTGTCTCTGAAGAAGATTGACAATTTTGATACTCTCATTCTAAAATTTGAAGAAAAAAAAAAAAATCAAAATATCCAGTTTGTCAATAGTAATTGATTTGAAATGTATTCAAATTCGAAATAAATTAACTGAAAATTTTTGATGCCCATAGTTCGTTCCAAAATTTCTAAATCGTATTTAATGCGATCGACATCAGCATCGTATTCAATATGAGTGCAAGCTGGCAAACAATTACATTCATTTCGAAATGATTGTGAAGTGTTTTGATTGAAAACATTATTTATATGTTCTTTGAAGAGTTTCTGATGTGCGTCTTCATAACAATCGATATTTGCTCCGCCGCAAATTTTCGTATTTTCATCTCCTGCAAAATGAATTTTATTCATAAATAGAAAAAAGGATTACGAAGAAGAAAAAGTAAAATTTTAGATCAATTTTTATAAGAAACACACTTACTTGGCATTGAGAACCGAACACACGCACATTCTTTTTGCGTAAAATTGGCAAGACATTCTGCTTCGCAATTGTTCTGGGTGTAAATTGTGAAAAATCGTAATTTTCTTTCATAATCATAAAAGCATTGCCGTTGAATTGGCCCATAATTATGTAATCCATCTGATGTGCTAATTAATTTAGGTTTTATCGCAATGCGTGTATCTTCCAATAGAGAAACACGAAATGAATATCGTGACATTTTTAACGTATCACCTGGTTCACTTAAAATCACCAAAAATCCCAATCCTCTTTGATGACACACATACTCTAAATCCTTCTTAAGCAAACGAAGCGATACAGTTAATCCCGCACGATGTTCAGAATTAAAAATTCGAATTGGATATTCAGCAGTCTCATTGAATCCATCATTATATCCATTTTCAAGATTCCATTGTGATACACTTCTGTTATGATTTACATTCATAATTCCATGCGCCATTCTGAAAAAAAGGTGAATTTTGTTTATAATTTTTTATTTTGTTTTTCTGTATCTTTGATAAATTGAAATCAAAAAATGAAGTTTCTTTAAAATTTAATTGAAAATTAAAAATTTAATACTCATTCGTGTAAATCTCCTTCGAATTAATCGAATTGAATGTAAAACAAAGACCAACATCTGTCAATACGGGAACAAATAATTCTTGACATGACACATTTCGATCTTGCCAAATGCAATCGATCAATGTTTCACGAATATTTGGTGCAATATCATTGATTATATTGTAAATCCATTCTCCCATAAAATTATCTTCAAAATTATATGCATTCGATAAATATTCACACAAATGGGCTAGTGCATGTAATCGCAAATTTCTGTGTCAAAATGAAATGCATCATCGATATTGATATTGATATTGATCCACATTATTGGTAATTTTTTTAGAAAGATAAATGATTGTATCTTACTCAACATGCGATAAATTTAATTTATTATGATTCGAAATGGATTTTAATATCGAGATAAAATTCAATTTTTCCACTAAAACTTTTGTTTCAGGGCAAATGGTGACGGTTGGGAAGGGAATTTCAGAAATAGAGACATCCTTTTCAGCAAATCGAAACTTTACGGGATTCTCATGCCATGTCATCCAAATTGTGTATATCGATGAGCCACACAACCAAAATGATAATCCAATTGCTATTATCCACCAAAATCTATTGATAAAAAAATATTTTTTCTTATTGAAAGAATTGAAAATTAGCAGGAGATTTTGTTTTTCATTATTTCAATGTTAAAGCATGAAAATTGAAAAATAATCAATTTTGTGAAAACAGTTCTCCTCAATGAAAAGTTCTACCCAATCCCACACTTTTTTCAAAATGAAAACGAAAACGATAATGAAACCTTTCACTCCAGTGTCGTTTCTCCTCTGCAAAATATCGAACACCATGAATTGTGCTATTGCCACAAAATTCCAATGAATACTTTTGAATTTTCTAAATGTGAAGAAGATATAATAATCGATTCAATAAAGCTCAAAAATGCAGTTTATATTGTATTGAAATGTATGAAAAAAATAGTTATGATTATTCAAACCTGTGAACTATATTGAATTCGCTGTTTTAACTTCATTGCCACGTAAATAATTCAATAATTGAATTTTTAGCTCAATTATTCAATTGAAATGGTTTAACTTCGATTCAAATTATCCAATTGAATTTAAATTTTGAATTTGAAACTTGGAACTTTGAAACCAAACTAACTATTGAAACAATTAAAAACATCGACTATTTCGAACCCTCATTTAAATCGAATTGCTTCAAATACTTCATTTGAAGTTGTTTTAATTGATGATATATTTCAATGCATAATCTGATTGTTGAAAAGCATTTACTAAATTAATTATGGTTTTTTGTGGATTTAATTGATGAGTTTTTATTCGTCATTCGAGGTAATAGAATGGAAAATCGCTTTCTTCCTCTTCTTTTTCTCTACTTTTATTTCCATTATTTCTTCCATTCTCAATGCAACGCAGCATTTACAATCTCATTTTCTATAACTCTATTGCTTCCCGCTCTCCGTCTCTCTCATTATCTTTTTCTAAAAACTTGATTAATTCATTTGAATGGAAATTCTTAATTTAATTGATAACTGGTGATTAATTGATAACTAATTTGATTGTTAATAAAATTGAAAAATTATCTAATTGTTATCGATGAAAGACAAGACATATTATGTTTAAATGAAAATTAACCTTTTAAAACTGGGTGCATTTGACGTAGCATTCTACCACATAATGATGCATTATTCACAAATGGAATGAAATTGGTCGACATTTCAATATATGTATATACATCATAACGATTTGAAATCAATTTAACATCTAATGATTTTAAAAGTCAGAAAACATAAAGTCGTTTGCGGCTTGGTATTTTCATGAGCATTTCTCTGCTGAGCATCGAAGAAGAAATCAATCTGGATTCGATTTCAGTTGAAGAAGAAGATATTCATGTCGCTTCAACTCACACTAACAATACTTGGATTTAAGAATAAAACATTCTGAAGATTTTCGAATTATAGCGCACAAGTTCTTAATTCTAGCATTTTGGACAATCAAATGAGCTTTTTTGGTCTCTATAGATTTTCGTATCACGTCAAAAAGCATAGCGTTAATACAATCTGATTTAAGGTTGGTTGTGACAAAGAACAGAAACAGAAACAGAATTCAGTACATTTGCAACAGAAACAAGTACTTGTGACTAGTTTCTGTTTCTGTTTCTGTTTCAACTGTCATTTTTGACGCCATTTTTGTGTATGTCATGTCATTATTCGTTTGGTTTTCCTTGTTGTTTGACGTAGAACGTATTTTCTTTTCATTAAATCATCCGAAATGTCGTTTTTTAATAAACATTTGTGCGTAAAATAAGAAAAATGTCGAAAAAAACAAAGTTTACACTTGAAAATGAAGAAAAAATAATAGAATTTGTCATAAATTCAATTGATTTCATAAATTCTTTACATTATTTCATTTTTTTTGGTTGACATATTGGCTCTATAACTGGAAACTCAATGTTTTTTATTGAATCTTAACGGAAAAAATACAAATGAATCAATAACATCATATTATTCGAAGTATTGTCCATCGTTAGCCACCAATTTTTCCCATCTTTCTGATAGCATACGGATTCCACGTCGGAAGAAATTCTCATCTTTTGAGGCGATGAATGAATCGACCCAATTTTTGACTTCTTCAGAACAAGTGAAGCGTGTACCAGCCAGGTGATTCTGCATCAATCGAAACAAATGGTAATCAGAAGAGGCTATGTCTGGGCTATACTGCTATGGGTGGGGTAGCACATCCCATCGAAGCGTTTCCAAGTATGTTTTGACAACCTTTGCATCATGTGGCCGAGCGTGGTCAGCATAAACAGCGAGTTTCTACAATGAATTGCTCATAGAACGATATTGTTATTCTTATTTTTGGATTAATGGAAAATTTTCTAGGGCAATACAAACATTTGCGTGCATTACCAAATTTTTGCCTGAAAAATCGTGAATTTCACTCGAGCACTGAGCTTCCACCGAACAACACACAAATAGCGTCACACTCAAACGCATTATTTAGATTTGGATTGTGAATGGAAATAGTGAGAGTTCGAACTAATCAAATACAACAATAAAAGCTCAGTGCTCAGATTAACTTGGGAAAATGCCATAAAATGTCTATTTTGGGTACTTTTCAATGAAAAGTTTTCACACAAAAACTGTCAATTTTCATAATTTTGACCTGGGGGGTAGACACCATTTTTAAAATCCGATTCTCTCGATTCCCATGATTATCGTTATTACCATGATTCCAATAATCCATAATTCATATAAATAAGTTCATTGAATATATATACGGCGATTATGTGTACTTTTCAAAAATTTGTAAATGTTTTGGATAACAAATTGATAATTGAATAAACTTTAAACAAATATACATTTGTAATATATGAAATCAATAAAATTAAAATCATATTTATTTTTAAAACATCAAGTTCTCCAAATTATTAGTCAAAATTATAATTACGTTGTTTGATCTGTCAAAATCAATGAACTTATTGGATCATGGATTTACATATATGTTGTCAATATGTAAATAAAGTGAGTGTATGTACATTTCAATAGACACTAAACAGTCTATGTCCATTGAAATGTACATTGTTTATATGTGTTGAGCTCACAGACGAATAGAACCAAAAATGACAAATACCGCTATTACTATTAATCCGACGCAAAATAAGAATCCGAATCCAAGTGTCTAGCCCCTAAATTTTGATTTTCCACTAATCGTTCATAATGATAATAAATAGGTTTAGTAGAAACAACGTAATATAAATTATCGTTTTTTCTATCTTTTTGTTTTATGTTCCAATCGAAATATCGATTTTTCCTCCAATTCTCCAGTTTATCAACATTGTACAAAAATATTGGAAATATATTTTCCACCAGGAGAAAAACAATGTTGCAGTTAATTACACATTAGAATTGCTATTCCATTCGTTAGTTATTCAAATCACACGTCAGTATTCATAAATGCATTGAATGTGACATTGAAAGGCGCACACAAACCCCTGTGAGTCAGCAGACTAACCCAATTTGAAAGAAAAAAAATATATTTTTCCACTTTAAAAGTAGTGAGATTTGAAGTTAGTCGAATTTTGTACAATCGTTTCCGTTTCGAAAACTATCGAGAAATCATATTCTTGAAAGTAATATTGAGTTGAATGTGAGAACGAAATTGCAACCAATAATTGAAACCACAGTAAGGAACAAAACCTAATTGAAATACTGAGATTAACCATTATTCCTCTAATTCACAGAGAAATGGTATTCAATGGATCCATTCACGTGGAGCAAGGTTGATTGGAATGTCCCATCGCGTTTGGCGAACTTTCTTCAAAGATTTTTGTGAAAACAGCAGCATTCACGGTCTTCGACATATGGACACAAAGATGCTGCACTGGTCGGAGAGGTTAAAATACATTCAGTTTGACTATCTTCATCAATGACAAACAATCTATTTTCTATTGTTCGAAACAGATTATGGTGGATAATTTCTCTTGGAATAGCAATTCTGCTGTGTGGCCTAATGATCCGAGATGTTTGGATTTATTGGAATGAAAATCCTCTGAAATTTAATTTTGATGAGAAGGTACACATTTCATCGATTCCATTTCCAGCTGTAACAATTTGTCCAGACAATAAACTGAAGAAAGAGAAATTGGATTTGACTGCGAAGATTTTTAAGCTACAACAATCAGGGAGATATTTCACCAACAACATGTGCAAAATAAAAAAAAATCATGTTGATATGAACATATTTAATGAAAAACGTTCTCTTCATAGGAAATCGCAGCTCGTCGCATTGGGTCAAATTTGTCCAATTTTGGAACCATATTTAACAAATTCATTAAGAGAGGATTTTATGAATGATTCCGTTTACAATATTATTGAAGATCTTGCACCTACACTCGATCATATAGTGCATGAATGCCGTTGGCAGCAGAAAGAAATCAATTGCTCGGACTATTTGTTACCAATTATAACAGCGAACGGTGTTTGTTTTGCATTCAATGCATTAAATTCGTTTGAAACACACACAAATGCGTAAGTCATTCCATATTGTTGACTGAAATAGGAATTAATCGACATTGCCATTTCAGATTGACTCCAAGATTAATGTCCAAGAATAACAATCGAAACATCTCAGGATGGAGTTTGAAAAACGGATACGACAACAAACTTGTGGGCACAGAATATCCATTTCGTGTGTTTGGTGCTGATCAAAAACATGCACTTGAATTAGTTTTTCCATACGATGAAAAAGATGATAATTTTAAATGCCATGGCCTTTTGGGAGGAATTAGATTATTTCTTAGCAGTTACGATCAAAAAATCGAAGCGATCAACCCTTTGAAACTGCAATATTCGGAAAATACTGTATTGACAATCAAATCTGAACGGTTAGATATTTCGAAAGGAGCGAGCAAATACACACCAAATCAACGTAATTGTTTATTCAATTCTGAGAGACGATTGCGATATTTCAATGAATATTCAAAGACAAATTGCTGGATTGAATGTTTTGCAAATATCACCAAAATGGAGTGTGGATGCGTGAAATTTTCAATGCTAAGTAAGTACCTAAAAGTCATTTTAAAATAATCTCGCATTGATTCATTCGATTTTGAAGGAGATGAAAACACGAAAATATGCGGATTGTCACGTCTCGAATGTATGGATAAAGTTATAAAGGGTTCTTATTCAAATGAATTTAGAAAGTGCGATTGCAAACCATCGTGCATAGATAATGAATATTCTGCGAATGTTCAAAAAGGCCAATTGAATATTAAAAGAAACACTAAATTGTATGCAAATAGTAGCCGGTAAGAAATGTAATTGTGCATCTCTTATGAGTACAATTCTAAATATCTTGTCGTATTACATTCCAGCCAGATGCGATTGATGATGTATTTCGAGATTCAAGAGATAAATGTACAAAAGCGAGTGGAAACCTACACAGTCACCGAGTTTCTGGCCATTTGTGGTGGAATTCTGGGATTATTTTTGGGCATTTCTCTGTTGAGCATCGTTGAAACTGTTTACTTTGAAACTCTTCGTTTGTTTTGGATGATTTATAAACCGAGACCCGAAAAACCACAACAACCAAAGTCAGATGATGACATGTTCACGGGCCATCTGTTTCTTAAATATCGAGTGGTTTGTTGAAATTTCTTCATTTCATTTTAATTCAACAGAATAATTAAAGTTCATCTGTGTATGATTAGGTGAGAATATTTGTCATTTGTATACGAAAGACACATTCCTTTCTCGCTGAATTCTGTGACAACAGTAACATCCATGGTCTGCGATATTTCACTGAAGGAGGATTGCATTGGATCGAGCGGATCTATTGGATAGTCACCGTTAGTGTTTCACTTTGGTTTTGCGGTTCAATCATTCACAACATCAAAATTCAATGGCTAGAAAACCCAGCAAAACTGAGCTCTGAAGTAACTTCCATTATGCTTGACAAGGTTCCATTTCCAACTGTAACAATTTGTCCAGAAATCAAAGTGAAAAAAGATAAATTGGATTTAACATCAGCCTTCAAGTCAATGCCCAACTTATCAGAAACTGAGTAAGACATGTTGTAACAATCTTCACTTGTTTCATTTTTTTTTTCATTTTTTTTCATTTTTTTATCGAATTGTCTATGTTTACATAGAAAAAAGCGATTGAATGCCGCCACTCACATATGTCCACGTTTGTCAGAACGCATCATATTCGATCATAATTTCACAAGTGATGCCATTTATGATACAATCAGAGATATTTCGCCAAATTTCCATTCAACATTCCATTTTTGCTCATGGGCAAATGATATGTACCCATGTGAACAAATTTTAGCTCCAATTTTGACTGACGAAGGATTTTGTTTCGCCTTCAACGAGTTTTCATTCGTGAAATGTTTTTCAAATCAATCGATATATTTTATATGAATTTTACAACAATTACAACCAAATGTTCACACACATGTGCAGTGACATGGAATAAATAAATTAAAAACGATGAGTGTTTTTTCTCCATACAAAATAATCGCATTTTCATTTTTAAATCCAAGTATTGTTAGTGTGAGTTGAAGCAAGATGAATATCATGTTCAATGGAACTCGAATCAAGATTGATTTCTTCTTTGTCATTTTCATCAAGAGTTGACAAAGTATCTTGATGAGATGGAGCAACGGCATTGTATGATTTTGATAGTCGATATCTCCAATACAATCGAATTGTGTAGAAATAAATGAATTCAGTGATGCTCAACAGCGAAATGCCCATGAAAATACCAAGTATTCCACCGCCAACTGCCAAAAAATCGGCCAATGTATACAATTCACTTCTAGTTTTTTTTTCAACCAATATTGTTGGAAGTGAGATCTTTACCACTGAAAATCCTTGACTGAATTTCGACAAATGAAAGAAAAAAATGTACAAAATAGTAAACATATTGTTATTTCTATTTGACTGATTACTTCTGAGTACCTCTTTGGGATTTCCAACTGTTTCAAAAACAGCGAATCCATTGTGAGCCTTTGCATTTCGGCTTTAAAATTAATAGTTGTACATGCTGCCAAACAATTGCATTGATATTTATCTTCGACGTTTTTAACAGTGAACAATTTTCTTTGCGCGGATTTCAAGCACTGAATTTTCTGTCCGCTACAAATCTTCGTATTCTCGTCTCCTGTCAAAAGAAATCAAAATGTTGAATTTGAAATTCGAAATTCAAGTCATTCTATCGACGCATACTTGGCATAGAAAATTTCACGCATCCACATTCCATTCTAGTGAAATTGGCCAAACATTCCTCTTCGCAGTTGATTTGTGAATAAATTTTGAAGAAACGCAATGGTCGCTCCGATTGAAAGAAACATTTTCGTTGATTTGGCGAATATTTCCGTAGCCCATCTGTAGTGTTCATCATTTCATATTTTACTCGAATTGTGCCATATTCTGAACGTGGCAATCGAAAATAGTTTCGTGACGGTTTCAATGCATCGCCAGGCACGGACAAAATTAATTTGAAATCATGATCGAAACCATTGCATTCGTGATCAATATCACTTTTCAAAAATGAAAATGAAACAGAAAGCTCAGTTATTACGCTGGAATAAAAGCCACGTAAAGGATAATTTACACTTGTCTCTGGAAATGAGCACAACACTCGGGTAATGAACGACGAAATCGAATGAATAAAAAAATAACGATTAAATTATTATTTCTACGAATATAAGCTGTTAATGTTTGTATGCATGAATGAATGAATGAAACAAAGAAACAAACAAAAAACTATTGTACATTTTTTAGAAAACCTTAATATTAGGGCATTATATGTGATTATTATTTGAATGGCAACGAACCAATGGGCGATATTCACAATCGAAATAAATTCATAGATTCTTAAAATTGTATTAACAAATTATTTATAAACAAATCATGTGGGATAGAAAAATATATATTCGTAAACAGCATAAAATGATTGTGCAAAAATCAGCAAAAATGCTGCTGTTGATACGAGGACTAGTGTCGAATTCCTTTTATTTAAATCCACCCGGGTTCATTTGACGCAATATAAACACAAATACATAAATAATTCATTCGAATATGGACGAAATTATCGAGAAACATTAAGACCTGAGCTGTATATACTGCGACAGCATTTTGCAAATTGCTATAGGCAGCACTTTTTTTATGCTATAGCCATCACCCGGCAAATATGCTCAAAAAATTTGTTCTTCTTGGTGTCAAATTGAGATACATTATAAAATGGAGTAGGCATGCAAACATTTTATCTCTGATTCACGATCAAGCGGCGGGGACTGTGTACTATGGCCCATGCGTTTTTGTTCTCACTAATGTAAAATTGTGCGCCACAAAAAACGCTATGTTAGCGTTATGTTTGGGTGTATGCACTCAAATTGACGCTCAAATGGAGTGTGGCATTTGTATTCAGAAGGAGCGAGAAAGACGGTATAAGTATGGGTGCACAGATTTGAAATATAACACTCACGATTCAAAAAACAACGTATTTTATATGTATAGTTATATACGTTGCAAAGATGCTATTCTTCAATGTGAGTATTCGTACATTCGAATGATCTTTGTATCAAAATACAGCGTAAGAGCTGTCACACTGTATCGCACCACAGCAAATATTCGTTCGCGATGAGTTTCCAATTGATTTTTCCTAGTTATCCGGTAGGAAAAACGCAAAAATAAATTAATTTTTGACTATAGTAAAAAAAATTTCAAGACCTATCAACTAGAGGTGTCAGTTACCCAGGCTGATCCATGGATTCCCAGGATTGAGCCTGCATTCCAAGGCTTCCTATTTAGAATTTCATATAAAAATAAACATAAAATTATCTACACCAATTTTTCATGAAATTCCAAACAGGAAGCCTTGGAATGCAGGCAAAATCCTGGGAATCCATGGATCAGCCTGGGTAACTGACACCTCTAGTTGATAGGCCTTGAAATTTTTTTTACTATAGTCAAAAACTAATTTATTTTTGCGTTTTTCCTACCGGATAACTAAGAAAAATCAATTGGAAATTGATTTATTTTTTATGTATACATACGAAAATAGCAGCTCTGCTCTATAGTCGGAAAGAGCGCCTATTTGTACGAAAGAGCACGCAGCTAAGAGGAGAGGCGAATGAGATGACTGTTCTGAATACAAATGCCACACTCCATTTGAGCGTCAATTTGAGTGCATACACCCATACATAACGCTAACATAGCGTTTTTTGTGGCGCACAATTTTACATGAG
>JAQOWM010000140.1:0-40875 GCA_029041755.1 Resseliella maxima
AAAATACTGAATCAAACCAAAATGTCATCGAAAAGAAAATTCCAATGAGAAAAATGCCAAAGAACCATCGCTCCAGACGATGACGCATGCTTAAATTTCCACCACCAAAAATACCAATAAAAATATCAATTAAACATGAAATGTAACCATCGTGTCTGAGTTGATTTCGTCGTCGTATATAGCACAGTATGGTCGCTGCCAACAATACAAACACCATAAATCCATATTGTATTGCTGATTTCATTTCAGTTAGTGCAACAGTTTGCTTTTGTCTCTTTGCCCCAATGGCATACACAAATAAAACTGACATTTTTTCCGAATGATGTGGATACAAAGCCATATCAGTTTTTCTATTTTTCTTCTCAACAGATGGACGCAACTTGAAGTTAATAACATTTGAATGATCAGTGTGTGTTTCTTTGTCCCTGGAAAAATAATTTCAATTTTAAAATATTGATAAAGACAAGTTTTTCTTTATTTGGTTTACTTTTTAACTCACATTTGGTTATTTTGTTTGAAGTCGATCGTTAGTTCTTTGTAAAATTTGCGAGATTCAAATTGTATTGGTTGTTTTTTTAACGAAAGAACAAAATGTCCAGACCGTTTTGAACATTCAAATTTATCGAGATTAATAAAGGCTGCATCTAAATTTCGGAAGAAAAAGTGAGCAATAAATGGATTTCCATTCCATATTTTTATCAATTTTTCCGATTTTTCAAATTTTCCATTCGATTTGCACAGAGGTGGTAATAAATAATTGACGATTATTAACCAGTTTTTTTCATATTTTTGAAATGTAGCCATAAACAGATTTTTCGTCTGATCTTTATCTTGTTCTTGTTTGTAAATTAATTCCACTGTTTGTTTGTTTGATTTATCATTTTGTCGAATCCAATAAATGCATACCAAACCATTTGCTGACGTATCGTATGTCAAGGTCAATGAGTTAGAAAAAATACTTTTTGGAAATTTCTCGATGAAATACAATTCGAATCCTTCTTGAGATGAGCCGGGAAAGGCGAAGAGTCGATAAAATGTGAAAACTTTCCTGATGTTCTCAATATTCTTGAGCATATTGTCCGAATCGAAGAAAATCAATTGAAGAATGTGATCTGTACGTTCGTCTGGTTTCCATGGCAATTGAAATGGTTCGGTGACGTCAGTCGATATCCATGGAATGGATCGAGGACAATTTGTCTGAATTCCGGTGATAAATTGATAAACTTGAATAGCATCTGAATCGTAGACAATATGGCCAGTTCGAAATTGGCCATCGATGAATAAATGACAAATGAAAATTGCTAAATTATGAACATTTGAAATATTCGGTAACAACAGATTTAACGATGTCATTTTACTGAATGTTCAGAACAAACTAATGCACAAATAATTGAAATTTACGTGGCTTTTATCAAGTGGAATTCTTGATTGTCCTTTAAAATTATTTTTGTATTTATTACATAATTGAAAATGACATCAATAAATGAAAAAAGAAGTGTCGATGTGATATTGTAAATCTGTGGATTACAACGGCTATAAATCAGAACATTTCAAAAAAAAAAAAAAATGCTAAATAAAGCCAACCATAAATTATCATTTGAATGGTTGAATTTTCCCGGACACGAGTATTTCATTAAAAATTAATTTTTATTTTTAACATTCAAAATATGTTCATTTTGTTCAAATCACGCGCTTGAAATTGCACCAAGTGTTTTAGTTTCATTCCCGGCCACTCGAATCGCACTGGTGTGATGATCATGACATTTGACAAATTACGTCAAAACATACACATTGTGTTCAATACGATAAAAAAAAAGTCACAAGTTCTGTCCGAGCGAATTTTATTGTTGATCAATACTAAATTAGGTTAAAATTAACTGCATTAAAAGAGCTTTCTTATAAAAATGACATCAGTTGAATTGCCGCCACTTCCAGACAATGAGAAAACATATGCCGGAATACCAGAGGCAGTATTTGTTGTAAGTAAAATATCCAAAGTATAAGAATAACCTCAAAATTGATGCAATACAATACGAAATTTTTTTTTTTTTTTTTTTTTTTGTCCTTTTGTGTAGGATGATGTTGATTCGTTTATGGCATTAGATGAAAATAAGAACGATGCAGACAAAGTGATACGACGATTGGATGAACAACATAGTAAATACAAATTGATGGAGTATAATATCGGTGCTCGTCGACGTAAGCTGAAATTTCAAATTCCCGATTTGAATAAATCATTGGAAATGATCGATATTTTACGGGCCCAAACTGAAGATAGAGAAACACAATTTTTACTCAGCGAACAAATTTTCTTGAAATCAACAATTTCACCCACTAAAACCGTTTGTCTGTGGCTTGGCGCAAATGTCATGCTGGAATATCCATTGGATGAAGCCGAAGTATTTCTCAAGCAAAATGTTAAAACTGCTGAAGAAAACCTTAAATGCCTTGAACATGATCAAGACTTTTTGAGGTACATTTTTTTTTTTTTTCTTTTTCATCTTTATTGCTCACAGTTTCGAAGAAATTGTTATTCAAACAATTTAAGAAATTTATTAGTTGAACAGTTTGAGCACAAATGAAGTGTTTTAAATAAATAATGTTCTTTAACTAATTTCCATGTTTTTTTTTTTCATCTGCAACAGAGATCAATTGACTACAACTGAGGTGAATATGGCTCGTGTATATAATTGGGATGTAAAGAGACGTCAAGCTGCTGGACTGACTTCCTCAAAAAACTAAACAAATGATCACATTTTATGACATACAACCAAAAAATTTTCTAATCATTGTTTGAAATAATTAATTTATAATTTAGTTTTGCTTAATAGCTCAATTTGTATTTCATTGTCAAAGTGTATTTTCATAAGACACAACTCATTCATCGACCATTTTTTTTTTTTTAAATTGTTTTCTTTTATTAATGAGATCTTTAACATTTAATAAAACATCAATTAAATCATTAACTAAAGATTAATGTGGAATTGACGCAAAAAATTTTTTATTTATGACAAATACTCAGTTCATGAATTATGTTCATTTTTTTTAAATCTTTCATTTTCCTCTGAACCTATATTCACATTAAAAATATTTGTACAAACTACAAAACAAAATTTAAAGCAAACAAAAGCAATTTTACAAATAAAAAAATGTTTTATTTTTTTTATTTTGCGTGAAAAAAAGTTTTAAAATTCAATAAATTTGACTAGAAAACCAAAGATTATTTTCTTAAATTGGCATATTTATTCTAACACGTTTTTTTTATCACTAAAATTCATGCATTCTTCATTACGCCAAATTTACTAGATTTTTTGTTTTTTTAGAGACTTTATCTCAAGTACTTGCCTTGAATATTCAATTGCATTTTTAAGCGCCAATGATACCCCAAAAACAAAGCAAACCTCATTAAATGCATTTTCAAGCAAACATAAGAATATTGCAAGCATAATCATTGCAATTGTTGTAAATTGATCACACTATTTGACGATAGATTTTTTTTTTTTGAGGTGGAAAAATGTCAAAAATCTAAATTTTTTGAGAAAATTTACGATATGTTCGGAATATCCAAATTGGAAACGATATTCTGGAATTTTTTTTTTTTTTTTAATTTTTGAATATTGAGAATTTCTAGAAAAAAAATTTTTTTTTTCCAATTGTTAGAGTTTTGAAATGAAATTTTCAAAATAAATCTTTTGGGAAAAAAAAAAATTCCTATAAAAAAAAATTTGGATTTTAGAGAAAAAATTCTGTTTTATTTTTAACAAAAAAAAGTGTCAAATATTCCCATTGCTGAAAATTGGATTAAAAAAATGAAAAAACACGTCAATAATTTATTTAATTTTTTTCTTTTTTTTTCATAAAACATTTATTTGATTATAATATTTAATATTTGTTGATTCTATACAGATAGAATATATTCATAAAATCATATGTACAATTAAAAATCTAGAGAAAAAAAAAACATTGTGCGATGTAAAGCATTTGTCTTAAAAAAATAAAATGTGTCTAAAATATTAATAAAAAAGAACATCCTTGGATTGACACAGAAGCACTCACTATCTCTTAAAAAAAGATATCTTAAATTGTAGAAAGAAAATAAAAAAAAAAAAAAAAAAAAGATTTACAATTTACATAGACAACAAAGCATTAAACACACGATCAACGTGTGTTTATTTTGTTCATCGTATTCCATTTGTCTTTAAAACTAAAACGAAAAAAAAATCTGTTTTTTTTTCAGTAATTTTTTTTTTTTTTTTTTTTAAGATTTCTACTTTTCTAAGTTTGATGAATAAAAATATGTGTTTTCTTAAAACAAAACAAAAAATGGAGGTTTTTTCTATCCAGAAATAGGAAGTAATTACCAGTTTTAAGGTAAATATATTATCAATAAAATGAATGCATAAAATGTAAAATAATTTCGAAAAAAAAAAAAAAAAAAAAAATTTGATGACTAATAATTATTCAATCTCTGTGTTATGTAATTGGCTCCATTTGGACTGTGTCAGAGACATGTATTTGGCACTTGTGTCTTTTATGGCTCGCAAAGTATTGCATTAAACTAGTTTATTGTTCAAAATGAGTAGAGAGTTAAGTGTTTTTCTCGTCGATAATTCGATCACAATGACCGAGATCATCAGAAGGAGGAAAGTAATTTTTTATTTCTATCTTTTTTTATTGTATATTTATTTGTTTGAAAAATGTCATTGATTGCGGCCATGCTCGACTATCAATCAATCCATTTAATCAAATCAAGGTTTTAATATTTTCTGTTCATTAGTGTATAATTGCACTATTGAGCTCTCACTGGTGATCAATAGCAAATGACAAAAAAAAAAAAAAATGAAAACATTTCTTTCCCCCGAATTTTTCTTCAACGAAAAATAATCGAACTGGAAAAGATCAATATTTATATTGATTACCAATTGTGTCAAAATTTTGATTTGTCTGTTCCTATAGAAATTCACAGCGTCTCATGCACATAAATTGAGACTATTAAGTGCTCATTCGAGATAGGGGAAAAAAATTCAACAATTTATAACAAGTATTTTAATCTTCGATTGTTTTTTTTTCTCTCTATCTCACTCTTGTTTTCGAATTCAAATTCAGTCTTTTCAGTTATAATATGGTTTAATGCAATTCTTCTGCTCGCAATTACATTAAATTCATTTGTTTCCTTTCATTTTTCGTTTTTTTTTTTTCTTCTTTTTTCTTATTCTTCTTGTTAATTGGGTTTCTTAAAACTCTCACTATCATTCTGTTTCTATTTACGGTCTCTTTTCACATTCTTTCTTCCTCATTCTCTCTCTATCTTCCTTTCTATCTCTCCCATTTTCTTCCTTTCTTTCTTTTTTTTTTTCTCATTTTCTCTTTTTCTTCGTCTCTTCTCTTTCGTTCTTTTTTTTTTTATGCATCTTTCATCCATTTTTGTAGCATGTCCGTGCTTGACTTTGTAGCGAAGTTAAACAAATTGAAGATGAAACCCCCCCCCCCCCCTTTCCATTAACGTTATCACCGGTATGGAAAATTGCATTTAAAATAGACAAGTTGAGATATTCGTTTTATAATGAAAGTGGAAAATTTCGTTTGTTTTCCACTTTTAACGTTCATTGACTGTCTATCTTACTTAGTGGACTGAAGACGATGCAAAAATAGTATCACATTAAATGGCGTGCACAATCCAATTTTAGACATAAAATTATTTGCCATTTGCATGCGTGTTCGGATTAAAATTGTCTTGAGTTGTGCGTAAAATGTATCTTAATGCAAATGCCAAATATTGAAAATGAGGCTAAAAATAACACAATTCATGCCACAATCAATGTGAACCGTGATTTTTCATCATATTCAAGCACAAGCATTTTTTCGTTCGAGTGTGTGTGTTTTCCTCTGTTCGACTAAATCACATGTGATAATAAGTGCTATCATATATCGTTTTGATATGTGTTTTTCTCAATCATTAGCATCTTTCAATTTTTTCATTTCTTCATGCTAATTGAAATGATTTTTTAATAATTTCAATTTCAATTTCATTTTTTTTTAAATCTTCTTTTAATCATTTCTATCTTAATTGAGTTGAATGATAACAATTATCACCTATCGGCTCGATTCACCATCATTATATGACAAATTCAAACATTTTATACAAAGTACTACCGTTACACTTTTATTTCCATCGATTTTCGTTTTTTCCCCTCTCTCGAATTTCACACTTTTAAAAGACGATTTTCATTTTTAAAAAACAACAATGTAATATCCATGAAGACATTGTTCTGAAGAAAAAAAAAAACAAACAAACAAACAAACATTGAGAATCGCGACGAAATTGTTCATGTCGAATATACAATAAATGTTATAAAAAGAGTAAGCATTTCAGAAAAAATTGATCTAAAAACAATATTTCGACAAAAATAACCGACGAAAATCATTTACATTTGATTTTGAATTTAAAAATTTACGTAAAATTAAACAAACACATTTTGATTTAGACAATTTTGGTTTTGGGTGTGATTGTTTGTATGAAACATATTGACGTCATGAAAAAGTCGAATCTGATTGGAAAAAAGAAATCTGAAAGTGAGATTGAGCTCTATCAAGAAAAAATTTTATCGAGACTGAGCAATTCTGTATAAATCAAATCAGTTTCGCTTGTTCATGACGCCGGTTCATGACGCCGGTTCATGACGCCGGTTCATGAAGACAATTTTTTTTTTTTCAAGTGTCGAATTGAACGCACTATGACTATTAATGACACACATTTACACTTGGGCTTTTTTAACAAAGAGCCATTAATCGATACATTGCAATAATTTTTGTATGAAATTTAGCCATATAATCGGCCATTTAGTAATTCGTAATGATTTGTGTGTGATGCATGAAAGTGCATTTAATTTCATTATTCTCAATGGTCTAGCCATTTCTATTTACGTTGATTGTGGTGTTTTTCCCTTGAAATCGGTACATCATCATTCACGTCATTCGACAGCTCACTCAAAAATCGGGGGGTTTTTTTTTTTTTCATTGGAAAGAACATTCAGCGTTTTGATGTGAAACAGTGACGTTTTATTGTTTTTCCCTCATTTTCAACGTATGTGTCAAATTTGTGTGTTTTTATTTATATTTTGTTTTATTTCGATGTATTTGTTGATTGTGATTTGAAATTCTATTTTTCGGCGCTTCCGTGCTGGTGTAACGTTTGTGAATTGGGCGCTAAAATAGAGAGAAAAAAAAAAAGAAAAATAATGATGCAAATTAAATAAACAACCGATATAGAATGTGACTTTTGCAAACAAATAAAGAAAAAGAAGAAGAAGAAAAAGAGCGACATGGTGCAAGGCAAAAATGATGATTACATTATTTCATGCGACTGATTTATTAAAAATGATGCTTGACGTTGCAAATTGAACTCAATTGAAATTCATACGAAAGAAGAACACCATCTGCTCATGTTCAATACTCAACAATGATCTATAATAAAACCATTATCGCACAATTTCACTTGCATTTTAATAACAAAAACAGACCGATTCATTTATAACATGAGAAAGCACATTTCTGATAAACTCTGATTAAAATGTGTTATGAAAATAATAAGGTTTCAAGCAAAGATAAAACTCAACTGATTGCAAAACCATATTTTTAATTTACTTTTAATTGATACACGAAAATAGCGACTTATTATTATTCATACACAGATATATATAGCGATGCTTATTGGAATTTCTGTTGGGAACGGTTAGGGAACGGTTATATATTTGTAGGGAATTTTACTTTTTTTTTTTTTTTTTTTTTTTTTTTTTTTGGTTTGTAAATCAAAAGTCAACAACATTTTTTTTTTTAAGTAAAATTGAATGAAACAATGAAATTGGGAGAAACGATCGTCATTTCGAAATAATAATTATTAAAAATAATTCACATTGAGATTTTGTTGCGTACCATGATTTTATGATGCTGACATTTTACTTGGCAAATTGTCATTGAATTTCGCTCTAAACAAACGATTTATCTTCTGAGACATAGACACATGAATTACAGTATTTTTTTTTTCTTTTTTTTCTATTTATATTCAATGACTTGACATCCAACTCCCACGAATTTTTGAATTACTAATTTTAAAGTCGATATTCTTAGCAGCGACTGTGATTGAATTGTTCACGTGAACTGTGTGTTTTTATCACTCATATTTTGAGTTAATCGCATGATTTTTATGCTCTATAAGCATTGTGGCTGGTCATTTCAATCATGATTTCAACATGTCAGAATTTTTAATCCACTTATTTAGTATTTATGAGTTGATTTCTCAATTTGATGACTTTTTTTTTTTTAATTTGGAATTTTCTTCTCAGGTTTTTCAAACTATTTTCCCAATATTTTTTTTAATCGATTTTTTTTTTTTTAAATTTAGGATTTTTTCTATTTGTTTTGTGATGTTTTTTCGAAAAAAAATTTTTTTTCGAAAAATTAAATTATTGGTCTTCATTGAATTTAATCATTCACCATTTTTTAAAATTTTGTAAAATAAAATTTGAATGAAAGAAAAAAAATTCAAAATTATTCAAGGGAAAAAATTTTTTTTTTCCAACAATGTTCATTTTTGTTGCCCAAAAATTTCGTTTAATTTTTTTCCCACAATTTTTAATACAACTTTTGAAACTATTAAAAAAAATGTTCATTATTTTCTTGAAATTGTTCGAACAAAATGTACTTAATTTGTTCAATTAACAATCAAACAAAAAGAAAATCGTCACATAAGGTGTGAAAGTCATGAAATTCAATTCAGCTATTCAATCTGAACAAATCAATTTAAAACATCAATTAGTGCCAATCAGCAACTTATCAATTGTCACAGTTGTCTTTACGTCACATCCATATATGGGCAAGGTTAAGAATCGCGGAGGGGATGGGGGGGGGGGGGGTGTTTGGTTAAAATTTGGAATGGAAGTTGATGAGTTAAAAAAGAAAACCCAAATACAATCGCCCTTGCCCATGTATGGTCACATCATTGATCGAAAAATCTAACGCATTTCACTTGAATTAAATTCTCCGCGATTGTCGCGAACATTCAATTATATTTTATGCCCAAAATAGTGATTTTATTTCATACGAAAGCTGCCAATTGATCTAATTAGGCAATTTAAATTGGCATGAGAAAAAAATTCAAAGGTGAGCAAACAAATAAAAATCAATGTTTTCGATCGAATGTTTCCCTTGTCGTTGAAATATGAATGTTATGATTATATTGTTGATATTATTTCTCTGATTGTTTTTGTTTTCTATTTTTCTATTTTCCTCTCTCTCTCTCTCTCTCTCTCTCTCTCTCTCTCTCTCTCTCTTTTCTTTTACTCTTTCTCTCCACCTCTGATTCCTACTCTTTCCCACCACTTCCATTACAAATGTTCGTTCTATCAATCATTTCATTCATAGTTTCTCGAATAGCCTATCGTCGTCAAGCCCAACTAAAAATGACAAAATATGCATTTCTGTTTATTTTCTATTTACAAAGGCACCAAATCGTAAATCACATGTCATCTAACAATCAACAGACGAATAGGTAATTAAAAATCGGAAATTGGTTGTCGAAGGCGTTTCACTTATCCGTTTACACTTTCTTTTTCGCATGCGATATTGTTGACACATTACAAATGATTCAATTCAATGTCAACAGCCGTATAACATAAAGAACATAACGGCGTGACATACAATGAGCGTCAATTGATTGTAATTGCTTGAGTGGCTGAATGTTGTTAGCCTTGGTATAAGTTGAAAACGTATCGAAGACTTATGGCGTAATGAAATATGAACACACACACACTCACACACACAAAGAGAGAGAGAGAGAGAGAGAGAGAGAGAGAGAGAGAGAGAGAGAGAGAGAGAGAGAGAATGAGATAGAGAGAGAAAAAACCGAAAACAAATCATAAAATGAATTATTTGAACTTGTGACTTCATGCGTCGTATATTTGTTAATATAGACACGAGGGCTCGATCTCTTAAGTAGATCTATTAATAATATCTAAAGTGAATAGCGTTTTTGCGCGTAATGTTTCGTTGCTATTATGCGATGCCACGGCAATCGCAATTTCGATTATTTTCAGCGCACAAAAAAAGAGAAAAAAAAAAAACAATCCGGAAAGGTGCACGACAATGTCATTTCAAGTTGCATTATTACACATTAATCTCTGTCGCCACAATGTAAACACGCATCGGATTTTAATCATCACGCTGATTTTCTTCTTCTTATTCACCGTTACTTTTATTGATGTTATATAAGCAAATTTATTTATTTTTTTTTTTTTTCTTCAAATTTCAACTCACCGTTTATGAGCAAAACCGATGCGATTCACCAGTACGGGCATTCATGGTCTAAATGATTCCACGACGCAAACTCTGAGTATGAAGTCATCTTTGACTGTGTCAAATCGTTATATTTTCCATTTGGAATTGATATTGGATTAGTTTGTGGTTGGGTTGAGGGTTTTGTTTGTGTCAAACCACCATAAATATTGATGCCGATTTTTTGCTCTTCCATATGCATTAGAATGCCCGGTGAATGACTAGCGGATGATGATCGTTTCTTTATTAATTTGTAATTTTTACCCTTGTGAAAGAATACAATTAGGGAAAATTAGACAAAAATTTTTATTTTCTTTCAGCTAGTAGGTGAACAAAGCTGAAAATGCGATAAAAAAAACAGATAAGAAATTATTGTTTAACTCACCTCATTATTATCCCAAAATTCATTACCATCGACTCGAAAGCAAACGCAGAATTCGAGCACCACCGACGATGGTGGTAGTGTAAGTTTAAATGAGAATGTGTCATAGATTACGTATGAACCTCCACCACCGCAAATCTGTTTGAAATCATTTTATGATCAATTATTATTTTCGATAATTTCTTTTAATGCATTTTTTCTTTTTAAATTATATGAATGTGAAAACGGTTTAAATTAGAAAATTTTTATAATTTCATAACGATATATCTACAGGGCCTGCATGTGTCAAGATCATGTTGTAGTTAAGAGGAAATTATATTGAATATACTCACTGGTGTGAATGTGCATACAGTGTCTTGTTGGGTCTTCCAATTGTCCCATGTTGATCGCACCATTACTTCTTTATGAAAGCTCATATTTTTCACTTTCACGGTGCCCACTAACACCGATTCGCTCTCTTTAATTATGACATTTTCCAATGACACATTCGTCTCATCTAATTTTCGTCTGCCGATATGCAAATAGAACAAATGAATCAATGAAAATTCATGAATGAATCAATGCAATTTTCATTGTCAATCGTACCTAAAATTTAAATAATCTGATGCTGGCTGTTTGAATGCAACAGACCATTCTTCTGTTACATCTGGCGTAATGAAACCGTGTGTGACGTGTGATAAGAATTCAATGCTCCACAATGGCGGCACATTTGATGGTTCTGACATCACGCGAATCTCTGTGAGTGATTTTCCTTTATCATCAGCAAATACCACTCGCTTTTTTATTCTGAAAATTGCACAATGACAGCGTTATTTAGACAGGTGTCTTTGTTTACTTTATTTTTTTTTTTTTTTTTGCGGTTCTTGTGAAGTTTAAAATTCAAACTATTCTTATGGTTTCCATGTGAAAACAATGATTGTAAGAAATTGAACAGAATTTTTCAAATTGGAACAATTTTGGTGAAAAAAAAAAATTTGGAAAAATTAAAAATTTTCTTTGAAAAAAAGTGGGAAAAATGGGAAATGTTTTTTGAAAAAAATGAAAAAAAATCAAATTACGAAAATTCCAAAATCAAAAAAAAAAAAAAAAACATTTAATTGAGGAAATGACTGAAAAAACCTCAATAAACGATGACATTTCCTTGAGACACGATTATAAAATCGTTGATTTAGAATCTTTGAACTATTATAATCGTCGCCACTAGGAAGTGCGACATTAACTGAGTCGAAACTATGACAACTTAATATAGCAGAAATTAACAATTCAATATCCGCAAAAAATCCTCCCAAAAAAAAAAAAAAAAAAAAAAAACGAAAAAATAAGAGAAAAACCGATAGTTCCACAAATTTCGAAACAAATTCTCACCATATTTTGTTTATGATTATTATTATAATTAACACTGTTATTGTCACTCACTTCTGATCATTTGATGTGATTTTTTTCTCCGTCTCGCATGTATCCAATTGTTCACTCTTGATAACTAAACATGGTCGCTTTGGTACCGTTGGCATTTTACTAGCTAATTGATGGAATTTTTGTCGGCTTTGAATTGGTGTTAAACTCTGCGAACGGCATAACGATCTTGATGGATCAAAATATCTGAAAATTGCAACAAACATTCATCATAATAATTAAAAACATTGTTTACAACAAAAAAAAAAAAAAAAAAAAGAAAATTTGTCACGATTTGCATCGTCATCACATAATAATCATTCAAAAGAAACCTAATTAAACCTTAAGCAAAAATGACGAATTTCTAATTTTTTTTTTTCTTTTTTCATTTTTTGTATCATATTTTCCCATTGAATTCACGTCATTTATCAATATTTTATTATTTATATGGATGAGTTAATCATTGAAAAATGTCAACAACAAAAATTATCAATTACACTATTACAAAAACTACGTATTTTCATGAAAATTTTAATCAAGTTTTTGTTAAAAATAAATTAATTAAAATCAAAATAGAAAATTTATTATGACACTTATTTTGAACAATTTGATTATATAATCATGAAAAATGTAATCAATATTTTTGGCATAAGTGTTTATTTGTGATAAATAGGTGATTGTGAGTGAGAATTCCTTTGTTTTCTCTCTCCCTCACTTTCCCTCCCCCCCCCCTCTCTCTCTCTCTCTCTCTCTTTAAAAATGGTACCTGTTCAAATTTGGTCCGTAATCAGCAAGAAATGATGCAGGTGGACTATGACTGAAGACTGGTGGACTGTGTGAGACCAACATCTCGTATTGGGCCATGCCAGTTATTGTAGATGGCATTTAAAATCCGTCAAAAAAATCTCCTATATTCCTTATTAAATCGATCACACAGTGATTAAACTTTAATTGTTTTTTTTTTTTCTTTTCTTTTCTTTTCTTTTCTTTTATTTCTAATTAAGATGAATGCGCGCACATACACAGTTTACGATACTTCGACTCCGTATGTTCACTGACTGACAACTGAAAGGAAAATAAACTCGATTAGCTAGATGTACGTGGCTTTTAAAGAGCGCTAAAAAGTTCAAAGGTTATCAGAATGTATATAAAAGACATGAGACAAATTTAGAACAAAACGACGGAAAAAGGCACGATTTTTATTTTATTCAAGTGTTGTGTCGTTTCTTTTCTTCTTTTTGCTTCATATTTATATGTGATGTGTTTATTATAACATCGATTGCAATCGATTTTTTTTTTTTTTAATTAGTTTGAATCAAAACATGAGAGCATTGCATGAATCATACTCGTGCACAAATAATACTTGATATGAATCAAAATATCTGGAATTTTGATATGAATTGTGTCAATTTCTTTCCGTAGTTGATTAAAGTAAAAATTGCTTATTTCAAAAAAAAAAAAAGAAAAAAAAAAAAAAAAAAATTCATTTATGATGTTTGTGCATTGCACACTAAACATCATATCATCAAACACCATGCATATCAACAATTTATACCAAATACAAAATCTAATCGCGACAATTCGCACGTAATTTTTATTAATTGTCTTCAAAATTATTATCGAATGAATAATGTGTGGGTAATTATTCGTAATTACAAATGTTCAATCATAATTAATTGTGAAATTTCACTCGCAATGAGAATTAGAAAAAAACATCGTTTGAATCGAGAAGAGTGAGTTTTTATGCATTCAACTCGTCACAATTTACATTTTTTTCTCTTTTTTTCTTTGCGTTTCCAATGAAAAACGTATCTAAATTCGTAGATGGACTGTCATTATTGTTGGCATTGTTCACTATCATTATTTGATGAACTCATATCACCTTTTTATTACTTTCTATTTTGGTCTTGTTTTCGTATTTCATAATCGAAATCCATTTTTATTTTTTTATTTTTTTTGCGATAAATGACAATTTGTTTTATTCATTTGTTTTAGCATGTTTGTTGTGGCTAATAATGTTAGACGAGAATTTTTTGCGAATTATTGAAATCAGTGCCAAAATTCGAAACCAACTTATGCATTGAATGTCGCAGTATAAATTAGTTTAAGCAAGGGAGATTTAGTAAGTTAGAGCAAGAATGAAAGAATAATTCATAGAGAAATTGTGAGGGAGAGAAAGAGAGAATTTGAGATCAAAAAAGTGGGAAATTAGGAGATGGAATTCAAGAGAGAAGGAATGAGAGATCGAACGAAAGAGAGAGAGGGGGAGGAGGGGGGGAGAGAGAGAGAGAGAGATAGTGACAGAGGGAGACCGAGCGAGAGAGAGAGACACCTAACGAAAGAGAGAATTAGAGACAAAAGGGAGATTAAAAAGTGGAACGAGAAAGAGGGAACCAAAGAAAAAAATAGATAAAAATTGTAAGAAAGAGAAATAGAATGTGAGTGATTAAAAATGATAAATCAAGTGAGAAGAAAGCAAATACGCGATAGAAAATTCAAAAGCAAAATCGTTTGGGACCGCCAAAAAGTATCAACAGCAAAACAAAACAAACAAACATCGTAAATTTTTCGCAAAACCAAATGTTTTCAAACTGTCACATCGCAGAGTGTTCATTCCGAAATCAAACCGCGTATGTTTGAAGTTTACTACGTTATTGTAAAAATCAAATTACGGTATTGTTTTCATTTTTCTTTTCGCTTCATACTACATTTTGATGCAATTACGATTATGCGATAACGAAAAAAAAAAAATGTTTTTTTTTCCTCAATTTTTCGGTTGTGAAGAAAAAAAAAATTATCACAATTTTATGGGCATGAATTTGTCATTATCTCATGTGCTCCCACGTTACAAAGGGTAATGGCTATTTAATTCTAAATTGATGAAATCACCATCCATACAAATTCTCTGTTTGCAAACATTTGATAACCTTTTTCATGTGTTGATTGTCTTTGGAGTCGTAAAAAAAAATCGAGCTGCTTTATGATCTCTATTGACAATTAAATTCGAAATGGATCAGAAGTCAATTGGTAATTATGAGAAATTCTATCACCGATGCACGACTAACGATTGCTTTTTGTTTTCAAGCGCATACTCTTAAAATTGTTGGCGCGTTCATTCAGTCAAATTGAAATCGGCGCTTTTCATTAATGCCGACGGAAAAATTCATGTGATCATGTGTTTTTTTTTTTTTTTTTTTCTTTTGGACGCCCAGAAAATTGCGACTCGACATTCAACAAATGGGAACATGCTACAATTTATGAGGAATGCGATTTATTTTTCATCTAACATTCGCAACAATTTTATTTTTAATTTTTGCGAAATGTTTGCGCATTTTCAAATGAAAAACACAAAACTCGTCAAATTCGTTTCAATTTCAAAAATTTTGTTCAACCTAATTGGAATTGTGTCTGCTTTGGAATGGACCATTTTTCCGTTATTGAACCAGATCTTTTGCATGATGTAGTCTATAATGTAGACTCTATCTATATCTGATGTAGTACATCATGTTACATGATTCATGTAGATCAATGGGTTAGAACAACAGAACCAAATTGTACAAAAAGTGGTTTAATCTCAATTTGAATGACTGTTGATGGATTTTAAAACATTTCTTGATTTTGGTTCAAAATACACGAAAAAAAAAATCACTTTTCTCAAGGTGGAAATATAATTTCTGACTCGAGCTCGAATAAAATGACCGGAAAATGTATGTTATCATCACAAAAGCCACAAAAATAGGTCGACATCTCAACTTCGACTTTTTTTTTTCTCAAAAAATTTTCATTTTCATCAAACTTCTTCAAACAATTCGTCCATGAACATCAAAACATGAATTTGATCGTCGAAAATTGAAGATGATTTTCCGCATTTAAATTTGATCTTCGAGACCTAAATTTTGTTCATTGAGATGTAAATTTAGCTGTCAGATCATGAATTTTGATTGTTGAACCTCGAAATAGAACACCGAAAATCGTATTTGTGCGTTGAAGCTGAAATTTGATCATCGAAAACCAAATTTGAATGTTAAAACATCGTCGAAACACGAATTTATTCGTTAAAACACAAATTGTTTTATTAACACATGAATTTAATTCATCGAAACATGAATTGAACTAACGAAACATGAAATTTGTCGGTGAAACAATGACATTCACAAACATTGAAAAAGCAAAAAATTTGAATTGGTCCTTAAAAATGATGACACGATAATTTTTCGTACGTCAGTGAAAGCAATGTGGCATTTGTTGTATGTTTTAACATGTGAAGAGCTTTGATTTCAAGACATTGACGCCACCTATACGATTTATTAATGTGCACTGACTATACCAAAGGAAACGGCAAAAAGATACAATTTGTCGTTTGCATTCTGTAATGGTGTATGTGCAATTCAGTGTATATGTGATAGAGATCGCTTGCAAAGTAATTGTCGTTCAATTTATGCCATTTTTGATGTACTTGCTTACGGCATTCAGTGCACGACTCATTTGCTATGGTATGAAAACTTTTTATGCATATAAATCGTGTATGAAAGCACCAACATTAAAGTCCACTGCGTGTGGTTTCACAATATTGTTTGATATTTATTCAATTTCACACCGTACTCGTACAGATGGCGTAAGAGGCAATGCTCATCTTTACTAATGCGACATCGGTGAAAGTACTCATTCGATCATTGCAATAAGCTGTGATATTTGGTGTCACCTCTAGGATAAATGCGGAAGATATCCCAATATTGACAAAGCATGAAATGACATCAAATGATGATTTTTTTTTTTTTTTTTTTTTGAATTGTTTGATTTGCTTTTCTTTCGATGACTTTTGCCAAAATCATGAAGGGGTCTTTGCCAATACAATTTGCAAATCGGCAATAAATTTGAATTGCTTTGCAAAATGACAAGTGTAATTGAGTGTAAACAATCAAAATGTGAATATTGAATATGGCATACAAAATTGAGTGTGATCAATGTTTGCGACAATTTGTCGCTATTGGTAGAAAAAAACGTGTTCAACCTTGAGAAAAACAAAACGTTAAAAATAAGGGCATCAAATCTCACGGTTGAATTCATATCAAACTATCATCAAAATGTCCAAACTGACACAGAGAGAGGGGAGATAGGGAAAGAGCGAAGGAAAACATCATTTCAGTGTGGAAAAAAAAAAATAGTTTGTCATACTAGACATGGCCGAGCTCAAAGTTTATCAATTGTATATTATTGCATGGTGTGGCGGCGTTTCAAAACTGACGCAATTTTTTAATAGTCAAGAATATCACAGCAAAACTGTCCCATATGACAAGTGACTGACAGCGGTTTGTGCAATTTCAATTTGTTTACTATGGATTTACCTTTTTATTGGAAAAAGAATTATTCGTCGAACGTGCCATAAATGAAATGAAAGAAAAAAATTTTAATCCTTAAATGGATCCAGGCAATTGTATGTGAATATTTTGTTTTTGTTTTCTTTTTGTCTGCCGATTTTCTGTCGCCTAATGCTTTACGTTATCAAAGTTGATTAAAAGTTCACAGAATTTTGCGGAATGTAAATAAATATTCTTTGTTTTTGTTATTAGATTGTTTATTTACTTGGTTGAAAATTAGAATCAATGATTGAACTGATTGACACGATTTTTTACTTGAACAATCGGTTGCTCTCTCATTCGCTTATTCTATCTCTTTTTGGATCTTTAATCATCTCCTCACTTCTCTCACATTCTATCTTCCCTTCTCTCTTCTACCTTCTTCCCCATGTCATCTAGCATCGTTTCTTCACCTCACTCCCTCTCCACTACCCTCTATCTCTCTCCCCCTCTCTCTCTCTCATTCTCTCTATGTCTTCCTCTCACTCTCTTTGTCTTCCCCTCACTCTCTATGTCTTCCCCACGCTCTCTCTCTCTCTCTCTCTCTTTGTCTTCCCCACGCTCTCTCTCCCCCCCTCTCTCTCTCTCTCTCTCTCTCTCTGTCTGTCTTTCCCACGCTGTCTTTCTGGAGAGAAATGTGGAGAGAGAGAGAGAGAGAGAGAGACAGCGAAGTGAATATAGAGGGAACAAGGGAAAAATAGAAATCCCCTTGCTCTTTTACTTCCCTTCTTACACACTTCATCTCTTGATCGCATTTCTCAAATGTTTTGATTGATCACGTTGTAAACTGACGACAAAATGAGACAAGGGTCGAAAAATTGAGCATCTGGATGCGGTTGTGTGCTCTCTCGTTATGTTTGTTATGTAATTTTTTTCGTTTTTTTTTGGAATTTAAAATGTAAACAAAAACAACCTAGTCACAGACTGACAAAAGTGGAACGATTTTACTCGCTACCAATGTCGAATCTGCACGTTTGCAAAATTGTACCTTGTCTTTTTTCTTGCGGAATTCTTTTCTATTTTTTTTCCTTTGAATTTTGTTTTAATTCCATTTACTGTTATTACAGCAAATGATTAATAATAAATTTCAATTAAAATGAAATGAAATATTACAAAGTTAAACGAATAAAAATTGCAAATGATTGAATTTATTGCATCAAATACAACTCAATGTAATCAATTGGTGATAACAAGACAAGTGAGAAAGAACAAAGAACACAGAAATAATTAAAAAGAAATATGAAAATGAAAAGCGCCAAGTCAAAAACCGTTTGTCAAACATTTGAGCCGTAGATTTTTGAATATAATCATTTCTCAAGAAGATAGAACCAAATCAAAATCCAACAACCAATGAAAATGTGCCATTCTTTCTGTATTGCTATTCTGACAAAAAATTTCATTCATACGATAGTGTAGACAATCAAACAAAAACACAAAACTGACAATAAAACGAATATTACATTGAACGATGATAAAAATGTCACTTTTGTTTGCCATTTTATCAAGTCGCCTGACTTTCGTTCGGCTATCGCTCCAGTTTGAATGTATGTGGGGTCATATTGTCTTCAAACATTGTTACAACTTTCTTTTTTTGTTTCATTTTGATTGCCAGAGAAAGGACGATAAATCGAACATTTCAAATTCAACTCAAAATCGTAGCGAAAATTTGGAGTAAGAATTGATGAGATTCTTTGAATTTTTTTTTGTTTCTTTTCTTAGCCGAAAATTTCGAAATAATTTCAGAAGAAAGTCCAGAAATTCACAAATCATAAAAAAACGAAATTTTGCGAAAAGAGAATTCGACAGAATTATTTAGTAACGCACGTTCAAGCTGTAAATAAAACACATGTAAATGGAGAATTTGAAAATTCCAATATTTGTTCGAAATTTTCTCAAACAAAAAAAAATTTCGGAGCGAATCTAAGCTGTTGTCAAACAGGTGATAAAATAAATAAAAAAAAAAAAAAAAATGGTTTCAATTTTTATCAAGCACCAGATAAGCTAAATTGCTCAGTACGAAAAGTGTATTTTATCATTATTATTTGTTTTAATTCAAATAAGCTTAGAATTTGAATTCGAAAACAAAATATTTGCAGATTGTTTGAAAAGTCATTGTCGAGATTTCTTGTTTTTTTTTTTCTACCCTCGTTAATCAAAAAACGCAACGAAAAATAATCAAATTCTTGAAAAATAAGCTAATTTTGCTTAGAGAAGGTCAGTGTGGTGTTTATATGTGTTTTGGATCGAAAATATCTCTTTCGAGGCGTCCTTCAACTTTGAGTATTAATTGTTCGGCCATTGACCAGCTAAAATAGCTGCTGGCCAATCGGATGAATTTTGACCAAATGACATCATTGATTGGCCCACCGTCAGTCAATCCAAATCCAAGCTTCTTTCAAATTGACCCCACATTTTGACGTAGTCCTCATTATCACTCTTGTTTTCTTCTATTCTTTTCGTACATTTTTCATATTTTTGCGAACTTTGAGTATTTCAAATCATCATTTGCAATTATTATTATCCTTTCACATTGATTTTTTGGTTTTAATCGCATGGCATGAAATTTGGCTAGACATAACATTTGTCATGTCAGATGAATTGAGTAAATCGTCATGCATTTTTCTATAATTTTTGCTATATTAAGAAACAAGCAAAACTAAATCGATCAGAGATCATGTATCTGTTGACGTCAAAGTGGCTGCATCAATGTGAACAAAATAGTAAGTGGAATTTTCCATCTTTTCCCGATTTGTAAATCTATATGTGTCGAGACAATAAAGAAAAAACCTATAAAACAAATGCATTAGTTCATATTTGATCGTCATATGATACGATAACATCTGTTTGTGTATGTGAAGTTTAAGTTTGTTTTGATTGATAAGCATTTGCACAAGCATGAATACGATTGACAAAAAAAAAAGTTCATTTTTAGAAATTGAGTCCGTGGCTGGCGCACATCAACGTATTCATTTCTTATACTGTTTAAGGCTCACACAGATGTTAATGCACTATTGTCTCTCAACTTATCTATTAATTATAATTCTCATAAATGAGAATATATCTAATGCATGACCAAAATGTAAAATGATTGAATCCGGTTCCGAAAAGGAGAACTTTTTGTGAAATCGTGGCCGACAATGAGAAAAGAGAAATTTTTCGTTTTTCGGAGACACAGCAGATTACGTTTAGAGAAAAAAAAAATCGTGTTTTTTTTGCCGCCCAATAAAATAAACCAGAAAACAAAACAAAAACGTAGAAAATTGTGAGCACAGCTCTCGATTACTCGTACCACACAATACCGAATCACACGTTTGGTGCGTGATCTTGTTTCCAATTTGACGATTTTAAAATAATAATGTAATGCGATCGAGGCAAATGCGGTTAACAAAGGCACAGATAGATAGAGATAGAGAGAGAGAGAAAGAGAGAGAGAGAAAGAGAGAGAGAGAAAGAGAGAGTGGGAGAGAGAGGAGCACACCTTCTTTCTTGCTTTCCCTTGATCTCTCTCTTCCTCTCTCCGAGTCTTTTACTTTTTGTCTGTCTCCAACTCTCCTAACCTCTCTCTCTCTCTCTCTCTCTCTATCTATCTATCTCTCTCTGTGTGTGTGTGTTTCTCACTCCCTCGCTCTCTTTCTCTCTAACACTTGCCTTCTCCCTCTGTCTTTCCCTTTACCTCTTCCTCTATCTCTTTCTCTTTCTCTCTCTCTCTCTCGCTCTCTCTCTCTCTCTCTCTCTCTCTCTGAGTAGAACCGAGAGCCAATTTGATAGCGTTTCACTCAATATCATGTACGACTTTTACATTTCAGCCGATCGAGCACCATATTGTCATATCATCTTAAAAACAGACGAACTCCAAGTGTAAAAATAAATTATAACAACAAATGAAATACAACATACACGAGAAGAGAGAGGAGAGAGAAAGAGACAGAGAAAAGTGAAACAAACGTTTTTGTCTTTTCTATCGTATGTGATGAGTGCGCGCGGGCGCACACATTTTACATGCGACAATCTTGCTTTGCAAGCAATTGTCACGGCATTCACTCGTGATGAGAACGTTTTGCTATTTTTTCCGAAGCTATTCGTAAAATATTGTAATTTTTTTGTTTCTGTTGTTGTTGTTCATTTGATGTGTATTTTTGTAGTTTGTGGGATAAGGACGTTTGTGTGTTTGATTTGTGCACAAGGGGTGAACGACTTTTTGATATTTGAGTATTTCTATTCATTATAAAATTGCTTCGTATTTCTTCATGAAATTACTTCAACTCGATTTCAGCTTCAACTTGAGTAAATCTCAAGAAAAAAAAAACTATTTTTTTCTCTGTTTGTCCCCTTGATATTTTTGCTCAATGTTATCATTCATTTGTACATATATTTTAATAGCCAATGCCATGAATTTCGCTGATATGACATGAAGGCGCCACTTCGAGTCTAGTCTGTTTCTTTCTCAGAGAGCGATTTTTTGTGTGTAATTTTTTTTTTTTTTTTTTGGTAACCATTCGATTTGCCGTTAATTGACTCGTTATACCATTGCATTTTCCATGTTCGATTAAAAATTCATAAAGAAATTTCCCTTTGGCAATTAAATGCAAACGAAATCGTTTTATTTCTTCCATTTTTGTTTTTTTGCGCTTAAAAAAATTACATGATGTCAATTGGCAAGTTAGACATTTTCGGTTATGCAGTTTAAAAAATTGCACATGCTGAATTGCATTGGTCGTTAGGAGTTCATTTATTTATCTACGTAAAAACGAGAGACACGTTTTTGAATTAATGATCATTTTCTTACTTGCATTTTATTGCATTTTTAATGAGCAGTTAAGCGCGCGCACAGACAACCAGCAGTTGCAACTATTTTCGGATTTTATAAATTGTTGCTGCTGCGACAAACGAGTGCAATTTGCTGAATCTCTTTTAGTTGCGATTAAAGTGATTTTGATTAAACTGTTGGGGAAAAAATTGAATTTTTTTTTATGTAGAGTGAGAGAGAGAGAGAGAGAGAGGAGAGAGAGAAAGAGAGAGAGAAAGAGAGAGGGAAGGAGAATGAAAGAGGAAGATCATAAAAGGGACCAGAATAAAAATGCTGCCAGAATTGATGGAATTAAGAAAAATATTCATTTAAAATGTGTTCATGAGCTTTGAAAGTTGATGTAGCGCGATCTAATGACCGGTCTATCAAATTAGTCTTCTTCACGCAGTGTGGAAAATGGTACCGGATTCTTCATCATCATGTTAAATTTTTCGTGTGTTTGTCTCCATTCTTTTTTTTTTCGAATTCGACGAATCTGAAAATGTGTGTCTGGCAATTCATAGTCCTCATTGAAATGAAACTAGAAATGGAACTGGAACCAACCGACCGGTTTTTAACATGGTTCGATTCATTTCGACGCGTATTTCGAACTTTTGTCTGCGTGTGTGTATGTGTCCGTGTGTGTGCTTGAATAATTTGCATATATATTAACAACTTATAAATAACTAGTTGTTGATTGGCTTCCTTTCGTTTCGGTGCATAAATTTCTTAACTTAGCATCATGCTACACCGTCGCACAAATCTGATTGAGAAAAATGAAAAAAAAAAAAAAAAAAAAAAAAACACTTCAACGTATGGTCTGATTAAAGTGCTCAATTTAGTGAATTCACTTGTTATCTGTCTGCAATGTGAGCACTTTTTCTTCTTTCTTCTTTTTGTTTTGTTATCCGTTGCATTGAGACGGCTTCAAGAAATGCAATTCTAATGGAAAATCAGATTTAACGATGAAATGGCACTTTTGCGCAAATAATTATAATCGGTGTTTGTTACCGTTGCACAAATGTGGCTCAAGATTATTTGCAGTGAATTTTTTCTTGCCACAGCAATCGCTGACCATGCTGAACATTTTTTTTTTTTTTTTTTTTTCTTTATTTTGACAATTTTACCGACAATCACAAATCAATGTGTTTTTTGACCGATTAATCATCAGAACAAATTCAAAAGTGCCGACTGTTTAGGTCAATTGTTCGAATCGACAATTCGTTATCCAAGCATTTTGCAAATGTACCGATTTTAATTGACTTGATTAGCATTGAACAGTGTCAATAATTTCTTGGATTTATTATTGCGCATTTTATACGTTCGTATCGCACATATACATTGCATCGTTTTTCCATTTTTTTTTTGGTTTATTTGTCTTTTGGAATATTAACACCGAAATTGATACACGATGTAAATAAACGCAAAGGCACATTGAATAGTAATTGCGTTGTTTCCAAAAAAAAAAAAAACGTTTTCGTTTATTTATTGGGTGATTATCGGCGCTTTCGGTTTTTGTCGAATATTGAATGATTGGAGGCTTTAGACAACACTTGTTTTGATTTGAGCATTTTTGATTTCATTTTCGATCCTGCTCTTTCTCTTTTCCTGTACATCTTCCCATTGCCAATTTTTTTTTGTCTTTCTCTCTCTCTCTCTTTGTCCCTTTACTCTCTCGCTCTCACTTTATTCCTTCGTTCACGCAATCTATTCCTTACTACCTCTCTCCCTCCCCTATTTTTGACATAAACATACACATTCGTTTCCCAGCGATTTTTTACGAGTTTCCTCAATTTTATTGCTTTATTCTGTTGATATCTGAATGACTTTATTTTCATCGAGTATTTAAATCGAAACATTCGAAAGTTATAAATTTAATGAGATAGATTATTCGGGACATCGCAAAATGTACACTTTTTTATCATTCAACAAATGTTAATTTTTTTTTTTTCCTAAATCTCTCTTGCGTACTCTTTTTATCGCTTCCTCTGTTTATATTTCACTCTTTCGTTTTTGCAAATCTGCAAATTTGTGTTTATCGTTTTATTGTATTTACAAATTTGGAATTCGGGTGGCTTTTGTTAATTTCGTACAAGTGTAAATAACAATTAAAGCCGGTGTTCTGCAAAATATGTCGCCATCAATCAAATAAAATGATGTTTATTTTTTTTTTTTTCAACGCGTACGTTCCATTTTATGTAATAAGGAAAAGAGTATGTTAAACAAAGCGATGAGGACAGAGGCATTGGTTTGTTTCAGAGTTTCAGAATGAAATAGACAAGACGGAGAGAAAGAGGGAAAGAGATGGAATGAGAAAGAGTTTGAGAGAGCGGAAAAGCATGAGAGAGACAAAGAAAGAGAGAAAGATGGCGAGACAGAGAGAGAGAGAGAGGAGGGAGAATAGAGAGAGAGCGGGGGGAGAAAGAGAAAGATAAACAAACAGTCTCTCCCTTCAAAGAAAAGGAAAGAGTGAGCAGAATAGAAAGAGATTGAAAAGATCAACAAAGAGCGAAAAAGAGGCACAAAGAGAGCGATCTCTCTGGGAGAAATCGTTTCAAACACAGAAAAAAAGTCAAAAATTCATTGATATGCCGCCGCATCAGTCGTTCTTTTCCCGCATCCTAATTGCTAAATGCAGAGTGTCACGTAAACATTTGTAACGTTTGTGTTTGACAAACTAAGTGAATGTTTACTGTTGCATTGACGTTTGTTTAAGCGGCTTTTCTACAATTTACATTTAGTCTAATATTGAATCAAGTCGATGTTTTCTTTTTCGTGTATGTTTATAACTTGAGTGACATCAGGTCATCAATGTTGTTGACAATACAGTAGGAAGTTATTCGTTCCTTGAGTGTCACTGATAATTCTAATTTGTGCACGATGAGAACAAAACACAGTCTGAACGAACAAAAAAAAAAAAAAAATACACTGTCATAATTTAGATGATTTCAAATTGTCTGTTTAAAATTAGCACGATCTAATTCCATTTATTTCCATTCCATGGCGATAAGGTGTGAATGAACAAGAACACAAAAAAAAAAAAAGAAACACTTCACTCATCAAAACAAATACATTTCGGAATGTTATTTTTAAACTAATCCAAAGTGCTGATTTTGCAAAATGTCATTCGAAACATCGGTCAATAAGTAATTTCATGTGTCTCATACATCTGTGAAAAATTCCTAATGCTTTTTGGCTAAAAATATTCATTAACACGCATTCGATGCGTGAACGATTACAAAAAAAGAAAAAATGTTTAGCTGTTTCATATCAAGCTGGTTTATAGCCATTTTCAATCATCTTGTTCACCTCAACTGACCACATTGTGGTCACATACACAACACTTAAAACTAATCGATACAATACAATTAAATTCCAGGCACTCAACTTTAACAATGATAATATTAAATAGGTGAATGATCGTCAACAACAATTTCAATAATAATTTTCTTTATTGTCTTCGTTTTTTTAAATTGATTTTGAAGATTTTTTTTTTTTCTAAAAACATTGAGTAGAAATTTCCTACAAAACTCAGATTGCATGCATTGTCATTCGATAGTTGACCAAAAATTTAACGTAAAACATTGAGCAATGAATAAATGAGTGGCCGTCGATGAAACATGAAAAAAAAAAAATATCTTCTTTTTACACATATATAAAAACCTAAATTTCGACAGCGATATGCTGACTCGTTATTATCGCTGATCACGCACTCGACAAATGATACGATACTCAACGAATGAACAAACGAATGAAATGAAAAAGAACTGATGAAAAAAAAAACACAGCATTTGTTGTGATGTGTTGCTGTGTCAAAACTGACCTACACCAAAATGCTATTTGATAATATCATCGTCGTCCCATGCATTTGTTTTTTTTTTTTATTTGACGAGTTTTTATTTCATTCTGTGCTAAAATTTTTATAACATAAAATTCCAAACAAGGTCTTTTACAAAGAGTCAGATTCAATTCCATATAACATCATTGGTTGATCGTTTATAGCGTTTTTCAACGGGATCTTTTCTAAACAATTTCTTGTCTTCTTCTTTTTAAGCAATTTTTCTTTTACATCATTTTTCTTCAATTTTTTCTCAACTTGTGTTTCTTCAGTTTTTTTTTATCAATTTTCCCTCAATTTTTTTTACAAATTTTTCGCTCAATTTTTTATCAAATTTTTTTTTAAATTTTTCCCTTAATTTTTTCATCGTTTTTTTTTCGCTCAATTTTTTTCGTCGCTTTCTTCTCCATTTTTTCGATATATTTTTCTTCTCATAAATTTTCGATTTTATTTCCAAAAAAAAAAAGAGAAATTTGTTCAAGTTTTGGTCAAAAATTATGATATTGGCTTGTGGCTCGTTAAATTTCGGGGCAATAAAATTGTTTTTTGGCGCAAGTTGACTCTAAATTTAGCCTGAACATTTCGTTTGTTTGCTCTCTGATTCATACGAACGATTCATTCATGCAAATGATTATTCAATTTCATCATCTATGATATACGAGTAATTTGTTATTTTTGGCTGCATTTCTGGCCATCACATAAACACGGACTGATATATTAAGAGGAATGTGGGCAATTTGAAACGTTCATTGACGCAACAAAAACCACTCGAAATGAGCGATATTTTAATCATTATCATGAATTCACATTAGCAAAGAAATTCATTGTCTCTTGCGCCATCTTTACGGGTACGGTGTGAATTTGAATGAATATCAAACAAAATTGTGAAAGTTCATGCCGTGGGAAAGTACATCAACGATCGATTAATGTACTACAGAATAAGTTGTGCGACGTTACGTTTGTTTAAGATAAGGAAATAATTTCCCAGAAATTATTTAAATAGAAATTATTTCTTTATTTTCAGGAATTAATTCATACCCCTCAGGCATTTTTCCTTAGGAATAAAGAGTCTGCGCCGCACATACACCATTACGGAATGCCAAAGATAAATCGTAAATCTTTTTTCCATTTCCGTTGGTTCAGTCAGCGTAAATTGATAAATCGTATAGGTGGCGTCAATGTCTTGAAATCAAAGCTCTTCACAGGCAAAAACATACAACAAATGCCACATTGATTATCACAAATATAGATCAGATCAATCATTTTTTTTTCCTCGCCAATTGTCGATTGTTGCGAAAAAGATTGTATCAGAATTTGTGTAGATTGCTTGATGGATCTGAATTATCACGAAATTCGGGCGCAAAAAATTGCAAAAATGATAAAAATGGCACAAAACTGAAAATTGTGAGTAAAGACCCGAATTGCTCAAAAATTACCTCACTCTAACTGAATCATTAAACAAAAACTAAATCAAGCAAAAAGAACAGAATTTTTTCTAATGAAATCCAAACACTTGTCACACATTTTACATAAATTGAACAAATTTGTTTTGCAAAAGAAAAAAAAAAAAAATTAAGTGGAATTTCACATCGATTGTCATGAAATTCGTGCAATTTTTCCAAGTTTAATTTCACAATTAGCGTATATATCGGTCTTGGCCATGATGAATGAAGTTCATTTTGGGTCTTTCAACTTAAGTGGGGCGCCGAGTGAGAAGGCCAATTTTAAATTCGCTGATAAATCAACATGGGTGCTGGAACCAATGTTGTTGTGATTTTTATGTGCTGTCAACAAAATTTCGTATCTAATCTAAATGACGCAACAAATCATATCACAGTTGAGAACGTGAATGACAACGTAATTGTCAATTCGTAAAATGCTCAATTGATGATATTAAACTGGTTTTTAGTTTGTTTTTTTTTTTTCTCATTTTTCTTTATTTGGATTATTTTTGTATTACTTTTATTCTGTACACGCTGATTGAACATGTAATCACAATGTAGCCGGTAGGCTGCGACAAATGCAGTTTTTTTTTTTCTTCTCATAATCCTTGAGTATGACTTAATTGACACACTGAACTCAACTGAACATCTTTGCATGAAATGATTTTATCAATTTTTTTTTTTTTTTTTTCGTTCTTCTTGTGCAATATAATTTCTTTATGCAAATTAATAAACACGCAATTCACCGAAAAAATGAAATTTCTCTTCGAATTTTCAAAAAAATTCAATTTTAAGCAAAAAACAAAGGAATTTTAATGTTGAAAAAAAAAAGAATTTTTTTCAAATTTTTCGAAAAAAAAAAAAAAAACCAAAACGAGGAAAAAATTGAATTTTGCCAAAAAAAAAAATTTTATTTGAAAAAAAATTAAATTCACACCCGAAAATATCGAGAATATTTTCGGAATTCCTTTTCGCCATTTGATTAATGGAAAAACACCATCCAAAAAAAAAAAAAAATCACAATTCTTTGTTACTATCAAAAATTATGATAAATGGTGTAATTTGTTTAGCACAATTTTTAACGACGATTGCTACATGATCACCAATTTCCGTATGATTTTAATTAACAAAATATCAAATCATTATAGGTTTTCGTGTTCAAAACTGTGTATTATCATGTCTATTAAAAATGTGGGCCAATAAAATTAGAGTGATAACACACGGTTCACTGTTCACGTGTAGAACTTTGGAATGATGAACAAACGATTTTATGGAAGGAGTGAACTTAAACATTTCCTTTCTATGCATTGTGGCATCGAACGAACAAAAAAAAAAATGGAACAAATTTGACTTACAAAAAAGTCAAATTAATTCAACACAAAACAAAAATCTCACTTGTGCTGTTATGTAATAAAGAGACCGTGGGTTTTTTTTTTTTTTTTCAAAAAAAAAAACTAAACTTGAAAGGCTGTTTTATGAACGAAAAACGCCATTTGATCATCAAAAATGCTTTTTATTGAACAAAAAATGAATTCAATGTTGCTCAGTCACAATAAGATAATGTTCATTGTAGCGTACGCCTTGAGAAATAATTATGAGGACACGATTTTGAGACATTTTTATGAACTGAAACATGTAAATTGAAACAAATACGAAAATATTAATACACAATTAGAACGAAATGATTATATAAACCGAATTGAGAATGTTTTGGAATTGGTTGTTTTTGGTGAAATGGACGTTTTTGTGAATGTCCGAAGTAAACTTTGATTTAAATCTCATATGACCCATTCGTCCCCTTGAAAATTAAAAGAATGACCCTTTCTTTGATTAGCATAGTTTGCTTATTTTTGGAATTTTGAACTCCAAATGTAAGTCCATTCGGAACTTGAGTCGATTTAAAACATTAAACGTATTTTGATCAATTTCGTAATGATATTTCTATTTTAATCAACATTCATATCGATATTTGCTTTCACCAAATTATTTGAAAAAATATTTTTCGGTGACACACGAAGTATGTTTTTAATTTTTCGTCGACCCACAAAATACTTTTATTGATAATTTTTTTTAAATTTTTCATTGAACAATTGAAGTAAAATCATTTGACAGAATCATTCGATGTTTTCTTTAGTGAGTCATTCGGCCTTTTATTTCAAAGACATTCAACGTTTTTGTTCGGAGTTATTCGATTTCTCGTCGAATTAGACATTTTCTTCAAACAAAATAGAATTCATTTTGAAGAGAATGTTTGTCGATCATAAATCGGTCTATGACTTTTCTCAATCGGTCTACGGCGCATTCTCTACGCCTCTCATAAAACTCAACAAATGAAAACAATAAAAAAAAAAATAAACCAAACTAAACAAAACAAAACGAAAAAAAAAAAAGAAACGAGCAACCGAGAACTTGAAAATGGAAACTAAAACACCGTCGCTTAACACACTATTTACTTAGCTTATCATTGTACTTACATTTTACACGATATTACGATGAAATGAAAAACTTTCTTCTAAATTATTTCTTGAGTTTAAGTCTTTTTTTTACATGAAAAAATGTTCCAAATTGTCTTAAAAATTAAAAATTCTTTTCCAAAGCCGAATTTAAGAAAAAAAGTCAACTAACACGATATTGAATGAAAAAAGTGTTTAGAAAATTGTACACTTGTGTTATATCAGAGAAAAAAATGTTTCGGCAAATGTCAAACCAAAAGTACCAATCAAAAAAATTATCACAAATTAATTAGCACCGCACTTGGATATGAATTGAAATTCACACAAAATTTCATTCTCACTATATGGACAATTTCTTTCAATTTTTTTTTCTTTCCAAATCTTGATTTTTTTTTTGTCTTCTAATTATCAAATTGGATTGATTTGACAATAATAACACTCATAATGTGATAAAAAAGTGACGCAAAAAAAAAAATGGGTGTTTTGAAACAAATCAATTTTTTTGCAAAAAATATAAACGAATGAATTGTTGAAAAAAAAAAAAAAAATGAAACTTGAATAACTTAGAAAAATGAAACAAACAAACTATGAACGAAACAAAATTGTTGTGCTAAGAACAGCATCAACAACAACGAGAGGAGAAAAAAAAAAAAGAATTTATGTATTTAGAGTAGTGCTGAAGTGAGAAAAAGTGCGTCTCATCACTTCGACCATCTAATAAAGACTGAATTTGTCGGTGCGATCGGCATCGATCTTGTGTCGTAGGCAGAGCGAACGTTCATTGGTGGTATTGGATCATGCGATAGTTGCTATCATTTTCGCTGTCACACACACATACACACATAGCCGATTAAGTTGACTACATCGATGTATTGCGTCTCTCATTCGGTAATACATTCGGTTTTAATATTATTTTCGTTTCATACGGCACTGGTGTTTAAATTACATTTTGTTTCACTCTTTAGGCATGTTTTGTTTTGCGTTCGACGTTTGTAGAAAAGAATAGAACATTGAAGTATGTAAGAGAGACAGAGAGAGAGCGAGGAAAAAAAGAATTTGTTCAACAGACTGAGTTATCGGGCACTGCATTTTGTGCACCCATATACAAATACCAGGAAATTCGAATGGTTTTCGTTAGAAATGATTTTTCATTTCATGAAACGCTTTGAGCGAGTGTGTACGAGAACACAGTCGTACATTCGAGTCGTTTTTGATGAAGAGAACAACACAGCACATAGATGAAGAGAAAAATTTGACCTGTTGCAATGCCAATAACAACCAATGAATCACGCATGAAAGAGAAAACGAACTCAATTGTAGTGATTGAATTTGTTTTTTTTTTTTCTTTCAGTAGTTAAGTCATACTACCATCAACAAATGCATAAAATAATCACATTGAATAGTGTGAGAATGTTTTTGTTTTCGTTTTCGTTCAGTTTGTTTGGATTTTACCATACAATGTTGTGGTTCGTGTCTTTGTCATACAATCGACAGCAAACAAAATATTTCAAAACTCACATATTAGGCCGGATTTTATGGCTGTCGTCGTTATACATTTTGTCAACAAATTTCATTATGAATTTTTTTTCGTTATGTGTGCGTGTGTGTGTGTGTGTGTGTGTAGTTGCCGCATTGTGTTGGAAAAAATCATGTAAATTAGTCTCATAAATACATTATTGCATTCAATGAGAGAGAGATAAATGACCGACAATGTGAGACTCTTATGCCAATCGATTATCAGCATCATATACAACAAATCGATGACATTGTTCGCCTTCTATAAATTCTTTCTTGCATTCTTTTTTTTTTCATCCGAAAAATTGTCACACATTTGTGTGTGGGACTATTTTTATGTATTGAACATGGTTGATTTGACTGTATTCAACAATATCGACACTAGTCGACTCAACAATATACAAATCTGCTTTGAAAATTAGATAAATCTTGTGTTCGTACCAAGTTTTTTGTTTGGTACATATCGAATGAAGAAAATTTCTTTTACGATTAAAAGTTGACCAAACCAGACTATTTGATTCAAAATAAATCCGACATTTTCGTTGGAAATTTCGTATGCAGATCAACATCATTGATTTTTTGATACAGAGCCATGGTGAATGTAAATTATCATCTTTATATTGAAACTCGTCTTGAACCAACTCGTTTTCTCAATGGAAATTTACAATCAAATCGACCATAAAACATTTGATTTCCGTTTTTAAATTAAGCGCAACAAGCCAGCCCAGTGGCTTTTTTTTTGTTTGTTTTTACACTCGAAACCTAGTTACTGGACGCGATTTGCTCTATAAAATTTCAGAATTTAGGCTTGGAATATAGACTTAAATTGAACTGACGCCCTATGTATCGCTACGTGAAACTAAATCAATTGCACTTAAATCACGATTTATAATACGATCGTTTAATAAAGCATGTGTCAAGACTAGACAAACTGTTCGTACCAATTTTCTTGGTTTATAGCACGAATTTCGTACTGTAGACATGAATTGATCAAACAAATATGAATGTTTATCAACGCAACCAAATTCACTTCTCTCAAATTGACACTCTCAATGGTTCTTTTTTAATGACTCGCATGAAATTTTTCATTCACATGAAATCATGTGTCGTATTATGGCCAATTTTAACCATTTCAATCAAACAAGTTTTCTTTAGTTTTCGTTTAGATTCTTTACTAAACAATTCAAATAGATCATTTTTCGAAAATGTTCTTTTATGCGGATTTCAAGACTAGTGGATTTTGTTCAATGTTACATCATTTTGTGATTTCTTGGATTTTTATTATGATTATTATCAGTATTATTTTTATTATGTTCTGTTGACTCGATAAAATTGAGTGCACATTTATCATTTTCAGAGTTAGAGTTTTTATGTTGATTGAAAATTGGATTTTACGACATTCACAGGGCGATAAAAAGACTACATTTGTAAGGTTTTTTTCCTTACAAAGTGAGATGAATAGAAATTAACTTATATTTCTAACTCTTTTCGTTGTGGGAAAAAACCATATAAAGTGAGTTTTTCTATCGCCCTGTGACGATGTCAATCGAATGTTGCTTTTAGTTTTTAAAGACATTTCATTCCTATTTTTAACCTTTTTCATTCTCAATTGATCAAAGTCATTTTTTCCAAAAATTTACTTATAAATTTTTTTCTTCTATAATCTAAATGGATTTTTTTTTTCAATCCATTTGTATACATAACAATCGAATATATCGTCAAATATTTCAATGAAAAGTGTTACACGATAAAATGTCAAACAAATCATTCATGCATTGTTTTTATAAAATAACAAATAAATTAAACATAAATTGATGGAGTTTATAATTCGTATAAACAAATGATGGTTTTCTTTTGTTTTATTTTATGTTTTGAATTCTGATCATTTCTGCACTAATTCATGCACAAATATAGATGAGTAAACACAATCAATGTGTTTTATCAATGAATTTTATTTTAAAAATATCGCTTGATCGATTGCAATTGAGACATGATATTGTTTGAAGCTGTTGAAATTGATATGATTATTATTTGCATTTTGTTTATTTTGCAAAGAAAAAAAGAAATCGTCAACATTTTCAATTAAACTGAATGAAAAAAAAAACTGTTGGAACGAAGTCGCTTTAGCAAAGAAATTCGCGTTTCTTACGCCATCTCTATGAGTACGGTGTGAATTTAAATGAATTTCAAACAAAATTGTGAAAGTTCACACACTGGACTTTTATGCTACATTGGTTGGAATTTGTTATTCAATAAAATAATAATTCAAGTAAATATAATTATAATTATTAACTTCATTGATCAATGAGAATCAAGACAAAAAATTAAGGTGAAATGAGGAAAATTAATGGACGCGAAAATAAATTAGCAATTTGACAAAAATTATTCATTTGACAAGATAATTTTTAATTCCTTTTAAATATTTAATTGAAAAGAAATTCTTTGAAAATTTATGATCCAAATTGATTGATTTCGAAATTTGTATGTTAATTATTGAAATTTTTTTTTTTAAAATTGTCTAATTTAATGGTTTACCTTCAATCACGGAAATAATCATCGTTGGTAGAGAAGAGACTTGATTCGAATTTTCGCAATGTCATTAAGAATGTACGTAAGCTTGTATTGGGTGCACTTTGCCAAATAATTTACACATGAAGTTTTAGCCTAAACATGCAGAAAGCAGAACTGCATTTCAATTGATCGTTTTATTTGAAAATATTCTTAGCATATTTGTTTATGACATTTTATTAGTGATACATTCAAACATTTACACACAAAATTTAAAATTTATTAATTTGAGCAAATGGTTGAATTAATTAGTATGGGAAATTCCTTAATCAAGGGTAAAAATCGGTTTTAAGCAATCTATATATTTTCATCATACAAAAATTAAATAGAATCTTACTCCAAAATTGCCTCTTTGCTGCCGAATAAATGAAAAATATTGTAAAAATAAAAATAATTTTCATATTGTTCAACCACTATATGAGGATGTCAATGAAAGCTCATTTCTAAATCTCGAATTTGATGCTGATTAACTAAATTGAAATTCACAGATCAAATATATTTACCAATACCATAGAAATATTCAAAAAATTACCAAAAAACTACAGAAAAATCATATCAAAAATATACTCACATTTTGCACAAAACTCGTCCGATCACTTCCACTTCTATCTTAAGAATGAGCGATGATTTTTCATCTTTTCCACCTAAACTTGAACATCATGTACTTATGTATAATGTGCATGTATATATTCCTTCGCTCCCCCTCTTTCACACAAGGAACATTGCTTTCTGTACACATTGTGAAAATTCCGTTGTCATGTAGTATAATTTCGGTTTATTTCCATTTGATTTGAAATTCCATAATGTTGCATTATTTAATTAGATGATTACTATTGATTCAGGGCTTACAATAGATACAATTCGTCAGAATAATTCGGTGACACTTGATATATAGAAATACGAAATTTTAATTAAATGTTCTTTATTAAAAGCAAACTGTTGCTTTTAATCTCGACTTAATACGAGTATATAAGCAAATGTTCAGAAGAGAAATTCCGTACATTGATATGAACATTTTTAATCCCAAGAGAAATTGAGAGAAAGAAATATGAAATTGTTGTGCTTAAGACGGATATGAGCCTATGGTCGTAAAGTGGTTGCTTCGTTTCGCATCACTTGAGTCTTAAAAGAAGATAAAAAAAAAAAAATGAAAAAATGATCAAAGGAAAAATGATAAGCAGGAAAAAGAATTGCACACATTTTATATGCAGAAAAATATTATTTCGTTAGAATCTGTTTTAGGCATTTTTTTTTCTTTTGAACTTCCCTTTTTTCGTGTTTCATATCAATCAAATTACAGTTGAATCAATGTAAAATGTTTTGTTTTTCCATATCATTTACCCTATCAACTGTTCACTTTCTTGATGTTGTCAAATCACTTTAATATCCACATTCTTAGTTCAAAGTGTGTGCAATGTTCAATACATTCAAATAACATTTTAAATGGCACTTGGAAAATATCCACTCAAAGGATAGGATGGGTAATTCAAAAACCTCTGTAATATCGATCAATACATATGAAACATTACTTATGCATGAAAACGTAAGACAACAACATTGGTTTAAACATTTTTATTCCAAATTCAACGGGAAGAAATGAGTTGCTAAGTGTGATTGGGAAAATAATCATGATCTAATGTACACTGTTTCTCCATTCATGAATTAGCTGCGAGCAATTTTATACCCCTATCAAAGTTTTTTTTTTTCAATCGATTTCGATGGGTTCATTAATCATTATCCTGTAAAAAGGTATTTACCTAATTTGTCATAAACATTGTGGTGCACGCTCGTAGGCTTGGATGGGGGATGGTGGTTGCTGTGTCGAAATAATTTGAAGATTAAGAAAAAAAAGGTCTTCATTTTCTATTTAATTTTATTCCGAATTAGTAGTCCACATTTCACAATGCAAGTAGAATGCAGTTCACGAACGATGAAGATTATATAACCATGAAGATCGCCGCCATCGCCAAGCTCCATAATCAGATGAAGTTTTGTTTGCGTATCGATGACTTCATAAAGTCGCACTACGTGCGGATGTTGAACTAATTTCATGCATCTAAAATGAAACAAACATAATTCCAATTATAGCAGACTATGATTTTTTGCTGGATGCCATCCGCTGGGTGAGACTGTCAGTCGAGCTGACTTTATACGATTGTTGTACCATTTCCAACATTCTGATATTAATCATGAATGTTATTCAGATTGTGAACTTGTAATATGGACGACTGATGATATGTCGAGGGTATGAAAATTCATATTTTTTGTATGAAAAGTACCCAAAATAGATATTTCACAGCATTTTCGCCAAATGAAAGGCGAATAGCTGTTCGATTTTTTAGCGAATAGCTGTTCTCGATTATTAAAAAGTGGCTTTCATTGTTTGAACAATTGTTTGGAGCCTAGATAGAATTTTTGATGAAAAATGAATCATTTGTATCGCATAATATACGTAAAAATGGATAAAATGTTCATTTGACGTTCTAACCACATAAAATTGTTTTCACATAAAAGTGTTTAAATGACGGACATATAAAGTTCGTTTGACACTTTTATTTTCACATGTTTGCAAGTGATTGAATGCCATGAATGTTGAATTCGCTTTGACACAAAACATTTTCCTAGGTTTGCATTGATTTTTTTGATCGATTTTACAATTGACATTTTAACAAATAAATCATGATCCCTGCAGGGATAATAAAGACATTTAAAAAAAAAACAATACTTAGAATATAAAGATTTGGACACTTTATTTCAAAAAAATTATATTTTGACATTGTTTTGGTGGATATTTGCTTATGAATTACTTATTGCTGCAGAAATTGATCGAATCAAATTGGAGTTAATTCAAGTTTATGTGGAATGAATTTAGGATTTTCATGTTGAGCATTTTCTTTTTTAAATATAAAAATCATTGTAAGTAAATTCACCGTCGCTTGAAACTTAATTTAATTTGAATGAGTTGATTTTAGGCCGTAAATTGATGATTTGTTGAAATGTTTTTTAATTTAAAAATTTTTTAGTGATGAAATTTCCTATTTAAACTTCAAGTGTTATGATTCATTTTATTTAAATTACATTTGTGTTTGAATATTGTTTCAATTTTTGGTAATTTTATCAATAATACGGCCATACAGAGAATGCATTGTAATATTTTGCTTTCAGTTGAATTAAGCTAAAATCTGTAGTTGTTAGCGCCCATTTTGTTGCAAGAAAAATTTCATCGTTAACGTAAATTACTAATTTGTGTGCTTCAGCCAATTTCATGCGTTCTTTATTCAGTGCATTTAAATTGATCACATTTCCTTTCACATAAATGCCACTTGAAATTCGGGATGCATAATCAATGTAAATTTCTCTTAATTGACATGAATGACGAATGAAATTAACAATACCATCAAAATTACCAACATAAGAATGAAACTGTGTCAAGTTTTTGAAACACTTTTCCACAATACCTATTTGTTCAATATTTAAATTAAAAGTAGTAATTATTTCCAGCTTCGGTATGCTCATCCATGACAATGTATTCACGAATGATTGAAAATTTAAGGCATGAAGTGATGGTAAAGAAGCTGCAATTTCAACATACTGCTCATTCAACCAAAACAAATGGAGTCGTTTGTAAAAACCCATTGCATGAAGTACAACCAAATATCTTTGGATTCTTTCAATTTCAATATTAGCGGTGGTGATGACATAAAGTTTAAAATCATTCAATTCCAATTTAGATTGTTTGAATGATTGCCAATTGGCGTAAAGGAAATCTGCATTGGTTTCAATGATTTTAATGTTGGAATTTAAAATGAAAAATGTTTCAAGTTCATTGATTCTGAATGAATTGCATGTTCTGATTAAGAAATATTCAAGGTTTGAATATTTTTGCAGCATCCAATCATTTGAAATATTCCAACAATCTACCAATTCAAGGTGCTTCAAATTGGGACAAAACTTAAGAAAATCGTCATATAATTTGATTTCAATGGAAATATCTTTAAGGCAAAGCTTTTCTATCTTGCTCAATGACCCCTTCATGCATTCCATACCCGTACCATTCAACACCATAAAACCTCCATACCATTCAACACCATAGAAATAAATTGTCTTCAATTTTTTGTTACACTTCAACTGAATGTATTTAAAATCACCAAGCTCTGGTTCAATAAATGAAATGTTTTCGATATATTTTCTGAAACCGTTGAATTTTTTTCCGCGGAAATAAATTCCATCTGCTCTTGCATCAACACATAGGTCCTTATACTTTCGCTTGAAATAAGAACCAGCGATTGAATTCAATCGTTTGCATGTTTGACTGATCGAATGTACATCATACACTGACAACCATTCGAATACTGCTTCCCAGCAATCTGGATTCAGACATGGAATTTTTACTAATAGACCAGTATCGATTGAAATTTGGTTGTGTTTTTGGTCAAAATTCATATGCTGTTCCCTGGCTTTGTGATTCCTTTTTCTCTCTCGCTTTTGTGGTTCCATTCTTAATGACGTGAATGCTATTGCATCAGTGGTTGAATTGGCTGTTGGTGTGTTTCAATTAACTTTCATTAAAATGTTGTTTGGACTAAATTTAAATGTGAAAAAAAAAAAAAAAAATTAATTTATTGAGTAATTGTCACTTTGGTGAATTTTGACAATTGGATTTTTAATATTTAATTTGCTTGAATACAAATCTTTTTGCAAAAATTGTTGTCTGAAGACGCTTACGTGTGGTTATGTGTATTTCACAATGACAATCCAATTTTCAATTGCTAAAATGTGAACTGAACTGAAGTTAATCGTGATCAAAATATCAAAATCAGAACTCCGAAATATGTTTAGCAATTTTTCAAATGATGTTCCATTGAGTTTTTATGCTGTAGAAAAAGCTAGAAAAAGAAAGAAATACTAATAATCAAAAAAAGTATAAATTATTTTCATTTCAAATTGCAAAAATCAGAGAAAAAGTCACATTATTCGAAATTTGTTATTATCACAACATTCACTAGCTGCTTTAAAAAAACAATAAACTATTTTTGATGTAAATAATTATGCAAACCTTTTTTCCTATGAATTTCGTTTATGATCAATGATAAAGTTGATAACTTGCATAAAAATCAAATCGGAATGATATTTGTCCAAACCAAAATTGATATGAAGTTGGCGCTTTTATTGTTGTACTAAATTTCATGTTGCAAATGTTGTTCTAATAAAATACACTTTTTTTTTACTTTTTTGTTTTTTTTTTCACTTTATTTTCTGCAGAACAATTAGTACCCAACGAAACCATCTTTATTTCTACTTTTCAATGACATTTGACCTTTTTTTTCATAATTATTCATATTCGCATGTTCATTCGATTTGTTTCTATTTTATATTTGCAAAAAACAATTTATCAATGTACATTGACTATACCAAACGGAAATGGCAAAAAGATAAGATTTTTCGTTTGCATTTCGTAATGGTGTATGTGCAATTCAGTGTATATATAGAGATTGTTTGCAATGTAACGCCGCATGACTTATTCCGTAATACATTAATCGATGATTGATGTACCTGCCCACGGTATGAAAGTCCACTGTATGAACTTTTACAATTTTGTTTGATATTCATTCAATGTGTTGTGAATCACCGTAATCGTGTAAGTGGCAATGAATTTTGTTGCTAATGCAACACACACACATCCAGGGTTGCCATTGAAGTTGATCAATTTATCACCGAAATTCAGACAAATTATCCTCGATCCATTCCGTGGATATCGACTGACATCACCAAACCATTTCAATTTCCATGGAAATCAGACGAATGTACAGATCACATTCTTCAACTAATTTCTTTCAATTCAGACAAATGGCCGAAGGACATAAATGATTTCAAGGGGTTTTTTTTAAAATGGTTTAATACGGATTTATTGGATTCGAACGGACGAAAACCAAAATTATTTCCATGCTAGGGATGATTTGGTTCTATCTATTGGTGAGAAAAATACAACCAATATATTTAAGTCAGTTCATTCGAAAAATTCAATAAATGAACATTGTTGACACTGTTAAAATTTCACAAATTTACAATTTTTATTACCCATTTATTCATCATGTGTGTGTTGAATTTTAGTTATTTATTTCTGTGACGCTTCATATCACAATAAAAAAAAAAGCAAATTTTTTTTTTTCAATGTTTATAATTAAACTGCACTCAAAAAATCTTTTTCGTTAATACAATGTTCGACTCTTATTCGTGAAGTAAAAAATAATAAATCAATTCAATGAAGCTCAATAGAGAAGCGCCCATAAATAAACTGAAAATGCCACCTGAACTGGCAATAAAACCAGTTAAACTTTGAACTTCGGTACGTTTCATTGGAATGAATGGTTCTTCTCCATAAAATATCACTAAACGACTGAATGTTGAGCTGAAAATTAACAAAATAAAAAAAAAAAACAGTTGATTGATTAAATTTGTTGAGATAGAAATCTATGTTATAAGAGAAAGTTAAATGGGAAATTAAAACTCTACCTTTTATTGTGTACACCCTTTGATTTAAAAGGAAAATATGTTTCAAATTTCCAATTTCAACGAGAATCATTTTTTTTTTTTTTTAAACGAAACAAATTCTCATTAAATGGCTTCGCATTGAACACAAAGCAGTGATAGGCAGGGCACGTAGTGTGTTACTACACGTTCGAATGTGTTTTTTCAGTAACCACAAAAAAATGTCTTCGGAAGTACGTATAGAGCTGTTTACTGAACCGAACTGTTCATGTTCATTCGAGTTCGTTCGAATTTTAACCGAACATGAACGAACATGAACAGGTC
>JAQOWM010000700.1:0-10591 GCA_029041755.1 Resseliella maxima
CTTCAGATATTGTGATTATGAAAAAAGGACACGAGCGTTGCTACTTTCTACGTGTATGCAACTTGACGGCAAATTTTGTGACTGTCAACTCACGTTGCAAAAATAACAAGATGTTTTAAAACCGTAAGATGAACTTTTCCGCACTGAAAATCCAACGCATACATTTTATCCAATTTCTGTTACGAATTCATTACATTTTATCTTAAAATAACATGTTCTACGTTTTTCCATAATCAAAGCAACTTTCTCTCTAACTAAAGTAGTCCCAAAGTATAAGATTTTCCTTGGAAAGGAAATTCGTAGAGGAAATACGTTTTTGAAACGAAAATAAGATGAATTAGGCACGATATCTATTTCTCCGTTTAAAGTAAACCGAAAATGACTTACAAATTATACTCAAAATTGCATTTTTACTTCTGTGTAAGGAATTTTCCACAGGTTTTGAACTGTAACATCTCTATTTACGGTTAAAATAACAATAAATTCAGCGAAAGTGTAAAATCAAAACCTAATTGTTTTTACGAAATAATAATAGTTTTGTTCGAACTTCGAACGCCATAAAATGCCATTTCACATACTTTACCATACAAAAGTGTCATTTTTCACCAAAAACCCATCTTTTTCGTGTTCTCCTAGATTCAAAACGTCGAGAAAAAATATTTTTGGGTACTCTTAATTATTTGATCGATTACAATACTTTTATGCACAACATGTTGTGTGTGGAAAAGTAAAAATTCGAAATATGAATGGAGGTGCCACAATGTTATTTATCTCGAGCTTTGCCCTTCTTTCAAACTCTCAAAATTCTGGCTGAGTCAGACCAGTTCTATCTCTTTCCACCCATTTAATTTTGAGTATAAAATTTTTTGATGTTTTTAGTCTTAGCTTAAACTACTGTACAAACTGTATTTCACCGACTTATTTGCTCTTCGAATTGTACAAAGATATTATACCAACATTCTTGTTATTGAAGAAATTGTATTTTCGAAATGTTACCATATTTAGTATTTAGCATCTCAATTTTTACCCATTTAGCTAGCACCATTATGTTTTCCCGTGCCAAAAACAACTGACTAAGTAGCCAATTATTTGAATTGGGATGGCAACTAACTTACGTTGATTTCTTAGATGGATTATCTGTTCAACAGATTCTGTTGAATGCCTCAAGTGTTACTTCTTGGAAACGAGTTCTATATTGATCACACAAAAATTGGAAATTGTTTCAATTATTCAGAATTTGTTTCTAAATAAATGTTGAGAATGAGAGTTCCTCAGTTATTGAAATAGATTTCTGAAATGAGCTTCAAAGACAAATTCAAAATTAAGATGTTTGTCTTTCAAATTGACAGAATTAGTATTTTTTCACACTCGCACTCACTAAAAGTAGTAAAATAAAGTGAAATCGTTAAATAAAGATTTATTATTGATTTGCATATTTATTCCATTTTAATAAAGAATGTTCAAGATTTTACATTTGAAATGTATAGTGACAAGGATAAAATTCGCTGTGATCATGGTGATTTCAAACACTATTCTCAGTTTCCGTCTTTTTGTTTGAAAAAAAATGAGAGACAAACCAAAACTCAGCATTTATGTCTGTCCAATAAGCTTCGTAAGTAACTATAATCAGGCTTAGAGGTGAATTTTAAATTGCGAACATATCGTAAGAATGTAGTCAATTGCGATGTACAAATATTGCCAACGATGTCCTACAAATGTGAAAAATACATTTTAATATGAGAATATTTAGTTTCAATAATTTGATGAAAAAAAAATTCTTACTTGGAATATCATGTTATTTTTTTTTCGACGAATTTCCTTCTCACCGTCCTCAGTCCATTGTAATTTTCCTTGTAGACATTCGACCAACATGTATAAAAGTGATTCTAAATCATCTCTTCGTGATAATCGAAGATGACTCATAGCATATGCAGACATATAATCCAGAGTACCAGCAGCCGTTCCATCTCTTGGGTCTTCCTTGCAATGAATCCCATTCAACATGTACATTGAACTTAGACCAAAATCTATTTGTTATCAAGTAGAAAAAAAAAACAGTTAATTTTTACAAAAAAAAATGAAAAAAGAATGAACAATACATTATTCCGACTACTATTTACCCAAAATGTAAACTTTTCTTGAATCTTTATCATCAATTGCAAAATTATCTGGCTTGATGTCCCTATAAACCACACCTCTGCTGTGAACATATTCAATTATATACAACTAAAACAAGATTCATGTGAGTTATTGAAAACGAAATTTGTTTTTTTTTTTTTTTTGCCGAAATATGGATATGATAATACTCACTATTTCTCTCCCAATATGCATGGCAACTTTGATCGGATATTTACCACCATATTGTTTTTGAATTGTTCCTAAATTCTTTCCTACTAGCTGCAGTACGAGCACTCGATAGCCTTCAACATCATCAAAAATGTCGTAAAATTTCGGAATCGATGCTAATGCGTAAGGATAAAAAAGGTGATTTAATATTAGCAATTTTGTAAATGAGTTTGATTAAGTGCGGAAATTACAGTATCTCAATCAGCCTTACTGTATAATTTGTTATTGTAATTTCATTAGTTTGAGATCTCACCACTTCGATGTAACCGTGTAAATTTTATGTGATTTACATGCACTGACAGAACTGTTTGTACATCTAGTACGACTTTTTTTGTAATTTAATGTTTTTATACATCTGTTGTAAAATTCACAACATTGTCGTACACAGATTTCTATACTGTTAATATACGGTTGTGTGCGCAGGAGAAATTTGAGCCGAAAGAGGAGAAACATAGCTGCGTGCGAAAATATTTCTCCGTCGCACACAATCGTATATAAACAGTATAGAAATCGGTGTACGACAATGTTGTGAATTTTACAACAGATGTAGAAAAACGTTAAATTACAAAAAAGTCGTACTAGATGTACAAACATTTCTGTCAGTGTGTAAGGGGGGGGAAAAAAAAAAAAAAAAAAGAAAAAAAGGAAAAAAAAAAAAAAAAAAAAAAAAATAGTGTATACAGTACAAGCCAACAATTTCGGAACATCTTTATTTTCTTCTCAGAATAGAAATGTGTATCGTGGCTCCTTCATGGACTTTTTGAGCCATATGCGTGAAAATATATTTATTATATATGAATTTCAGTGACTAGCGCCTGATAGGCGATATATCATACGATATTGATATTACTTATTTATTTATTTATTTATTACGAAACCTAAATTTATGTCAATATGTGTTCACTAGCAAGCTAGTAAACATGCTGGTTAAAGATTCAGTGCAACATAAATTCTGCCCATGGTACGACTTTAGCAAAGAGAATACAGTCAGGGTTGGGATGGTATTAAAGTGAAGCTTCAATCATGCACGCGCCATGAACGTAGTATCAAATATGATACGATCGAAGTGCTATGTACTTTACATACATTTCAAATGTGATTTTTTAGTTCCGTAATACACCGTCATTTCATGACGCGAGCATGGCTTCAATACCAATATTGGGTCCGGAAAACCATGGTAAAACCGGCCTGCCTCTGGAGAGTCAGGGGAAATACAATAATAATTTCACTTAAAGTTAATTAATTGTTAACGTATAACAATGATAAATAAAAAAAAATAAAAATAACAAAAAAAGTAAAAAAAAAGTGTAAAAGGATAGAAGAGAGAGAAATAGCTTAAAACTAATTGGAAAAGAAATTGCACGACATGCCACCGAGTGAATGGAGATTGATTATATTTTTATATATAATATTATTGCACGGACCGTAGATGAATTTTTAACGCGTTTTTAAATGAAGCTAACGAATCAATGTTTCTAATTTCAACTGGTAAACTGTTCCAAAAATTAATTGCAGAGTAACTGGATGCGCATGTGTCAAATGCGGTACGTGGATTAACGCGAAGGTTGTCTGGATAATGCGACGTTTCCCCGTTTCGAATAAACATGTGATTCAGGTTACGATACGGTATCATGATATTTTGCAATATTATCGCAGATATAAGTAGTCTGTGAAAAACGGAAGAGTTCCGTTTGAACCGCATGTGCGTTACACTTAAAAAGACAGCGCATGTGTAGCAAGCTAGTGAACATGCAGGTTATGGACCCAATGCGACATAAATTTCGCCCATGGTGCGACTTTAGCAAAGAGAATTAGGTTTCTTTTGAAGGAGTTTAGAGAAAAAATTACATCTTCATATACTTTTTGAGGAACAAAAAACGTTAATTTGTATGAAAAACATGCACTGCTCCGAAATTTTTGGCCTGTAACTGTTGCTGTCAAAGTAGATATAATCAAAGAGTGGAATTTATCAAAATCAGATTCGTTTCAGATGAATCGGTATGTTCCGGTATCGATAATCCAATTTGTTGCTTACTTTTTGAATAAGCCAATTCTATCTAATAATAATTGAAGAACTCATAATTGTCTTTTTATGAAAATTAAACACAAAACACATGATTTGTCATTCATTTGTGAGACAAAAAAAAAAGAAATCTTACGATGTTTGCCAAGAAATTTGTAGAATTTCTTTTCACGTAGTACATAATTTCTAGAGGTCCTTTTTTCGAATTTCATCGCTACTTTTTCAGTCACATTTTCATTATATCTCCAAGCTAAAATAAAATGAGTAAATGTCTTAATGAACAACAAATTCATTTGATTTTTCTTCAAAATTTGAATCAATTTCGTCGTATTCATTACAAGATAATTGTTACAACCAGACAATGAATTTTGATGAATATTTAGCCAAACTGAGATGTAAATATCAGATATTTAACGCAGCAGACCGCGTATTCATAACTCAGTGAAACGAAGTCTATGTAATAAGGTACGGCTACATTCTATATGGTTTTTCCTAGGGTTTTTCATTATACATTCTTTCGCTGTGTATGCGCTCATTTCCCGCCGAAAGAGCGGGTGAATGTGTGAGGGAAAACTCTATGGTAACGATCACGACTTGTAACGTTGCTGACGGCCTTGGGTTAGTAATAATATAAAAAAAATCATAATTTCTAATGTGCATATGATAGAAGAACACTATGACTAACTATAGCTTTTTACTTTTCCGCACACAACATTTTGTGCGTAAAAGTATTGTAATCGAACAAAAAATTAAGGACACCCAAAAATATATTTTCTCGTCGTTTTGAACCTAGGAGAACACGAAAAACCAGTTTTTAGAGCGTCGTAATGTGAGTGTGTGTACGCTGTACGCAAAAATTTGTTAACACGATAGATCAATCACAACGAGCCCAAAAGAAATCTGATGATGCAGAATTGTTAGGATAGTTCAGGCAGTATTTTGCATAGATACGTATCTATCTAAAAAAATAGATATAGATACAGATCAGTAATGTGCGAGCTGAAAATTCCAGGGGGTAATTTTAACGAAAAAAAATACTTCAGGGGGGGGGGGGGTGTAAAATAAAAAAAATAAAAACAAGCATAATTTCAAAATTCAAATATATTGTTTGTATAATATCGAATATTTTGAATAAAAAATATGATTTACTTGCTTAAATGCTACTAAAAGTAGTTTTGATTTTGTAACAAAAGAAGAATTCAAAATAGAAATGACTTGGGGAGCCATTTTTTCGCTTTGATTACTTCTTCGTCGTTTAAATCGGAAAATTTTGTCCTTTTGCACATTGGATCATCAGTTCTTCGGTGATTATTTTGTAGCCATTCTGTAGCATATTTATTTGCAGCGAATTCATAGATATTCTTTGGGCCATTCAATTTGATTCTTAATAAATCATTCACATGACTATGTGTTAAACAATTTGTTCTTTTAGAATTTAATAAAATATTCAGAACAGAAAAGCCACGTTCTGCTTCTGCGCTCCCGACAGGAAGCACATGAATGGTTTTGATTAATTTTTTTGTTTTTTCAGTCCATGCGATTGAATTCATTTTCAGAAACTGTGCTCAAAATGCAAAAGTGGGCGTTTGATTGTGTACGTTACGAAAGTTTGGTATAAGTTTCTTACTTACCATTTTTGAAAAATTGCATTGATTTTTGTGTATTCAATATTTGAACGGATGTGTCATATGTAAATATAAAGCGATCGCTAATATCGTAATGCAAACATAAACAGATGATGTTTTTAATGTTACTTTTATACTGTTGACATTGAAAATGTTATCCAATGTACATCATATAAAATGATGAAAGATCAAAATAATACAAATCTTAGGATTAATATTAACATTTATTGATTATTTTTTCCGATTATTTGTAGGAAGAATGCTCGATAATCATGTAATAATTCATTTTGCAAACTTGATGAAAAACCCTAGCAAATTTGAATATTTTTTGAAAAGTCGGGGGGGGGGGGGGGGGGGTAAACCCCCTCCCTGCCCCCTCCCTAGGCACATTACTGATCTATATCTATATCTAGATCTAATTCTTTACTTTTTTGAAAATCTATATCTAGATCTAGATATCAAAATCGTATCTATGAAAAACACTGAGTTCAGGAATAGAAACCATTAAATTTTCAACCAAGGATGATGACAACATAGTGGATCCGTTAAATGGAGATATATCCAGTGTAAATGATGATTTTTGTATGAAAAGTGTCCAAAATAGGCATTTTTCGGCATTTTTGTCAAGGGAAACTCATGTTATTTTGCAAAAAAATATAGGTCTTCGAACACTGGAATGTCGGTTCCATTGTTTGTTTGGTCCCCAGATAAGATTTTCGGTGAAAAATTACAATTTGTATGTAAAAGTCGAGCACTGAACCTTTCCATAGATTTTGTTGTTGTATTTGATTAGTTCGAACTCTCACCACTTCCATTCACAATGCAAATCTAATGCGTTTGAGTTTGGCGCTGTTTGTGTGTTGTTTAGTGAAGGCTCAGTGTTCGGTAAAAGCACGTAAAAACGGAATTTTATGACGTTCAAAGTTCGAACCATATAAAACTATTATTATTTCGCAAAAACAATTAGGTTTTGATTTTCTACTTTCGCTGAATTTATTGTTATTTTAACCGTAAATGGAGATGCTACAGTTCAAAACCTTGGGAAAATTCCTTACACAGAAGTAAAAATGTAATTTTGAGTATAATTTCTAAGTCATTTTCGGTTTACTTTAAACGGAGAAATAGATATCGTGCCTAATTCATCTTATTTTCGTTTCAAAAACGTATTTCCTCTACGAGTTTCCTTTGCAAGGAAAATCTTATACTTTGGGACTACTTTTGTTAGAAGCGATACATACTAGAGGCGATACACACTCACACCAAATATACACACTCACACAATCATATCAATATACACTCTTTCACAGCATCAATGGCAGCAGAGACGCTGCCGTCTTAATATATAGTTAGTTGAGTGTTAGCATTAAGAGAGAGAACATCAATAAATCAGATAATTATTATAACGAATATAAACACTGTATTTCATTTGATTCCATAAATATAGCACGCTACCGAACAACTTTAGTTAGAGAGAAAGTTGTTTTGATCATGGAAAAATGTAAAACATGTTATTTTAAGATAAAATGTAATGAATTCGAAACAGAAATTGGATAAATTGTATGCGTTGGATTTTCAGTGCGGAAAAGTTCATCTTACGGAGGTAAGACATCTTGTTTGACGATGTTATGAGCAACATTATTGATATAAAAAACGTCGTCAGTAACGTTACAAGTTTGTAACCGCGACCATATATATAATAGAACCGTTCATCGACTTCGTTTTAAAGGGGAATAAATGCACGGGTAATTTTGCGTTTAATATCTGATATTTACAGCTCAGTTCAGCTAAATATCTATCGAAATTCAATATCTGGTTAGAACTAATACATTCGACTTTATAATCACGTAAAAGAACAAAAATGTGTAAAGACATAATCGCACCGAAAAAAAAAAAAAATAAATAAAAATTATTTACCCGAAATAACTGAACCGAATCCTCCAGAACCAAGGGCAGTTTTAGTCCTATCGAACTTATATATATTGCCTTTACTCCCATATAGAACATCCCAGCCAGAAATCTAATAAATTAAAAATTTTAAATAAAATATTTACAATTCGAATCAAAAAAACAAAAAATTGAATAACTACTGAATGGCTTACCAGATGAATTGAAATAAAGACAAGAAACCAATGAAAATACAACATTTCTTTCTTCAAAACTTTCGATTAGTCTAAGCAAAGTCAATTATGAAATAATATCGTATGTGTCGGAATATATTCCTTACCATTTCAGACAAACAGTATTTTTGTTTTCAAATTAGCTCAAATTCACTTGTTCAAATACGTAGTTTGAATACGGATCTCGTGAAAAATTCAACTGAAAGAATTTTATAACGTATATCGACCATTCCATGTGAAATCGTCCAAAAATTTGAGTCATGTCTTTAGATTTTTTTCAAACTTCGCACGTGGAATGGTAGAGGTTTAAATTGATAAGCACTAAAAGATGGTATATACGACTCACTAGCACCAAATTCGGGGGGGGCCAACGACATGAACCTGAATGGTAGTCCGAAAAAAATGAGAAAGCCAAAATATCAAACCCGTCTGAAGCATAGGAAGCTGAGAAAACACTGTATCTACATTCATTTAGACCCGTAAATGAAACCACTATTTCACCAAGTATACTATCGGATTCAACAAAACAAAATTTTAGGCTTCTATAGTTATAAACAAAATTTTAGGCAATATTTGAAGATCAATTATGAAAAAATCGTACAAGTATTACCGAAAATAATCACAGGCAATAAAAAAACTAGAAAAAAAAACAATTTCAATACAAATTTATTTTGTCACTAAGAGATTTTTTTTTCTTTTTCAAATAAATGAGTGCGTATTTGATTGCTTAACGATATCGAAAGTTTTTATGTTTATTTTATTGGGGGAAGCCCATCGTTCTTACTGTTTTGTGTTGATATGTGGTTTGGATTAATGTTTATCAACCTAAATTTGAAAACCAAAAACTAATTATTTTGCTTGATTTTATTGATAATTTCTTTGAAATTTTGACGATAGTAAGCGAAAGAAAAACGTAAGTATAATGAAAATATGAAAAGATTATGACCTCTCAACTACGATTAAAGACATTTTCGAGCTACATAATATCAATGAAAGTATTTTAAATGTATAAAAATAAAAATCGTGAGATAAAATTTCGATTTATGTTCAAAGATGTGCTTTTTCACGGCATATTTTGTTAAAGGAACAAGTGATTTCTTATTCTTAAAAAAAGGGCATAAAATAAGCTACAATTTAAGAAAAAAAAAATCGGGTCTTGACCCCCCCGTCAATCGACGATTTTTGCACTTGAATATTTTGGACCCATTTTTATATCCTCCAATAAGTGCTTTGAGGTCATTCAATGATGTCATTTTGTAGCTTCATCAATTACCTTTCCAACGATACTCATATGTCTCTATTGATTTAAATTCATATACTTAAAAAAAAAATTGCGCAAAAAGTGATTTTTTCGATTTTTCGATTTTTTTTCAAAAATTTGCGAGTGTTTTCTCAGCTTCCTATGCTTCAGACGGGTTTGATATTAATAAATCAAAACAAATCAAAACAAATCAAATGACACTAAAATCTGCCGTATTGGAGAAAAAAAAGTATACTTTCTGGTGTAGCGCGAATAAAACCGTGAATAAATCAATCCGCCCAATTAAAATATAAAAAGTGATGCACAACGGATAGAATATTGCGAGAAGATGTTAATTCAATGGAAATCTGCCGTACACCAGAAAAAAAGTAATTTGTTCTAGGGCTCTTGGTCTATCGTATGGTATTTTTGTTAAAGGAAACTCATAACAAAACTCTGTTATGAAAGAAAAAAAATTTATAAAATATTTTCATATCTTCATAAATATCTACAACCAAAAATCTAAAATAAATTGCCTAACGTTCAAAATGTCAAAAACGTATTCTCTTAATTCGAAAATTTCAGAAAATGAAAAACAAAAATACAACGTCACTCTACGCTCTATACTTACAATGTAAATTTTTTTGTAAAGTTGCATGCACGTTGAAAGTGGTGCTCGTGTCTTTTTTTCATAGTCATAATATCTGACATATTATTTGTTTACATTTTTTCAAAATGTGTTCACCGAACAATTTGAAACCAAATCTCAAATTCTTATTCCTGTTTATATACTCACTGAAAATCGAATAGGCAAATCCAAAAATAAATGTTGTAAATGAAAAAATTTACTTTTTTTGTTCTTGTTATAATGTTGATTTACCGAATTTACTTTGCCATCAATATTTTCAATAATCATTTCCATACAAAATCAGCTATGCATTGAACATTTAATATTATTTACCATATAAAACTCAAATCTAATCATTAAATTTTGGATTTTTATTTTAAATTTTGTATTATAATTATGGAAAAAAAGTATGAAAGACAATAGTTTTAATGTAATAGAAATAAAATGTGAGACAACAATGCCAAGCAAAATCGTTACATTCTGCAAAGCCGTTATGGCGCAGTGGACAGCATGTCAGTCTCATAATCAAATATATGAAGGTTTGATTCCCGCATTGGGCATTTATTTTATTGTTCGATGAACATATTTAAAAAAAAAAAATGTAAACAAATA
>JAQOWM010000430.1:0-95000 GCA_029041755.1 Resseliella maxima
ATAATTGCATCAAAAGTAATATTGTCAAAAGCTCGCGATATCCATGAATGTCGAAATCATGAATTCCTTGTCATGAATGGTTTTTTCGGCCATCGTTACCAAGGAGTGGAGTGCTGTCTCAGTCGAGCAACCCTGTCTAAAGGCATGTTGGCTGTAGTGCAGGGTACCGTCGCTTTCCAGCCTTTCCCTCATGAATCGATCAATCATCTTCTCAAGTCCTTTCAACATGACTGAAGATAAACTAATAGGTCTAAAAGATTTGGCCGAAGTGTAGTCCCCTCTACCCGGTTTGGGTATGAACTTTATTCTAACCTTTTGCCAAGCTCTTGGAATATGGTTTAGTAACAGTGAAGTACTATAAAATTTTTGTATCAGTATCTTTGTTATCGTCCAGCTTTTTTGAATGAAGGCTGGAAAGATACCGTCCATTCCGGGGGCTTTGAAAGGTTCAAAGGAGAAAAGTGCCCATTCAGTTCCCCCCTCCGTGACAATTTTGGGGTATAATACGGCCCTTGTCAACGATAGGTGGTTCCTCTTGTCCACTTCCCTCCAATACCTCCCCATTCAGAGCCATATTTCCCGGTAAATGCGTGTCTAACAGTATTCTTGCTGTTTCCTCTGGTGATTCAGTGAATTTGCCATCGGGTAACTTTAGGACTCCGGGTCCCCGTGCAGGTATCTGTTGCAAGAATTTTGTGCAGTCTAGAGGTCATTTTTTCTCCAGCAATACGTAACTGAACGAAAGGCAAAAAAAATGTATTGCTCAAAATTCATTGTTATGAACGCAGACACAAATGATTCTGGTGACTTTCGTACAGCGAGATTGTGAAAAAGAGTATGACGGGGGAAAAAGGAGTATAAGAATGAGTGTAAGAATGAGTGTGAGAAAGAGTGCTAGAAAGAGTGTGAGAAAGAGTGTGAGAAAGAGTGTAAGAAAGAGTGTGCGGAATAGCATGGAAGAGAGTACAACATTGAATAGCGAAAAATCTGAATATGTGTGCGCCGTTTGAAATGGTTTAAAGGGGGGGGGGGATATCCTAGATTCTTGTATACATTTATTTGTTTATTTTTTCCAATTCCGTCTTTGCCTTCTGTTTCTGTCGTTACAAGAATATATACATAAATCGAATTTAGAAAAAAATGCATTTGCAAAACATTTGAACAAAATGAAAATGGACAAAATTTCAATTAATAATATTTAGTTTTTTATTTATTTAATTATGTTATAATTAAATAATTAATTTTCATTTTGTTCAAATGTTTGCATTTTTTTCTTAATTCGATTTATGTATGCACGTAGCAATTTCAAACATGTAATGAGTGTGACACTACTTTGTGTTGCGTTAACGCAACGTAAAAAAATGCGTATTTATTATAGAATTGGCAGTTAAAAAACTGAGCTGGAGCAAAGCAACAAAGTAATAGGGATTGCAACAACTACCGTGGAATTCTCTATTGAGCGTTGTCGGAAAAGTTTATATTGCAATTTTAGAAAAACGTACCAGAGCTATTGTCGAATCGCTCTTAGATGAAAACCAAGCGGGCTTTAGACCGATGCGCGGATGTCAAGATCAAATTTTTTGTATGAGACAACTAATGGAGAAATTCCATGAGAGAAACAAGGACATGTATGTGTGTTTCGTAGATTTACAAAAGGCGTATGATTGTATACCGAGAGCTAATTTGTGGTCAGTACTGAATGTATACGCTGTGAATGGTCCCCTTCAGAATGACCATTAGCAGTTCACGTATGGAAGCGAGAGCTGGGTCGATTCGAACAATTTGATTCATGATTTAAAAGTGGCTGATATGAAAGTATTGCGTATGATTGGGAGAACAGAATTAGGAATGAGAAAATACGTGAGGATTTGAATTTGGATTCAATAGATAAAGTAGATAGAAAGCCAAGATTGGGATGGTTTGGACATGTACAACGTATGAATGAGTGTCGTTTGCCAAAGTTAATTTTGAATGTTGAAGTGAATGCGCCGAAAAGGAGAGGCAGACACGAAGACGATATTTAGATTCGGTGAAGAATGATCTGAATGAAAGAAGGTATGGTCGGAATAGGGAAACTCAAGACCTGGCTCTCGACAGAGCATGCTGGAGAAGAATTGTTAGAGGGCTACCATTACTAGACAGACCAGACGCTGAAGGGCATTAATGGTCTATAAATGATTTTTGTTGTTGTTTTCTATTTTTTGTGTCTTTTTTCTCTTTCTTTTTTTTGTATCTTTTTTTTTCTTTCTTTTTTTCGTGTCTTTTTTTTGTATCTTTTTTCATTCTTTTTTCTCTTTCTTTTTTTTCTTTCTTTTTTTCTCTTTCTTTTTTTTCTTTCTTTTTTTTTCTTTCTTTTTTTCTCTTTCTTTTTTTTTCTTTCTTTTTTTTGTATTTTTTTTTTCTTTCTTTTTTTTTCATTCTTTTTTCTCTTTCTTTTTTTGTGTCTTTTTTCTTTCTTTTTTTTGTATTTTTTTTTTTTCATTCTTTTTTCTCTTTCTTTTTTTCGTGTCTTTTTTTTGTATCTTTTTTCATTCTTTTTTTCTCTTTCTTTTTTTGTATTCTTTTTTTTCTTTCTTTTTTTTTCATTCTTTTTTTCTTTCTTTTTTCTTTTTTTTTTTTTTTTCTTTTTTTTGTATTTTTTTTTTCATTCTTTTTTTCTCTTTCTTTTTTTCGTGTCTTTTTTTTGTATCTTTTTTCATTCTTTTTTCTCTTTCTTTTTTTCCTGTCTTTTTTCTCTTTCTTTTTTTCTTTCTTTTTTTCTTTCTTTTTTTTCATTCTTTTTTTTTCTTTCTTTTTTTGTCTTTTTTTTTCTTTCTTTTTTTTCTTTCTTTTTTTTCTTTTTTTTTCTTTCTTTTTTTCATTCTTTTTTCTCTTTCTTTTTTTCATTCTTTTTTTCTCTTTCTTTTTTTTGTATCTTTTTTTTCATTCTTTTTTCTCTTTCTTTTTTTCGTGTCTTTTTTTTTGTATCTTTTTTCATTCTTTTTTCTCTTTCTTTTTTTCATTCTTTTTTCTCTTTCTTTTTTTTTGTCTTTTTTTCTTTCTTTTTTTTTTTTTTCATTCTTTTTTTCTCTTTCTTTTTTTCGTGTCTTTTTTTCTTTCTTTTTTTTCATTCTTTTTTCTCTTTCTTTTTTTCGTTCTTTTTTTCTTTTCTTTTTTTCATTCTTTTTTCTCTTTCTTTTTTTTGTGTCTTTTTTCATTCTTTTTTCTCTTTCTTTTTTTTGTGTCTTTTTTTTGTATCTTTTTTTTCTCTTTCTTTTTTTCATTCTTTTTTTCTCTTTCTTTTTTTTGTGTCTTTTTTTTCTTTCTTTTTTTCATTCTTTTTTTCTCTTTCTTTTTTTTCATTCTTTTTTTCTCTTTCTTTTTTTTGTTTTTTTTTTTTTTTTTTGTATCTTTTTTCATTCTTTTTTCTCTTTCTTTTTTTTCGTGTCTTTTTTTTCTTTTTTTTCATTCTTTTTTTCTCTTTCTTTTTTTTCATTCTTTTTTCTCTTTCTTTTTTTTCATTCTTTTTTCTCTTTCTTTTTTTTGTGTCTTTTTTTTCTTTTTTTTGTATCTTTTTTTCTCTTTCTTTTTTTTCATTCTTTTTTTCTCTTTCTTTTTTTTTGTATTCTTTTTTTCTCTTTCTTTTTTTCATTCTTTTTTCTCTTTCTTTTTTTCATTCTTTTTTTCTCTTTCTTTTTTTCGTGTCTTTTTTTTGTATCTTTTTTCATTCTTTTTTCTCTTTCTTTTTTTCTTTCTTTCTTTTTTCATTCTTTTTTTCTTTCTTTTTTTCATTCTTTTTTCTCTTTCTTTTTTTCGTGTCTTTTTTTTGTATCTTTTTTCATTCTTTTTTCTCTTTCTTTTTTTCGTGTCTTTTTTTTGTATCTTTTTTCATTCTTTTTTCTCTTTCTTTTTTTTGTGTCTTTTTTTCTCTTTCTTTTTTTTCATTCTTTTTTTCTCTTTCTTTTTTTTCATTCTTTTTTTGATATCTTTATATAATAAAGATATTATATATGAAAGGCTCCGAGGAAAAATGATACACAGAAAAGTTCCGTGGAAAAATGGTAATATTCAATGTATTTGTTTTTTTTGTATGTTGAATACACTGAATAATAACATTTTTCCACGGAACTTTTCTGTGTAACATTTTTCCTCGGAGTCTTTCATATCTTTAATTATCTTTCATATATATTTTTATATATTGTAATCGCTATCAATGTTTTTTTATTTAATTTACCTTTTTCAGAAGTGCGTTTGATGATAAGTGCACCCATTTTTTTAATATCGTCCATTGGGCTATTTGATGTGAATTCCATGATTGTGTCTTTATTTCTTTTTTTTGTCACACTTTTAATATTTTTTAAATAATAACTTTAACTATTTGATTTTAAACAAAATTCATAAAAAATCTCTTTTACAATTGATCACTAAAATTCACAAAGATATACGTGTTATCTGTTTGCGAGTTGAAAACAAACTACTTATGATTTACTTTTGAAAACTGCATTACAATTTCAAGAAGACATTTTGTAATGATGGTATGTGGTGGGGGTACTGTAAAAGCTATCATACAGCCCCCGAAAAATGAATATTGTCACGCCCAGTGGTAAGTTTAAAGTAATCTCGATCGATGCAGACTCATATATGATGCGGATGCCGTTACCTGCGCAAATGAGTCTGGAAGCCATGATATTTTATGACCATATTTATGATCTATTGTCGTCATTTTAAAGGGAGTAAAAATATTTTGCACAAAATTAGAACAAAAGAATGCTTTCCATTGTTTTGAAGCAATAAATTCCCTTCGATATGTTTTCGTACATTTTCATTTCTTTGCATCCCTTTTGTTTTATGTTTCATATGTATGCACAGAGCATGAGAATAGAGACAAAATAAACAAACGACAATGATACTTTATCACCTGTGTAATTTGCATATTTAAAAACTGCGCATACAGATTAATGCCGACATTGTTTATGATTTTTTTTTTTTGCTCAAAGATTTAAATGTCTCTGTACTCTTTTTCATTCCCTTTCGATCTATTTCTAAGTTTTTCCTTTTAACAATCACCTCTTCTCTTCTCTTTCTACTCTGTGCGTGTTCATTTGCAAGTGTTAGTGTGTATCACTCTTTCTCTTCCATCTGTTTTCAACACATATCAAAATTCAATTGAGAAAAAAACTCGGTCAATCGAAGCTCTCCTAGGAAAAATAGATGAAGTGGGGAAGAATTTTAATATAGAAACGTATTTAAAAGAGACGCAAAAATAAATCAAAAAAAAAATGTATGAAAAAAAAGAAATGCAGAATAAAATGTTTAAATAAAACATTCTATTGGTTAGTTTTCGAAATTTTTTCTTTGAAAACTCTAGGTTTCTCTGAACAAAACAATAGCATTGATCAGTGGTTTCATATGCAAATTTCCCTTTTTTTTTTTGTTATTGAAACTTTATTGCTTTCAAAGGAAAAATTCTTTAGAATTTTATCTTTAGTTAATTTTGTATTGTTTCTTCAAGTGTAAATATTGAACATTACACACACACATTTTGCAATGCAAAGTTTGCATTAAATATTTTGCCACAAAATATGTACAGTCACAACAGTCTTAATCTTAGTATTGCCATTTATTGTATACATTGAATACGAAACGGTTCATATTGCCGATATTCATGTAATTAAATGTAAAATTCGAGAAAAGGTAAAGGAAGAACTCATAAAGAGAAAAAAAGGTTAAATATTGGTTATCCTTACCAGGGGAAAAAAAATGTGTCGTTTCTGCATTATTTTCATTTTTTTCATTTTCGTTGGCTAGCATCAACTTAACTTGATTTTTAATGCAACATACAAACAATTTTCTCAGTTTATTCATTGGTGTATAAATATATTCCAGTTCTTACTTTTTACGAAAATTTATTGAGTTTTTGTAAATTGACCGAAGCTAATCAAGGCACATAATTTGGGTTCAACACTGTATACATTTTTTCATGGGAAATTTCTAGAATCCGAACTGTTGCTGTCATAAAATATTTTGTTGCTTATGTTTGATTTGTGTTGTTCATAAACCGCACTAAGTTTTACTTCTTTAGAGACATTTAACGATAGTTTGCCAAGCAAAATAAATAGAAATGTCTTGCACTTTTTTGATGGTATGACGTATGAAATGATACAAATAAATATTTCGATCAAACCATGATATTCATTAGTTCAGAATTGAAAGCACAATGAACCATTTAATTCAAATATTATTTTTCGCAGCTATTTTTACAATTGGCGTAAGTTATTTCCCAATTACTTATAGAATAATTAATAATCATTAGTTACCATTTATACCGTAATAAATGGACAAGACTGTAAATTACAAGTCGACGAATGGACGGCTGCAAAGAAGAAGGCTTCTTCTCGTCTTACGAAATTGAAAAAAGTTGACAAAAACTTAGAATCCTCAAAAAGTAACATTAGAAAAAATCTTCTCACAATGGGCAACGAATTCGGACGAATTTGAAACAAACATTAATGAAAAATATAGTAACATGAAATATTGTGGATTAAGGAAATAGCTTCAAAATACAAATACAATTATTTGAATGAAACTTAAAATATTTGTTTTATTTTCATTTTTAAAGTTCTTTTTCGAAATTAAAGTCATTTTTTGTATTTTCTATCCAAATTATAATGGGGTGCAATTGATTGAGCCTTGATTATTTTTATTCTATCGCTTTCTGTAGATGATTTTTTTTCATCACTTTGGCTTCAGTTCTCCTTTTGATTCCAAATATATTACTTACCGTGGATTTAAAAATTTTGCGTGCTTCATCGATATAACGAATAGGCAATTGTCCAAAGTTGGGAGCAAACCAGCGCTGAAAAAAATGTTATGTAGACTAGAAAAATATGTAAAAACGTAATTTTTGTTGTCGTCGTTTTTTTATTCAATTGTTTTTGTCATTTAAATCTATTACATATTGGTTTGTTTTACTATTTCCTTATTTTAAGGTTTTTTCCAACTGATCTAAACCATTTTTTTTTTGTTTGTAATCGCTATCAATTTTTTTTTATTTAATTTACCTTTTTCAGAAGTGTATAATATATTACATATTTTTGTAAGTTTTCTTGCAAAGTATAGTGGCAATTCCCTTGTCTTATTTTGATAAGACTGTATTTTGATACATCAATTTGTGTTGATATTCATCATAAAAATTGTGAATCAACATATTTTAATGCAATGCAGTCTTTCTCTATCTAGACTATCTATCTGTCCATGTTTTACTTAAAACACAATTTTCCGTATTAAACTTATTCATTTGTATCATTGATTTTACTATATATAGATCCGATTTGATAATTGACAATTGAAAGATTCTCTAGTTATTGATGAAATTGATAAATTATAATTTTTCTCTTTATATTAATTTTCACAACTGATACATCTTTGTCATCTTTTTTGTTTAAAAACGTCAATGAATAACTACTCTATAGGTTTTACCTGAGAATTGAAAGAGCTAGTATATGCAACAAATAAAAAAAAAAACAAAAAAATTTAAAAAAAAATCTATAAAAATGAAATAAAACTACAGAGAAAAACCGAAATGGATTTGGTGTATTACATAATGTGAATGAAAATCATCGAGTAATTGAATCGATTATTTAATGACTTACGAGTCAAATGTATCATTTCATTTATCAATATTGATTGAATTTTATATGAAAACCCGCAAGAGACAAAATATGTCTTCATGAATTTAACCGAAACAAAAACCGGAAAATTTGCATAAAGAATAAAGCTTAAAATAAAATAAATGACTTTAAGCACCGTTGACACACTTGACAGTTGTGTGTTTCGTTCTGACGTACAAGTGCCATAACAAAAATAGAACTGTCACTTTGCTACATAAATGACGATGCAGAACATTTGTAAATATTTTGATTTGCTGAGCAAATGAAAGAAAATTTAGTAAAAATAAAGAATATTTTGGATGCAATTGTGATTGATTGATTTTATTTTGATTTTATGAAATTTACAATATTGATATTTATTGAATTGGTTAAATCAAGTAAGTATTATAAATGGTTCATTTGTATGAGAATTTTTTTTTTCTTGATCAAATATTAGGCGATCTGTGATGTCAATGCGATATCCGATTGCCAATATTCGAATGTTAAAATACATTTATGATTTGCATTGTATTGTACGCAGTTGGTAAATTAAATTTTTTTACGGTTATTTTTTTTTTTATTTTTTTTTAGGTTGAAAACGATGTCAAGCTCACCGTCAAAGCATAAATCAAGTCATCATCACCACCATCATCATCATCATCACCGTGAGCATCATCATTCATCGAGTTCATTGGGTCACTCAAGCAGTTCATCAAAGTCGGCAATAAATTTGCCGTCATACATGAAAATTCACGATAATTCAAAGTTTCTGCCCCGATACAGTGTTGGTAAAGGCGATTACAACATTAATTTATTGTTTTTTTTTTTTTTTTGATTTTCTCTGTTAATTTATGTGTTTAATTGATTTAGCTTTGAGCAGACCGCACGATGAATATTTGCCAATGGATGAATTGGATAGTATACAAACCGAATTGGAGACACTTTTATCATCGGTCGCATTGAGATATCGAACATTAAAATCAGAATATGATTGTTTGGAGGATCGTAAACATACAAAGAAAAGTTCGAACAAGGATCGAGAAAAAGAAAAGGAAAAGGAGAAGGAGAAGGAAAAGGAGAAGGACAAAGACAAGGAGAAGGACAAAGACAAGGACAAGGACAAGGACAAGGACAAGGACAAAGAGAAATCACATTTACCGAGTGTCAGCGGTAAGAGAAAGCGTGAGGAAAAAAAATCAACAACGAAAGATACAAATCGTAGCAGTCAGCATTCAAAACATGCAAAAATTAAAACTGGTTCATCGCATTCACCGGCGCATTCACATCAAACCGATCACATTAGCGTTGATAATTTGAATCATACAAATGCAGTTGCTGGTCACAGTAGTCAAAGTCACGGACATTCAAATCCAAAGCCAATTTCACTTAAAAATGATGTACCGTATAAATTTTGGTTATCTGTTGAACCATATTGTATTCCAATAACACAGGAAGATATCAAACTTTTGGACAATTTAATTGATGATTATACAGAGCCATTAGTGCCTTCAATTCCTGAACTTGGACCACATTATTCAATTCGATGGGCATCAGAAGATTTGCGCGAGGAACAAGAAAGCTCCAGTGGTAAAGCAACTAAACGTGGACCAAGGTCAAATTCTACATCTACTAACGATTCGCCGAAAAAAACTAACGATTCGCCGAAAAAAACTAACGATTCGCCGAAGAAAACTAACGATTCGCCGAAAAAAACTAACGATTTGCAGAAAAAAACCAATGATTTGTCAAAGAAAATCAACGATTCACCGAAGAAAACAACAGAAACAAAACTCATCGATCAAGGAGTTTGTGGTTCATTAACACAACGTTTAGTATCAGCGTTGTTAGACGAAAATACAGATGCACAAAGCGATCTTCCATTCACTGATGCCACTAGTCAAGATGATGACAGTTCTGGTGAAAATAATACATTGTCAGCAAATGAAATACAATGTACATCGGTTGATGCTTTACTCACAAATGGCATTGAGGTGGAAAATCGATTAAAAAAGGAATTACTTGATTTGGGCATATTGGAACCAAGCGATTTTGAAAAAGATAAAGAAGACGAAGTACTCAGTGAAATTGAACGCGTTCGAAGTGAATTACAAACTATTTCGGAATTTAATCGAGACGAATTGAAGCGATTAAAAAAAGCGGCCAAAGAAGAAATGAAACGACAAGAAATTAAAAGAAAGATTGATCGAATTGACAAAGAGGTTAGTTGATGTTCAAAGACATCTTAACAATTTTGTGACACACACACACCCACACACACACACATTCAAAAACTTAATTACTTTTTTCATATTTTACAGATAATCGAAGCACACAAACAAGTACAGATTGCAAAACAAAAACGACGACCGCTCACAAAACAAGAACGCACCGAAATCTTTCGATTGGTCGAAGAACAAAAACGATTATCTGATCAATTAGAAGCGATGCCAATTCCAGGTTTCAATTATGTCGTTGGTCCTACCAATATTGAACTGCCGGCAGAAAAAAGCGAAAAAAGCGAAAAAACCGAAAATGCCACAAATACATTAAAAACTTAACAAAAAAAAAAAAAAAAAAAAACACAAAAAAACAAAAAAGAAACACATTTGCCTTATGAAAGAGATCAACATGCATATTTTTATTGCAATCAAATCATTATAAACGTTTGGTTGTTATTTACACTACTAAGACACTTGATGCAATATCTGTTTTTTTTTTATTAGAGAATATTTGTTGTTTATTCAATGACTTAATCGATACAAAAACAATCGATTTTATGTATACACAAAAAAAAAACGCCGCTTTTATGAAATTGTTTTTAATGTTTTCAATAAACATGTTTGGAAATAATAATCGTTGTCTCTGTTCATCTTTGATGTGTAAAAAAAAAAACTCCACGAAAGTCTGAAAATGTGTCAATTTGTGGAAAGCAAATTAAAAGACTCAATTATTATTATTTTTTTTTTTTTTCTCTTTTCCCGAAATGTTTTATTATTATTTATTCAAGTGAACATAAAATTAGATACATTTAGTGATTATTGATTGATGTAATATATTTTGTTTGTATTCGAAGTTTAATATTTTCTAGAAATCTATTCCGTCTAATCGAATATGGGCGTATAGAAGAGATGATTTTTCGATACATATAATTCAGCTATAAAAAATAAAATGAAAAAAAAAAAGAAAAAACCTGCAACAAATTTAGCTGTAAACGGAAAATTCGCTATGAAAAATCAAGAAAAAACTTATTTATAAACGAGTTTCATTGTTGAAAAATGAATCATTTCAATTCCATAGCCATCGAATTGTGTTGTAAATAAATGTAACGGAAATGCTTAGTTTTTTTCATTTAGAGTTTGTTTAGCAAAAATAAAAGTTCAAATGCTATAAATTGACATTTGGCTTGCGTGGTGAAGCCATCACAATGTTTGTTTGCGCGAATATTTGTTTTTCACATTCGTCACATCTTTCTCATTCCCCTTGTTTTATTTTTGCGTTTCTCTATTCCATATTTTTGTTTGTCTATTTTCGTTTTTTTTTTTTTTTTTTGCCTTTTTTCATTTCCCCAGAAGCCACCATGTCAACGCAGTGTGTTTCGCATGCATTTGAAAATTCCATAATTCAAGTGTTTGACATTGTTTGTTTCACTCTTTCACAAGTAGCCATAGTTTAGATGCCGTTGAAATCAAAACTGCTAACAATAGAAACAATTTAAAACTTTGTCACTAGCTTAAAAATTACGACAAAATATTATATTTGTTTGTTTTCTTTTTTTTTCATTAAACGAATAAAATTTTCTCACTCATAGAGAGTGTTTCTCTATGGCTATATCTGTTTTTATCATTTTGTTGATTGATTTCGATAAAGTTTACTAATATATTCTTGCACTTAATCGCTAGATAAATTGTTGAAATTCATTGTTTCATTTACATACGTCGTTCATTTATCGTTTTGTTTTGAAAAAGAATTTTTTTTTTTTTTTTTTTTTTTTTTGCCAAAATGAAGTTTGGAATTTGTATATGTTCGATCAATAAATCAATTGTTAGCACAATATATTTATTTCAAATTCCAAGCACTTAATGAAATGGTTTAAATTCAATATATATATATTTTTTTTTGTGGGCAATATGGATTTTAATAAAATTGCAAATATGCGCATTGCGTAGGAATCAATTGAAATTCGTATGATTAAAAAGTGCATAATTTATAGTTTTGCATTTGCGTCGTTGTTTCGCTTTTTGCGTCAAGCAAATTTTCTGCGGTTGTTTTTTTTTTTAATTATAATTGATCGCTTATGCGGTTATGTGTTATTCATTCGCCGTTGCGTCAGATATTGCTTATGCATATAAATTGATTTCAAAATGAGATTTATTGTTGTGGTTGACCATAGCCTGGATAGCCGGGATAACCGCCGGGACCGGGAGGACCAGGTGGCCGGTATGCTTGATAATTTTGAGCTGGATGATAATTCTGTTGATGATAGCCTGCATGCGATGCTGGATAATTTGCAGCACCCGGTGGAGCATATGGGCCTTGTGGAGGACCTTGGTACTGTTGCGAATAAATATTTTGTCCAACTGGCGGTGGTGCTGGCATTGGCATTGATTGTGGTTGAGAATTTGGCGCTAAAGTTTTTTTTTTTTTTTTTTTTTTATCAAAACGTATTTGCAATGAATATTTTTTTTCTCGTAAATTCCATGTATTTTTTTATTGAAAATTTACCTGTATTGTTCTGCACTTGTTGCTGTGGTGGTTGTGTATAATTTGGCTGCGTATGAGCACCTACAATTTAAAAACACATGAATTAATGAATTTTCAAAATTCACATAGTCAAATCAAACAAAATGTTACAAATTGTGATCGTTTGTTGTCCTACCTGATACTGGTGGCATCGGTTGTTGATAAGCGGCCGGTTGGCTATTCTGTGGTGGTGGTGGCATATTTGGATGTGGGGGTGCCATTGACATTGGTTGCGAATTTGGAGCTAAAATATATATAAATTCATTTTAATTTAATTTTTCATTCAATTTGCTATTGTTTTCTCCGAAATAAATAATTTAGCAAATCAATTCTTTTCAAAAAAAAAAAAATAAATTTATTGCTAAATTTCATTGCGGATTCAATAAAATGTTTGTGAAAGATGTAATAAATTGTGAAACATTGAAACATTACGCATTGATTTACCCGAAACTGGTGGCTGTGCAGGCTGTGGTTGCTGTGCACCAGACACGGGTGGTGGTTGTTGTGATGGCGGTCCAACGGCCGGCGGAGCTTGACTGCCATTTGATGTGTTTGGCGGCGATGTTGCTTGGCTTGGATTTGCGCCAGACGTTGGTATCGAATTTACCGGTGGATTTGCTGCAGGTTGATGATGCGTTGGTGGTGGAATCGGTTGGCCTATTGAAATGAATATGGAAAATTTTTCAGAAATTGAATTTTCATTTCAATTATTACATTTGGTTTTATTTTAATTGTGATTTGTTCATATGGAATTTAATATGAAAGTTTGATCGAAAAGAAAAAAAAATCTATTTCTATGTTTACCTTGTTGAGATCCTGGAGGATATCCAGCTGGAGCGCCTGGTGGCTGATATTGCTGCGGCGGTGGCGGATATGGATTCGGATAAGCTGGAAAATAATTAAATAAATGAATGAACTTTCGTACAATTTTTATAAAATTGAATTATTTAAAAACCAAAAAAAAAAAAAAAAAAAGAAATTACAAAAAAAGTGTTAAAATTTAAAAGTAGTTCGATTCAAAATGAACAAAAAAAAAAAAAAAAAAAAAAAAATTAAATGCAAACCTGGATTCGGTCCACCATAGTAGTTCATTGGCGGTGGCGCATTTTGTGGATACATATTTTGCGAATGTGGTCCATACATTGGTTGATTGCCAGGTGGTGGTGGATAGCCTGGTTGATGTGTTGATGCCGGTGGCATTCCATGATGATACACTTGAGGCGCTGCATTTGGTGCGTATCCTTGTGGGCCATATGGTGGCATTGCAGGCGGATAATTATTTGGCTGATAACCTTGTCCTGTTTGAATGAATTATATTTAGTTATTGTTTTGATATGAAATTGATAAGAATAATTTTACCTTGAGGAGGAGGTCCGTATCCATAGTGACCGTGTTGTTGTGGTTGTTGATATCCGCGATATGGTTGCGCTTGCTGTTGTCCCGGTTGTGGGGGTTGTTGTTGATTTGGTGGCTGCGCTTGTGGTCCCTGAGCTGGCTGCTGATAAATTATCGATTTTGTTTAAAAACAATTATGAAAATAATAAAATCAAAATAAATTTTAATTTTTTTTTTTTCACATACCTGTTGCGATGGTGGTGGTTGCTGCTGAAAAAATAAAAACAAAATAAAAAGTAAAATAAGTGAATCATTGATTAGTTTGAAAATAAGAAAAAAAAAATTCAAACCTGTTCCGGTATTGGTGGTGGAGGTGTAGATTGCGAGCTTGGTGGACCAGTTCGTCTCTGTGGACCTGGATGTGGTTGAGCTGGTGGCTGCTACAAATTAGAATTTTCAATTTAATCATTTATAGCTCATGATCATAAATTAATTTAGTTCAATTTTAAAATTATTTTCGTGTCATACTTGGGGCTGTTGATTTTGTGTCTGCAGGGGTGGACCTTGTTGCTGTGTTGTTGGTGCACCAGATGTTGGCTGCTGTGGCTGTTGTTGAACTGGTGGCTGTTGAACCGGTGATGCCGATGACATTGACATGGGTGGTGCTTGCGAATGTGGCGTAGTTACTATTGAATGCGGAGGAACCGATGGATGCGATTGAATTGAAGCCTGAGAATGTGGCTGTAAAATATAAACCATTTCATTAACAACCATTCAATATTTTCGATATTATGTTTCGAAAAAAAAAAAAAAAAAAAAAAAAACTAAAAATAAAGCCAACTTTTATCATACCGGTAATTGTTGCGGTTGGGAATGTGGAATTGCATTGGGCGGAGCAACATTTCGGAAATTTTGCTGTGGTGGCACTGCACCTTGTGGCGGACCGGTGGCTGTATCATTTTGCGATGGTGGGGGTTGCTGCAATAGAATGAAAATATAAGTATAATTGTCACTTTTTAATGACAACATTTTCTTAGACATTTACCTGTGGTCCATGAGATATAGAAGGATGCGACTGAACTGGTGGCTGCAATGTAAAATGTCAATTTCATTAAAACAAATTGCAAAAAAAAAAAAATTAAAAATTTAATGAAAAATTATCTCAATTTAAGTAATTTCCTGCTATGTAAACCAATATGGTGAGAAATCTTTTTATGTGAAAACGAAAAATTACCAAATATTTCCAATTGAAAGTTTCAATTATTAGAAAAACATTGCAGAAAGACATACCTGCTGTGGTTGCGCTTGTGATTGTGGAACCGAAGTTGGTGGACCAGCATTGCGATAATTTGGCTGTGGTGGTCCTGGTTGGCCGGGAGGAATGGTGGCATCATTTTGAGGTGCTTGTGGCTGCTGTTGCTGCTGCTGTTTTTTTTAAATTTAAAGAATATCGTTGAAATTGTTCAAAAAATTGAGAAATGCCTTATTTGAAGGAAAACAAAATTGCTCACCTGTGCATGTGGCGCCTGATTCGGAATTGGATGCTGTTGGGGTGGATGTTGTTGACCTGGATGCTGTTGTGTTGGATGTTGGGGTGGATGCTGGGGACCAGGATGTTGTTGCCCTGGATGTTGAGGACCAGGATGTTGCTGTCCAGGGTGCTGTGGCCCAGGATGCTGTGGTCCAGGATGTTGAGGTCCAGGGTGCTGTGGTCCAGGATGCTGTGGTCCAGGATGCTGTGGTCAGGGTGCTGTGGTCCAGGGTGCTGTGGTCCAGGGTGCTGTGCTCCAGGGTGCTGTGGTCCAGGATGCTGTGGTCCAGGGTGCTGTTGTCCAGGATGTTGTGGACCATGCTGTGGTGCTTGTGGATGATTTTGACCAGGATGTTGCTAGAAAAGGAAACACATTCAGTTCAATATATTCAAAAAGTATATCGATGCTTTTTAATGGTTAACATTTTGTTGAAAATTTCAATAAAACAATCTCTTCAATAAAATTTTAAAAGACAAAAATTCTCAAGTGCAAATTCTCTCGTGAATTTTCATTGGAATTTCGTTGAAATTTTTTTTTATACAAGAAATTATTCAATACCTGGCCTGGCTGTTGTTGTTGTTGTTGTTGTTGCATGTGTGACGAATTCGGTATTGGTATTTGATGTTGCATATGATTGTAAGCGCCAATGGGTGGTTGTTGATTTGGATTTTGTCCAGGTGGTTGATTGGCCGCCTCATTTGGTGGATGATGCATTGGAGGCATTTGTTGTCCAATTGACGATTGCAATATATGCGGTGGTGGTAAAATTTGCGAAATATTTTGTGAAGAATCTGAAAAATGAACAAACAAACAAACAAAACAAAAAAATTATGTGAAATTCAATGGCGAAGATATTTTTTTCATCATATTCTTTTTTTCAAAATTTTCGTTAAAAAAGATGTGAGAAAAATTTCCTTATCGATTTGAGCGAAAGATAAAAAAAAAAAAGAAAAGAAAAACAAAAATCCAATAGACGCATACCTGCAAGTTGTGTCAAAAAGACAAGATTCCGGTGCAAAGTTTGATGATAAGACATACATTCATGACTTTTGCCCGCATGTTGAAATTCTTGAATTGTTTGAATAAGACTACAATTTTCATCGAGAATCTTTTGAATATGGGCAGGAGTAGGTGGTGGTCCAGCTGGTCCACGATTCGGCGGCATTGCACGATGTTGTTGTTGATTTGGTGAAGCTATTGGTGGTTGCTGTGCCGACTGTGGCGTTTGTTGTTGTTGTCCATATGCTAAAGACATATTTTACTCGTTTAATTACCAAAACGACAAGAACACAAATAAATGTAAATCCTTTCGATGCGACAAACGGTGAAAAAAAAACCCCAATTTATTAGACGCCCGAAAACTTTCCGTTTAGAATTTTTTTTCTTTTTTTTTTTACGACGATAATAAAAGCGCAGACAATAGACAGAAGCACACACAGACAAAGAAAACTCTGTCACTAATTACACACTGTATGAATGGAACAAATTTTTCACGAAAAAAAAAAAAACAAAATGCTAAAACTATCACTGCGGTTAATGTAAATTGTTGGAAATGTTCAATTGTTTTCTAAACAATCGAATAACACAATGCAAAAATGTATTGATTATGTAAAAATGAATTTCTCAATTATACATTTTACAAAATACAGTTCGGCATTTTTCCTTTGAACACTAAAACATCTCTCTTGCAATGAGAGCGTCGTCTCTCTTCATCGTATGACTATCAGCGACATTATACGGCAATCATTTGAATTACATTGATTGCATTGACATATGTCACATTTACGTTTCGTTTGCATTGTCGATAGATCCCTATCGGAAATGAAATAATTTACCAAAAAATTCAGAATAAAAGTCTCTTTGTATGCTTTGACATTTGTGTACCAATTTCTATTTAATCAAGTCATTTAGTATTTATTTTAAAGTTTAAAAAAAAAAAAAAAAAAAGAAAAAAATCCAAAACAATGAGTGATTTAGATAAAAGTTTGGAAAATTTATCGCTGAGCGATGATTTAGTAACGCGTCAAAAGAAAGAGCGAAAAGAATTACAGGCAAAAATTCAGGCGTTAAAAAAGACAGCTGGAAAAGGTGATAAGAAGAAGAAAAAAGAGGTGCTTGAAGAAATTGTACGATTGGAAAATGATTTGGATAAAAAGCATGCTGATGAATTGGCACAAGCCGAAAAAACAATAGTGAATGGTGACCATTCGAATGCATCGGATCCAAATCAAAATGAAATTAATGAGAATGATGAGAAAATGGTTCGTGTTTCACGGGCACAAAAACGACGTGAAAAAAAAGCAAATGATGAAAAAATTCGTCAAGCCGAAATTTCAGCTCAGGAAGAGATCAATAAGACCGGTCCACGGGTCATTGAATTAAATACAATTAAAAATATGCTCGCTAAACGAAATTTATTGATTCATCCAATTGCCAGCGATGGTAATTGCCTAGGGGCTGAGAACCCTTTATGAATATAATATATTTAGTAGATATTCACAATATTTACAATATTTACAATATTTGCAGGATATTTACAATATTTATTTTTATTTACTTTCGTTCTTTCCCCCTAGGTAATTGCCTTTACAATGCCATTCGAAATCAATTGCAAATTACAGGAAGATATGCCGATGACATACAAACATTACGAAATAAAACGGCCGATTATATTTTACAAAATAAAGATTCGCTAATATTTTATATGATAAATCCAGATACCGGTGATTGTTTAAATGATACGGAATTTGAAAAGTATTGTTATGAATTGAGAAATACATCTGCATGGGGTGGACAAATTGAAATTACAGCATTGTCACATATTTGTCAAGCACCAATTGAAGTGATTCAAGCAACCAGTCCACCCACAATTCAAGGTGATGACCAATATAAAGGACCCAATTTAATCATCACATATCATCGCAATATGTACAGTTTGGGTGAACATTATAATGGAACAAAACCAAAAATAACCACCGATGACAACAATGGCGATGATGACAACAACGACGACGAATAAATCATCAACATCATCATGATCATCATAGTCATATTTGGACATTATATTCATCTCAAACATGAAAAAAAAAACTTATTAAGCAAAATAAGAATAAAACACACACACACTGATTTATTGAATAAAATTCAGTTGCAATTATGTAAATTAGATTTGTTTTATTTGAACTTTTATAAAATTTTTATAAAAAAGTTGGAATTTTGCTGCTTTAGATTGTGTGCACTTTGTGCAATTTCGTAACCAGTAAAATTTTGTATTTTTCAAATTAAATTTAATGCAATTATTACTGCTTGAGTGTTGTCACTGATGTAAACAATTTATGTAAAGAAACGACGGTTAAATTCTATTGTTAGTTGGGTTGCTATGAGCAAAAGGTTATCCACTTCCTAGAATATGATGCTCAGTAGAGCGCTTATGAGCAACATGTCGCTGGTGTTGGATCAAGACCGGAACGCTTTGTGATGCTCAATCGAGTAAATTCTTCGGCGGTAGTTGGATGAATTCCAACAGTATTCAAGAGGGTATTGATCGTTAAACCAGCCCTATGTAGAGAGAAAAAAAAAAGAAATATTAGTTAAAATCCATAATGAATAAAGATATTTTATAGAAGGAAAATAAATATTTTCTTTTCTTTTTCATATTTTCCTTCCTTTTTTAGTTATTTTGCATTTTTTTTTTTTTAATATGCTTTTGATGATGAAATTAAACGTGAATCTGGCTATTGATTGAAACTTACTTAAGAGCAGCGCCAAAACCTTGAATTACTTCACCGGCAACTGGCCCAATATAATGTAAACCTAATACTTTTTGATCACCGCTTGCAAATGCAACTGCTTTAAGATAACAATAACGGACACTCTTTTGTGGAATAAAGAATTCAGTTGGTTTATAATATGCATGATAAACTTCAACATTGTCTGCACCAAATTTAGCATTTGCAGCCTCTTCACTTAAACCAACACAACCATATTCAAGTGGTGAAAATACTGTAGTAGCAACATCAGCATAGTCCATCTTTTGGGTTGATCCAGCAAATAAACGACGAGCAATCAAACGACCGGCATGAATGGCAACCGCTGCAATAAAAAGAAAATTTGCCTTTAATAGTTTTGAAAAAAAAAAAATTTTTGTTCATGTTTTTGTATTGGATCTTGTTTTTGTTCTAGCTTTTGTTTTGCATAAAATTTGAATTTTGTGTACTAATTTCTTCAAATTCAATGTTTCGAATTAAAATTTTTTTTTTTTTCATTTCAAAATGTGTACGAAACATACGTGTCAATTCAGGTTTGCCTTCGAGAACATCACCAACAGCATAAATATTGTCAACATTTGTACGTTCTTCATCATTGACGGCCAATTTATGTGATCCAGGTGCTAGTTTAACACCAGCTGCTTCCAAATTAAGGTCATCTGTGCATGCTTTACGACCGATAGCAAAAAGAACCGTATCATAAACATCCGATCCTTGTTGACCTTCAACATTAGTGTAACGAACCAAGTAACGTCCATCTTCGGTTTTTTCAACGGCATTTGGAACGGTCTTATGAATGAATTTAACACCCTTTTCAGCAGATGCGGCAGCCACCATATCGGCCATTTGTTGATCGAATCCACGCAAGAAAATCGAACGAACCATCACAGTGGTATCATAACCAAAGGCATTCAAAAAACCGGCACACTCAAGAGCGATATAACTGAAATGAATGTATGAAAATGTTTAATTGAAAATCAATTCAATGACTTTATTAAATATTGTTTGAAAAAAAAACTAGAAAAATTTCTAACCTTGCTCCAACAACCAACGTTTTTCCTGGTTCAGTTTTCATGCTGAAAACATCATCACTGGTGATTCCGTATTCTATGGCGCCCGGAATGTCTGGATAGTTTGGCCGGCCACCAACAGCAATCAAAACATATTTTGTTGTCAACACTTTTTCGGTTTTATTTTTCATAACAGCAACAACGGTGTTCTTGTCTTTGAAATAACCCAAACCATTGATGTACTCAACTTTTCTGCAAAAAAAAAAAAATTTTTAAACATTTGAGTTTGAATTCATTTTCAAATTTTTCTTTTTTTAATAAAAAAAACTTACTTGTCACGTAAATCAACGCGAGTAACCCAATTCACTGATTTAATATGATTTTCAACATTTTGCCGTAAAACGCTCCAGTCCAATTTCAAATTGTCCTTGTCAACGTTCCAACCATAAGCGGCAGCTTCATGTACAGCTTCACCCAATAATGCAGCTTGATGCATCAATTTTTTTGGAATGCATCCAACATTGACACAAGTACCACCCAAACCCCATTTGGTACCTTGTGGTGATGGTTTAACAAAATCAAGTACAGCCACTTTTGCGCCATGAGCAACGGCCTCTTTGGCGCATGCTAAACCACCCGAACCGCCTCCAATTACAACCAAATCGTAATCAAAGTTTTCTTCTGCAATAAAAAAAAAAAAAAAAAAAAAAAAAATTTAATTTTTCAATTAGATATTTCTTCCATAAAAACAAGAGAGAATTATAGATAAATTATCTCACTGTTGAACAACTAATAAAATAATAAAAAAAACAATGTGACTTAGATTTTATTGTAAGCACATGGTCTGTTGACATACCGATTTTATAAAATGCAAAATACTGTTTAATTAGTACAACCGGTGCCAATGATAAAAGACATCCAAGTAAAAAACGTTTAAACCAAATGTTCATACTTTTGATTTAGGTAAGCAAACATACAATTTCGAATGATTAAGCTAAAGAAATATGTTAAGCAATTAAATTAAATGCCACCAGTTAAGAATGCAATTAATTGCACAAAAACTTTGCATTTTGTTATCTCAAAACCAGTCAAATTGATGTGGAAAAGCATTTTGAACTGTCAACCACGCTCATTAAATGCTATCACGATTTATACTCGCTTTGATTACATTTAATTAAATATTTTATTGTACGATTGAATGTGTTTATATGTACAATTGCAGAAAATAGGCAAATCATAGTGTATAAGTTGAAAAAAAATGTATGAAAAAAGTTAGCGAATGAGATAAAAGGCGAAAAAAGACGAAAATTGAAAAAAAGACAAAAATCAAAAGATTGAAGAATTTACTTCAAAAAAGAAATAAAGTGAAAAACGGAGAAAAATCGAAAAAAAAAGAAAACAAATTGTAAAAATCACAAAATGAAAATCAAATCTGAGTATTTTCCATATCCAGCCATTTGTCATTGCTATCATTTTTCAATTTGTGTTAAGTAAAATCTTCAATTGAAAAACTCACAATTTTATCAAAATCCAATTCATTTGCTTGTCATAATGATAATGTCAGTTTTAAAATGATAGCATGCTAATCTACAGATAGTGCCATCAACAAGACAATATTTCATTGTATAACCAAATTGTAGGTTAGTTTTACGTCATTTGTTGATATGATTCGGCAAATGTATGTTCGCTCAACCGAATGTGCGAATTTACCTTATTGCAATGAAGTATATACTTAACATATATTATCAAAGAGTGCACTCAATAAATTAGCATCATTCATCGATAAGAATTGCATTGGTTTTACGAAGATAAAAATGGTTGGCGCAATGATTGGAATCCCTTGTTTATACGCGGCAAATAATTATTGAATGATTTTCAATTTGATTGATTTCAATATTTAAATTCCGAAGAATAATTCGTTTTAACATACGCTTCGTTCTGAACAAACGTTTAAAAAACATTTCGTTTAGAATAGTCATTATGCTCTATACGAATATATTTTGCTCTAGACAGATGATTTGCACCAAAATGAGTGTTTCGATTAAAAAAAAATTCAAGTGATTTTCCAATGAATTTCATTTTGATGTAATTTCTTCAAATAAAATAATTCGTTTCACTTCTCAATTTGCGAAGAAGATGAAATACAAAAAAAAACAAAAAAGACAAAAAAAATGATTTGCGTTTGAAAAAGCGATAAATTTTAAAATTCAAAATGATTAATGATTGAAAATATTCTAATCCAAACTTGGCACCGAATCAATTTTTTTTTTTTTTTTTTTTTTTGGTGAAAGTCATTGCTTAGTTACGTTGTAGCTTTTTCTCATCTTCATTTTCTACTGCCCGAAAGAGCAAACATTTCAAAATATTTCCATTCACATATACACGGTATAATACTTACGCAATCGTGACATGAAGCGTCGTTGAAAATTATTTACATTTGTGGTAAGTACTAAGCTAACGGGTGCAATTTGCCTTCGGAATAGATTGAAAAATGCCATAATTTTTTTTTGTTTCTATTCACAATCACACTGTCCCTGTCCCTGTCCCTTTTTATTACACTATTATTTTAATGGCTGAATATGGCGCCGATATATGTTTATCTCTTATTTGCCTGTCATCAACTCAATTGCCCTTCTTTTTTCTCTATTTATTTTATTTCTGTCAATCGAATACAATAAAAGATGTATGCATAATTAACATTTTAAACGAGTGAAAAAAAAAGAAATGAAATTAATTTGTTTTGGAAATAATTTCCCTTTGTAATTCGATGTTGAATTGAGACAAGATCAAAATGTCACATCAGTAGCGCACACACTACAATCGGTTTAAATAAAAAAGAAACTCTAAGCATACAAAGTTATGAGAAACGTCATTGACGTCTCGTTCGCACACAATCAACAAAATTTTCATATGCCGATTGAATTGTGTGCAAAGATAGAAGATTAACTGAGTGCGTGCTAAGTGCGATTTAAACAAACATCAAAGAAAAAAATAAGTAAAACGTTTATCGAGTGGATTGACCCAATAGTTTTGGCTTGATTGTTTAGAAAAAGCAATTTGATTTTTTAAGTGAACATCATGAATTCAATTTTAATCACTGGATGTAGCCGAGGACTTGGTCTCGGTTTGGTCAAACAATTTCTCGATTCCAGTAAACCGATTAAACACATTTTTGCAACATGCCGAAATCCCGACCAAGCACAGGTAACTTAAAACATTTCTTCATTTTTTTTTTTCTTTTTTTTTTTGGCTTCATTGCCATCGTTCATTTTTTCATTTGTCATCAAATTACATCATAATCATATACAAAATGACTTCATTTCAATCCATTCCATTCCAATACATACAAATCAAAGTAATTTACGATTTTTCAACGCAGTTACCAGCGAACGAACGAACGAACGAAAAAAAAAATAAGTGAATATAACTCGTTGTCTAACCTCATCAAAAACCACCCATTGCACAGACTTCAACAAGTCGATAAATAACAAAAAAAAAAAAATTCACTTACGATTTATTGGTGCCATATCAATACTAAATTGTATGTCTTTCACAAATTCGATTTTCAATTGGATTTTACGGGAATTTTTCACAAAAAAATATTTTCTTCTTTTTTTTTTTCGTTTAAAAATTCTCTTTCGTTTTTGTGTGTTAATTCGACACTTAAGATCCAACGCCGATGTGAACTACAGTCGTTTGTTGAACAAACTCTATATAACTAACAAGAATGAAATGCCATCATATACAATTACACAGACAATCGCACACGCATACACATAGAGAGATAGAGAGAAAGAGAGAGAGAGAGGCGTTTATTCAAAAAACAGAGTGTGTACTCGATTTATGATTCGAATAAGTTCGAGAAGAATAGAAACAACATAAGTTAGAGCGTAATGACAGTCAGCGGATTTTTTTTTTTTCCAATTCAAGCGATGACGAAATTGTTGTGTTTTTACTATGAATCATATTCCCACACTATTCAATTAGAGCAACTGATTAATTTTCTCGTATTTATTTGATCGGTATCCAGTTGTGTTTCCGATATACACAGACAAATCGTAATGTTAATTCGGTGTTTTTTTTTTTCTTTCTTTGTTTTTTCTTTAAATAAAACACGATTCACACAATCAATGCCGGTGCTATGTGAATCTTGTATTCACACTATGTATATGTATGTCAAAATTTACATGGTGACATTGATACAGACAAAACGCAGTATTAGATTTCGTTCGTTTTTTTTTTTTTCGAATTTTTCATAAGAAAATTTTGTTTTATTTATGATCATCTTTTTGTTTCATTCAACAGGAACTAAGTGAATTGAAAGAAAAACACAGCAATCTGCACGTTTTTCCATTAGGTAAATAATGTTTTGTTTTATTTTTGTAATTTTTTAAAAGAATTTTTGAATTTTTTAACAAAAAAACTTGAAAAAATGCATAAAATTTGATCTAAAAATGTAAAAAAAAAAAAAAAAAAAATTGATTATTCGCAGATGTGACAAACTATTCAAGCTTTGATGCTCTAGTGAAGCAAATCGATGATATTGTTAAGGATGAAGGTCTCAATGTAGTGCTTAACAATGCTGGCATCTCTCCCAAATCAACTCGATTAAATTTCACTAAAGAAACTGATCTCATGAATACATACGAAACCAATTCCGTTGCTCCAGTTATGTTGACAAAGGTTTGAATTCTTTTTTTTTCATTTTTCTTTTAACTTGATCATTTTCCTTTGATTTTTAAATTTTGTTCACTAATTTTTACTCTTAACCATTGATTTTCCAATTCAGGCTTTTATTCCATTGTTGAAAAAAGCGTCTAAATTCAATGAAACAAATGCGATGGGTGTGCAACGTGCAACTGTAGTAAATATAAGTTCAATTCTCGGTTCAATTGGTGAAAATGCCCAAGGTGGATTATATGCATATCGTATGTCAAAGGCTGCTTTAAATATGGCAACAAAATCCATGAGCCTTGACTTGAAAAATGATCACATTTTATGCGTCGTATTGCATCCCGGATGGGTTCGAACTGATATGGGAGGACGCAATGCTAAACTTGATATTGAAACTAGCTGCAAACAAATGGTTCAAACAATTTTTAATTTAAATGAATCACAAAATGGCACATTCATTCAATATGATGGCAAATCATTACAATGGTAACTTTGTGGATGCGTCCGCATCTTAAATGGAAGTTTTTTTTTTTCTCATCGAATTGTTAACAATTTGGAAAATTTAAAATTTTAAATGTAAATAATAAAATGAAAAATATAACATATTAATTTGGAAAATATGAAATGAAAAATTTAAATGTAAAACATAATATTTAGAATGAAAATGTCAAAAATGTAGTATGAACAAAATTAAAATTCAATGTTTTAAAAATGAAATAAAAATGAAATAAATCGAGAAATATTCAATCCCTATTGAAAAGGAACCTCATTTCGAAAATTTTCAACAAAATTACCTTTGCGAGAATACTGAGAGGAAAAATGTACTAGATTTCAATTCAGTCTCATCACTGGAGTTGTCAAAAACCGCTTTATTTTTTTTTTTTGTACAAAACAATCATGAACCACTGAACATCGTCAATCATGTATCGAAAATTATTAGCCGTAATTTGTTTGTTAGTTAATTTTCCCGATATCTATGCTACGTCCGATAAATTTAATGAAGAATTATTCATAAAATCATTGCATTCCGGTCATGTTTATACATATTTCCAATTCACAACCGAGTGGTTAGTGCAAAATAAAGAGAGTTGTAAGTGCTTTGTTGAAGTGGTTTTTTTTTTTCTTTGCATTTTTTTAAAAATGAAAATGAATAATCAATGATAAATTGTTGAATTGTAGTTCATCACACTCATTTGGTGGCACGTCCGCTGGCCGAAATAGTCTCAAAATATGATTTAATGGAAATGCATGTGAGCCTAACGAATGGACTATGGCGATATGAGCATTGGGGTTATCCAGTTGGTATGATAAATTCGTATCATTACTAATTATGAACACTTTTTGAAAAAAAAAAAAAAAAAAAAATTCAATAATTGTGTACTTTTAGTCGATGCACCGCCCGGAGCCGAAGTATATGTATGGTTTAATGCAGAAAATCGAACCGATGAATACATTGATAAGCAGTGGAATGAATTGTGTGGCATTTTATCAGGATTATTTTGTGCATCATTTAGTTTTGTTGATAAATCAAACACTGTACGACCAGAATACACATTTCGTCCGACATTTTCACCGGGCACAGGCAAAGCCGGTCTAAATACAGTCGATACAAGTAAATATCGTGTTCGTTATGCGACACTACCGCGTGAAATAGTATGCACAGAAAATTTGACACCATGGAAAAAATTGTTGCCAGGCAATAAACGTGAAGGATTAAGATCACTTCTCAATTCTGGTTTCATTCATACAACAAATTATCATTCACTTGGTGTGCATGTACGTCGCCTTTCACGAGCACCATTAAAATCCGCAAAATCATTTAATGAATCACCGGAAGTGCTTGAGATTAAACAAACTGTAAATTTGGTATTCGATACGAAAATTACGACAAATTCCCGTGATTGGTCATTTCGTCGACTTTTCGGACAGGGAATGGATGGAGCCAGTGAATTGGCCGAAACTAGTAAAATTTATGTTGATGTTACCGATGTTGATTTTAAATTAACACCGGAACCATGTGAAATTATTTCATCGCAACGTGGTGGAATAACAACAAATTTAGCAGTTTATGATGCCAAAAAACGATTTAATCATCAGCTATTCTCAGTTTCGGCCATTTATCCAGAAGAAAATTCGAATACATTGTCAACGGTGAGTTTATATGCACCGCCACCACTTTATGCCAAACGATTCCTTTTGGGAATCGGTCAAGAACGTGGAAAAATTCTTACAAAAATTACAAATAATCATTGGACATCGTTGAATGTTATTCTTAATGAGAATATTCCGTGGTTTGTGCCAGTGTATTTACACACATTGACAATCACTGAGAGTGTAACGAATGCAAAAGTAATTGTACCAAATGCAATTAAATATGAACCGGGACGATTGCGAGAAAGACCATCACAGTTGGAAATTGCATTTAAAATTCCAAGCAGATGTACAGTTAATGTTGCAATTGATTTTGATTATGTATTTTTGAAATGGCTTGAATATCCACCAGATGCAAATCATGGACAATATATCGGTTCAGCAATTTTAGTTGCACAATTACCAATTGCTAGAAATTATACAGCCATTCCAATTGATGGACATTTGTTTGCTGATAGTTTTAATGCAAGTCGCTCACATGGATATTTAGTTAATATACGCACTGAATCACTTTTAATAACATTACCAACACCAGATTTTTCCATGCCATACAATGTCATTTGTTTGGCTTGCACGGTTGTTGCATTGGCATTTGGTCCAATTCATAATTTTTCAACGAAAAAACTTACGTATAGCAAATCTAAAGATGGAAAATCCGAAGAACCAAAATCAATTTTAGGCAAAATTAAAGCACTTTTATCACTTCTTAAGAAATAAATTAGAAAAACAAGTAATTTAATTCATGTGGAAATGTAATTTACTCTAGAATTTAATTGTTTTTTTTTTTTTATTTAAAAATTGAAGTGTCAACTTTGGATTTTCTTTTTTTTTTAAATCAGTTTTTTTTTTGTTTTTAAGTATTGAACAAATAGATCGGAATTTTTTATAGAAAAGCTTTACAGGAAGAATGAAGGAAAATTCGAGTTTGAAAGGGAAAAAAGTCAGATTTTTTTAACATAAATGTGTCCAATTTCGAAAAAAAAAAGAAGAAAAAATAGAGTTGAGACTCTGAAGAGTTGAGATTTTCCAAGAAAAATCGTTGATTTTCCAAGAAAAATCGTTGATTTTCCAAGAGAAATCGTTGATTTAAGAAGAACAATCGTTGATTTAAGAAGAAAAGTCGTTGATTTAAGAAGAAAAAAAGTCAAATGTTTAATTCAAACGAATAAAAATATAAAATGTTCATTTTTATTTGAAAAAAAAAAAAAAAAAAATGAAATATGCTTAAATAATGTCATTTCTTAATGTTTACAATTTAACATTTAACAGACAACATTTTAAAGTTCAAAATTATCATCATAATTTTCTTTAAATTCTAAAATTTTTTCAACTGTTTCTTCATATTCATCCTGTTCTAATCCTGTCTCTTTAAATCGATGAATTCTGGCAATTTTAACTCTTTTCGCTTCACGATGTAGACTTTCCAATGTATCGGCCAATTCATTTGAAGATTGTACGGTTGCCAATACAGGTATTGATTCAATTTTATTCGTTTTGATGCCATTCATTTCAAATTCATTAAAGAAACCGGTTGAATTCAATCGACTATCAAACATTTCAATTGGAAATGGTTTTTTTGTAATCATTGGACTTTGTAATGCTGAAACATGTGACAAACTATTATAATTACAGCATTCAAAATATAATTGAAACATTTCAGAAATACTATCACATCGATATGCGGCCATTTTACGTTGTCTTTCAATTTGCTTTTGTGATTTAGTATTTTTGAGTCGTGTATCTGGTATTCCGCGTACATTAACACATTGAACAATGCGATCGGTGCCAATTTTTGAATTAGGTGAGAGTTGTGTAAATAATTGTTTACCTTGATTTTGATCGAGACAATCAATAAGTTCATGTTCACTTGACATATGAAATGGCATTGCTAAACCAGCGGCCGTTAATTTTCTACCATAATTTGTTAAATCATTGCAAAAACTTGCCAAATGACAACTATCAATTACTTCTTTTACACGATATCGCAAACTAATTGTATCAAGATAAGTAGCCAAAATGGCAGATGTTTCATACAAATTCAATGGATCATATTGTAAATAAGGAAATGCTCGTGGTTGGGCTAAATGACGCCAACATCGGCTCATCGTCGATAAAGGCAAGATCATTGAACTATAATCAATTAAATTTCCATATGTTAATGCTGTATTAATTACACGAATTGAATCACATAGTGCTTCAGTTGCTTCGGAACCACATGAGATTTGTCGTGGTGAAAATATCGGTATTGTTAAATTAGTTTTACCATAATCATCTTGAATATGTTCTGATACTTTTAATGCAAGACCGGAAAATGCATCTGATGCATCGAATAACATTTGAAAACCTTGACAATTATTACATTCTTCAATGTACTGACGGATTCGATCAGAAAAATCATCATCGAAATAATTTTCGGACCACATTTGTCCACCCAATGAATAACAATCAAATGCAATATCATTTGATTTACTTAATGCCGGCAAAAGATTTATACTTCGCGGATGATATCGAGTGTACATAAAATCGGACCATGTTTTTGTACTATTTTGAAAATCATATTGTTTTTCTTCTACAGATTCACTTGATTTATCCAAATCTTGTTGATACTCAGGCTTTTCAATTGGTTCACCTTTTAATACTTCCAAACGATTTGGCTCCCATAGCGTGTCGGCTTCAGTGATTTTTTTCTCATTTGAATCAATCTTTTTTAATAAAGCCATTTGATCACTGTATAGTCCACCATCGGCTGGCATATGGGATAATGCACCATAGTGATCAATCATTAACAATCGAGGCGTGAATGTTACACAACCCTGTAAGTGGGGAATTGAAGAAAAAATATTTATGAAAATTGAAAAAAAAAGAGAAAAAATTGTGGAATTGTCGAAATGGAGAAAAGTGTAAAAATGATGAAACATTTTCTCTCTTTTTTTTTCCATTGAAAACTAAGACATTGGTCTTATCCAATGGACAAATGGCAAAAAATTAAAAAAATTCGAAAAAATGATTAAAATTAACATTAAAAGAAAAAGAAAATGAGAAAAACCGGCGAAAATTGCAATAAAAAGAAGAATTCAGTATTTCGAACTGAAATTACCTGTTGATTAACACCTTCCCGAAATAAAATATCATTGCTCACTTCTGATGTGGCACCATTTGGATCGTAACAAAATGCCGATTCCTATTGAATTGCATATTAAACAAAAAAATGGTCATTAAAAATCATTTCTGTTGCTCATTTTTGCTCTTTGCTAAAAATTGACAATTTTTCGAATGTTCTTGAAAGTTATATAGAATCAAGAGTGCATTGCTCAGCAGAAAAAAAATGAAAAATCATAAAAAATTTATCACAAAAAAATTTCAAGCGTTAAATTTCATATTGTAAATTGAAAAAGAATCATCGGATAAAATGAGTCGTAATAAGTCGTGTATTTTTTAACTTACTTGAATGTTCCACCAATGTGTACCAACATAATTCGAATAGTTTCCAATTTGAAATGTGATTACTTCACGTGTAAATGCCATTATATACAAAAATAATTGAAATCACAATCGCAATACAAATTATTATTTAAATATACAAAATTGTTGAAACAAAACCAGTGTAACAAATGACGCACGTGAATATTAAACTGTGTAGGCTGTAAACAAAGCTAAATATGACATTTCTGTTGTTACCAACTTCAGTTGCAATCAATAAATTGAACGTTATTTTGTATTATTTTGACATCTAAGTCCTTCACCAAACACATAACATAGATTAGAGTAGAACTCATATAAGTAAAAACATTACAATATTTAATCCAAATTATAAACATGTAAGTAATTTGTGTAAATATTTTATGTCTTTAATATTTTCCTGCGTATTTATTTCGATAAAATGGAAATGTTTTTGGAATTGTAATTTTCCTCAAAAAGAAATCCTTTACTAGATTCTAAACATTTTCACATTCAAAGTTACCTTATGTCTCGTTTAACTAATGAAAAAAAAAAATACAAACGTAATTTCTCTTTCAGTATGGATGATTCTCAATTCAACGATATCTTTAGTGACCTGGAATGTGATGAAATTGAAACAAAGTTCAACAAAGCATGTGATTATTTGCAGCAATTAGTGAATCAATTAGATGCAAATCAGCTGCTAAAATTTTATGGCCTATATAAACAAGCGACAGTTGGACCATGTAATACGGCAAAACCGGGCATTTTTAGTATGAATGCACGTGCCAAATGGAATGCATGGAACGAATTGGGTACGATGAATAAGGAATTGGCAATGAAATCATACATTTCAAAATTGGATGAAATTGAACCGGATTGGAATCAACATGATCCATCGAATAAAAAAGTAAAAAAATCCGCATGGGTTTCAGTATCAATGCCAATGACTGATACTAATGATGAGCATAAAGGTGAAAAAACTTTAATTGATCATGCAAAAGAGGGAAACATCGATGAAATTTTATCCATTTTTACAAGTAAAATAACAATCGAACAACATGAAAAACCAATGCATTTACCAATCAACGATTATGATACAGACGGTTTGGGTGCCATTCATTGGGCTGCCGATCGTGGTCATCATGAAATTTTGGATATTCTATTGAAAAATGGTGCCAATGTTAATCTCATTGATAAAGATTCTGGACAAACTGCATTACATTATGCAATTAGTTGCAGTCATATTGAATGTATAAAAATTCTTTTACATCATGGCGCAAATCCACATATTACCGATTCAGATGATTTAACATGTATTGATTTGGCCAACGAATCTGATGATCCAAATGTTATCGAATTATTAAAAACTTAAATAAATGAGATTTTATGCCCAAAATTAATTTTTAATGATTGTTTTCATTATTAATCGTCTTTTCAACAGCAATTTTTTAGAGAATTTTTCAGAAATTTGCGTTTTTTTTCGAGAAATTTTAATTTTTCTTCAGGAAATGAATTTTGGAATAAAATTCAAAATTATTTCATGAAGTTTTGTGCATTTTTTCAAAACATCTTTCAAAACTATTGAAAAATTTCATTTAAAATGATTTCAAAATCCATTAAAAAGTATTACTCATTATTATCGTTAATCAATTGCGTTCAAAGTATAACACTGAAAACGTTCAATTCATTTGCATGAACGTTTTTTTCCCCTCATTTCACTGTAAAATGTGAAATTTTCACATTCGACTACACTGACATTAGATTGACACGACGTTGACTTTGACAGAAAAACACTGAGCAGACACAAAAGCCAATATATTACGTGTTTACACACTTTTTTTTTCCATCATTCACTTTATTTGTATAATTCCATGTCTAACTTGCGAAATAAATCAAATAACAAGCTAGACAGTGATTATAACAAGTAAAAATAGTTAAAAGTGTGGAATGTCATCGTTTAAATGGCGTTTGGTGAAAAAATTGCAGTGAAAAAATTCTAAATATTTTCTATATTGACCAATTGTTGAAAAAGTGGATAAAAAAAAAAAAAAAAAAAATTTGTGTGTATATCATTTTCTCCGTCTTAAAATTATCAGTAAATGTGTTCTTATCTGGAAAAAATACGAAATTTCGCGAAATTTATTTTATTTCTGACGTAAATGCACTAAAATGTTATAATTCATTGTTATTTAGCACAAAATAAAACGAACAACATTCTGGGCGTAGTTTCTACCTCATTTGTTAAATAATTGATTTAATGTCAATAAATTATCTAGATAGTGTGCATACGTGTAAAAAAATTTGCACAGCATTTATTATTTAAACAATGTTGTATGCAAATTACAAACAACGTTAATACACGGAATACGATCGTAGAATGCTGTTAAAAACAAATATCAATAAACATAAATTATTTTTATTTTTTTTTTTGTATTTTCAAATAATTGTGAGTGAATTTTAATCCACAGTGGAAATGAGTTGGTTCGATGCCACCGGTATAGCCAGTTTGGCAAAAAATGCATTGAAAGAAGCACAAAAAACCATCGATAAAGCATTAGATATTAAGGAAGATGAAGATGATGATGGAAATGCTAGTGATTTAAAATCATCCAGTTCAACGTCATCATTGAGTGTGAAATCAGGTGAAAAAAATTCACCAGACACCTCATCAGACTCATCATCAGAGAAAAGTGATAATTTAAAAGTGATAAAACAATCGATTAGTAATCCAATTTTATCAACGGTTGCCACAGCCACATCGGCAAGTAATTTATGGGGATCATTTACAGGTTCTTTTTTCGATGTAGCCAATGAAAATAATACAAGTGGTAAAGCAGCCGTAACTATTGCTCCAACCAGTCGAAGTGAATCACGATTGATTTCCAGCAAAACAGAGGATAAATCACAAAATATCAACATATCAGGTCGAACAAGTTCGGCTTCTGAATCCGTTGAATTGATTAGCTCACCGATGACGCCATCATCAGATATAACATCACCATCTACAAGTAAGATTGAAATAAAATTTCGTATTTTAAAACAATTGAAAGAAGAAAATATTTTTTTTTTCATTTTAGATTGTCAACAATCTTCATCACCGTCAATTATAACACTTCAACATTCCCACATAACGTCTGAATCAATTGAAGTGCTAAAGGACAAAGATAGCACATCAAGTGAAATCCAATCACCTGATTCAGTCATATCAACAGCTCCAGTGGCAACATCGGCTAGTTGCACTTCAATTTCGGATAGTGTTGAATTGATCGATGCAAGTCCGGCAACATTCAATATAACATCATCAAGTACGGATGAATTATCACTTCGTGATACATTTCAACAGCAAGACGATGAAGATGAATCAATGTCACATTCGTACAATACTGTGTCAGAGAGTACGGCAACCATTTTAGATTCACAAACATGTGGAAAAGTTTTACAGCAAAAAACACCAAATCGAAATAGTTTAACATTAACTTTACCGACCGTAGTTGAACCGCCAATGGATATAAAAGATGATGAAAATCTTGAATTACCATCAAAATCATCTGGTTCAACGATATTAGATAAATCATTGGAAGTGCTCGATATTCAAACAATTTCCGATTCAACACAGAGTTTTGAAGATGTTCAACAGATTTTATTGGACGAAGTGGATAAAGCAGTGCCAAAAATTGATGAAAAAAATTTAGCAAATTTGTCACCAAACAGTATTGAAGAGAAAAACGTCATTGAATCGCGTGGAACAACAACAAGTGATCATAATTCGGGTCATACATCAGCTGATGAAATAGAAACAGCAACATCATCGGATATTGAAATAATTTCCGGTCCAAATGGTGATTCAAGTAGTCATACAAGTAGTGTTGCTGGTATTGTAATTGCTTGTAAATCATCTAAATTGCCAGCACATTCGCAGTATGTTGTATTTGGTGGCAAAAAAAAAGGTCATTATCGTGAATTATCTGAAACATCAACATATTCCATGCATAGTGAAAGTGGTAGCGATGGTTGTTCACATTCAGAATATGAAAAACTTTCACAAAAAATCAGCGAATTAACCGAAGTAATTGAAAATCGTGAATGTAAACTTGTTCAATTGGGACGTGAAAATGCTCAATTGCATGAACAAAATGCTGAATTAAATAGTAAACTTGATGCATTGCAATTGCAAATTGATTCACAAGGCATGAATACTGATGATTATACACAACGAATGTCAGCACTTGAACGAAAATTCCAACAAACATTACGTGAACGTGATACATTGCGTATTGATTTAAAAAATATTCAAGCAAATTTTAGCAAAAGCATTTCCAAAGATGATATTGATAAAATAGTTAAAGAAAAAGACACAATGATTGAAGAATTAAAAATTGAAGGTGAAAAATTGTCAAAGCAAATTCTTCAGCATTCGACAATAACGAAAAAATTACGTGCAAAAGAAAAAGAACGTGATTTACAATTGAAAAGACAATCTGAGCAAATTGATGAGTTAACGCTTGAATTGGAACGTGTAAAAAAGTCATTGTCGGCCAAAGAGGAAGTAGAAAAAAGTCAAATTCAAGCCATTCACAAATTAACATCGGAAAAGCAAAAATTAATCAAAGAAGTGGCTCAATTAAAAAGTGATTTGGATGATACAACACAACGATTGAATACCGTTCAAACATCATTTGATGCAGCACGTAAAGAATTGACCGATAAACAACAGGAACATTATTCATTGGAGAAAAAAGCAAAAAATTTAGTCACTTTACAAACCGAACAACAAACATTACAACAACAAAATCAACAATTAACCACTGAAATTGATTCATTGCGAGAAAAAATGAAACAAGATGCAATTCAACAAGCTGATCAAATTAAGAAATTGCGACAAGAGAATAACATATTAGTTCGACGATTGGAAGAAATTGAACAAAGATCAGAAGATCAAGCGCACGCAATAACTGAAGCAACAATTCCACTTGTTAAACAAAGTCAAAGTCTTCAGGCTACATTAAATACACGAACCATTGCTTGGGAAAAACAAGAAATGAATCTTTTAAAGAAAATCGAAACACTTGAAAAACAATTGTCAAATGTATCAATCAATGAACAATCGGCAAATGAACAAAGCGATCAATTAAATGCGCGAATACAAAATTTAGAAGAATCATTATCAAAAGCATTGTTAAGAAGCGAACAATCGGCTGCCACACTTCAACAAAAACAAATGGAATTGGAACTTATTCAAAATGATTTTAAACAAAAACAATCAACACATGAAAATGAAATTCAAACTTATCAACAGAAAATTAACGAATTGAATATGCATATTGAACATTTGGAAAAACAATTAAAAGGAAATCATGAAAAAGAACAGCAATTTTCTTTAACCGGACAAAAGCCGAAATTAATGAGAAAAATTAGTTCCGTTGAATTTGCCGAAAATAGCATTGAATATAGCAATGAAAGTGATCAAAGCGATGATCAAGAATTAAATCGAATTGTGAATAATAGTTCGCCCGTTTATAGTGTCGGTAAAATTTCAGCCAATGATTCTGCTTGGCAATTGGTAAGCATTTTAAAGTTTTTCTCAAATTTTTCATTTAAAATTTAAAAATATTTTTTTTTTTCTTAAATTTCGTTTTCTTTTGTTCGTAAATTTCACATTTTCCTTAATTTCTCATTTTTCTTCGATATTTTCACCGAATCTTCTACAATAATTTGTAATTTCACGATTTTCATTGTTCTTTCTTCTTTCTTCTTTTTTCATTTCACATTCTTATTTCAGGACGATTTAGATTCCGTGTCAACGATAGGAAATCAACAGCGAACACCAACAAATTCAATGTACGGTTCGGTACCATTGGCATTTGCTGGTGGATCGGCGCTAATTGAAACACTTCAATCAAGTTTAAAGCAACGAGACGGTGAAAATCATCAACTTCAATGGGAATTATCACGTTTACAATCGGAGCGAAATTTTTTGCTATCGGAAGTATCAACGTTGACATCACAGTTGGAAGGCGTAAGTCTTTTAATCGATAAAAATTCGAACAAAATTCGTATTAATTTCATTTTTTTTTTTTCACTTTGTTTCAGATCAAAGATAAATTGGAAACTCATGATTCAGTTGTGAGTCAGTTTGCACAGTTGCAAGAACAGTATGACGCAATATTGCAAATGTACGGTGAAAAAGTAGAAGAAACCGAAGAGTTGCAATTGGATTTGCAGGATGTAAAAGATATGTACAGAGCACAAATTGATGACTTATTGCTACAGCAACGTCAATTACAACAAAAACTTCTTGATGAACAGCAAAAAACCAACGATAATAAATAATGATGCAACATAAATTCCGGAATGAAAGTCTATATTTCGACGAAAATAACGGTGCTAGTGGAGAAATTTACATGAAAAGGGAAAGAGAGAGAGAGAGGGAGAGGGAGAGGAAGAGGGAGAGGGAGAGGGAGAGGGAGAGGGAGAGAGAAAGAGAGAGAGAGAGGGGGAGGGAGAGAGACAGAGAGAAAAAAAAAGAAAATCACAAAACGAGGGGAATATGGGTTTGACATTCGAATATGTGCCCACGGCACTTTCCAGATACAATACAAAATATTATTTTGTTATCATTTCTCAATGTTTTTCATTTCCAGAAATGTCGTATTTTGTTTTTAGGTCATTTTCAATAAGATTTATTTTAGGAAAAATGGATGGAAAAATATCAAATTTCATGTCAATTTTGGATATGCCAGTTCTTTTTATAGCATATGGTTTTGCTGATAATATGTACGAATTGTATTTAAAACTTGTTATTTATGTAATCGAATGCAAGCCGTAATCGTATTATTAAATTGTATTTTAAAGAAAAAACAAAAGAAAATAAAATTGAAAAAGGAAAAAAAATATATATGCAAAGATTGAGTTATTTTACTGATTGAGTCATTTCTTCGTGAGTCTACTTACTTCTTTTGCTTTGATGAATTTTTCTTTCAACGTTTTTTTTTTTTTTTTTCATTCAACGACCCCTTATTTTGACATCTCCTTTTCTCGACGTCTTCTTCTCTCACCTTTTTTTTCTCTCGATGTCTTTTTTTCCAGACGTCTCCTTCTTCTTTTATCGCAAAATTCCCATTTTTTTCTGGATTGGTTTTCACTTAACATACCTGGATGGCTTATTTTTCCATCATACTCATTTCTTTGTTCCATAAACGAAAGAAAAGACCATGCTGTGAAGACAATGTTTCAAATAAAACACGATTGATGTTCATGATATCCAATTTATCTTTATTGAATGTATAATGGTAATGTTTGTCATTTGTTATGGGTTCAGAGTGTAACTTAAAAGCCGATTAAAATGATTTGTCAACATTGATTTTGAACTGCCAAAAGATTGTTCAAAATAAAATTTAAAAAAAATTAAGATAAATTCAGTTACAATGTGTTCAACTTAAAATCCAGTGGAAATAAAACAAAAAAAAAAAAAAAATGGATTTTGAATGAGATGATATAATTACAAGGAAAATAATTTTTCATATATTTTTTTTCTTTTTAATTTCAAAACATTGATTAAAATGAGTGTTAATTAGGAGTTTTAATTTCAATACAAAGTTGATTCATAATTTAATCAAAATGTCTGCAAATGATGTTAGACGTACAGAATACTTTAGAAAAGTGAATCGACTCAACAGACTATTTCAATGAAAAAAAAAATTTAATTTTCAGCATTTTTAAAGGAAATTCAACTGTGTTTTTCTGACCGAAAATTAGTTTTTGAAAATTGTTCTGATTTTATATATGAATTGCAATGAATAATACAGACTGGATAATATTAAATGATTTGAAATATGTTTTGTTTTGTTTGCTGCTTGCGTTACATAATGAAATTTGTTTATGCTTTTTTTTTTTTATTGTTATTGCTGTTGTTGTTGTGTTTAAATGATGTTGAATTTGAAACGAATACACAAACGCGAATTTGATGCCACGAATTACATCAAAATGAGCCGAACGATGCTTGACCGGAATCGGCTTGCTTCCTTGTAATCTATATTGTTGTAGTTTGCTAGTTGCCAACGCGAATATCTTTCCATCTAATCACCTGAATCTATTATGGATCTTATGCTTGTTGAATAGCTTTTACTTAAACTATTGTTGTTTTGTTGTTGTTTTTTACTGTTGTTTGATTTGGCTGCATTTGTATTATATGGCCAATTTGGCGTAGATGCGAAAATGCGCTTCGATGACAACGTCACAAACGTCGTTAAACATTTATTTATCAAAAGAAATGTGACAACACATTTCAAATTTCGATCATATGTGAATCGAAATCGAAATTGCGTATTTTTTTTTTTTTTCTTTTTTTTTTTTTGATTTTCCTTTTGATTTTCACAAGTTTCGTAGTTCACAAAGTTATTTCAATATGGGTGTATTGATGAACTTGATGGTATTTGTTCTGTTCACACCCATGGCGTCCATCCTTCGTATAGAACAGCCAAATTATTTGGATCCATTGCTTCGCGTATCATCCAATCAACTTGTTCGGCAGTTGAATAACGTCGTGTTGGATCCGGATCACGACCTTCTAATTTCATGCGAATACGACGCCATACAGACACCGCATATGCATTACGTTTTTGTTCCATTCCTAATTTTTAAGTGAGAAAATGGGGAAAAAATGTGAAAAAATTGAAAAAATTGAAAAACAAAAAAAAAATAACAAATGAAAATTATCGCAAAAATTGAAAAAAAAAATTGTAAAATTCAAAAAATGCAAAAAAATTACCTTTTTGTGTCTTAGATTTTGATGGGCTATTTGGTCGACTGATAACACAATCCTGTTGTTGAATTTGAGCAATAGCTAAAGGCGATGGAATTTTATCGATTTCTGTCAATAAATTACCAACATTAATCAAATTATTGAAAATATCTTTCAACGTATTGATTAATTGAGCAGTTTGATTGACCGTAACATTGACGAGTTCTTTTGTGAAATCTTTGCTTAAAATATGCCCTTGTAGTTCAGCAATAGTTTCCTTCATTAAATTATGCTTTTCCACATAATCGCTCAATATGAATTTTTTATCTTCATCGACAAAGCGATAAATTGCATTAACTAAATTTAAAATTTTCGGTGCGATACGATTATGTGTTGCCAATAATGTACGCATACGATATGCAGATGATTGTAATTCATCTTGTGAATCGACAATTTCCCGTTCAATTTTTGAAATATCTTGTTGTACTTGATTTACCATTTCATCAATAAGAACAGCAACATTGTTTAACCACATTCGATCGATTGGTCCCTCTGGATCGAGCATTTCAATAAGCGCCACTTCAACTGGTGTCACAATATTTGTACATGTTTGTGCAATCGTACAGCATTTTTCCCATCGTGATACCAATGTCAAAAACTTTTGATCTTCATCCAATGCTTCGGTCGTTGACACACGAAGTTTTTCGTATTGTAAAATGGCAAAACTTTCTTTCAAAGTTGCGGTAGCCAACATACCAATTTGTTCAATATGATTTTGTCGGGTTGAAATTGTGTTCACAAACTCATTCATCAAATCGACAAGCTGAGGATTTGCTCCGGCTGCCCATTTCAATCGTTGATTTATGGCTGTTGTTAATACAGATAGTTCGTCCTTTTGCCGTTGTATGGTTGATTGAAGAGCGGTTAAAGTTTTTGTAGTTTCATCCAATTGCAATAAAATTGTGGCCCGATTTCGTGTTGGTATGATTGTAAATCCAGTTTGTTTAGTTAATGCTTCCTCATACATCCAAAAATGTGCGGTTAAAATCAATTGTGAACGTAAAAGTGTACTTTGTTTGCATGTTATTTGATTTTGTATATTTTGAATTGTACACAATTTACGCCATGCTGAATCTAAATTTGAACACAATGTTGTTGCTTGTGTGAGCATCATTTTTGGTAATTTTTCATTACGAATATATTTATCAACTGATTTACGACACAATTCTTCCATGGAAACAATATTTTGGGCGCCCACATCGACCAAATTTATTTCGAGTTCCACATCGACATTAATACCATGTAATAAATCGCATAAAATCACTGTCACACAATATGATTGCAAGCCAAACATTTTACGCCACACAAAATCCGTTAAATATTTCCGCAATGGACGACATAGCTGATTATCATCATAAACTGAACTCATTCCGGCCGCTTTAAATGAACATGCCATTTGCAATATCATTGTGAAAAATTCAACCATCGCTTCGAGTTTTTTGATGAAAAAGATTTCCTTCAATACTGCACGACTCTCTGGGCGCAATACCGTTGACTGTTGACAAGAGAGAGAAAAGAAGAAGATAAATTTTTGAGTGAAAAATTGGAAAGGGGAAGGATGGAAAATGTGGAAAAAAAGTGAAAAATGAGAAAAACAGAGAGTGATAGGAAAAGATAAGGAGACAGCGGGAGAGAAATGTGGGAAAGAAGAAGGGAGAGAGAGAAGATGGAAGAAAGATTGGGAAAACAGAAAGAGAGGGAGAGGGAGAGAGAGAGAGAGAGAGAGAAAGAGAGAAAGAGAGAAAGAGAGAAAGAGAAAGAGAAAGAGAAAGAGAGAAAGAGAAAGAGAAAGAGAGAAAGAGAAAGAGAAAGAGAGAAATGGAAAGAAAAAAAACGAAAAGCGAAAAATTGTGAAAAAAAAAAATCGTTTAGAAATGAATAACAACATTGAAGAATGCGAAAAAAAAATCTCAACAAAAATGTTTATGTTGTCAGAATTTAAAATGGTCCATAAAAATTCAATCGAAAAAAATTTGTATTCGAAGCATGTAAACATGCATCTAAAAACACTTGAATACCAAGGAGTAAGAAGATCAAAATTTGCATAAAACATTTGAACGATGGCAAAAAAGAAAATAACAAAATGTGTGTTAATATTACATACCGCTAACTGAATGGAATTTTTGATTTGGTCAATTTTCCGTTGATCATCCAATAGATTAAGTTTTTGCAGGCAATCGATTAATCGGTCATATTCATCGTCAAGTTTTTCAAATAATCCATTGATCCGTAAAAATAGTTTTGAACCAAATTCATTTGACCCAGTTTGTTGCATTTGTTGTTTTAATGCATCTAATTTTTGTCGTAAAATGCAAACATCAGCTGTGGCTTGTAGTGTAGCCACATCAGCATTTGATCCATGTCTTAAACGTAGATATAAATTTCTCAATAATTCTGGAATTGATTGTAAACTTTCTTGCAAATTGGATAATTCTGAAATCATATCTAAAATGCTTTGTTTTTCGCTAATAATTCCATACAAAACATCATTAAGAATGCTCAATGAAAATTGTTCATTAAATTCCCTTAAATTCTCATGAATATTTTGTATTTCACGTAAACATTGTGCGGCCGCAATAAATTGTTCAGTTAATGTATTTGTTGCATGATCACGATGTGCTTTTTCAATGATTGATGCCATTTCGCACATAATTGCCGAATGTGCATACAATTCATCAAGTACCCAATTTCCATTGAATGTTAAATCAACCATATTGTCACCGGAACTGGCGGCCGCATTTTCCATCATTAAAAGCCGTTTATTTAAATCGCATAAAATTGTTATCGTAACACAATGCAATGCAAGCACATTAAATTTCTTTTCAGTTGACAATATGTTTTGCTCTTGGAAAAAGATTCGTATTGAATTGCGTGCATCTTCAAATAAATTTGTATATTGCATCATATTCACCGTTGATGAATGTCCATCCGAATTATGATCCGTTTCAACATTTAAACGTTCCAATAATTTTTGTAATTTAAATTCACCATCGCGTATGGTTGTTTGTAGCGAATATGAAAATGTAATTACCTGTTGTATGGGCACTTTATTGATAGCATTTTTACCAATGGTCATTTGAAATTGCCCAATAATATCATGACAATCTAAAATTGTTTGATGTTCAGCTAAATATTTACACCATTCAGCATATTTTGTAAAACGATGCTGTGCATGCACTGATTTTGGATGATAACGTGTTATTGCACCATATTCGATTAATGTTTCTAATGATTGTTGAATTGTTGCAATTTGTTTTGTTACCAATACATCAAGGCCCGAATTTAATTGACAGCTTTGTAAATAAATTGGTTTTTGTGCTGAATTATCAAGAAAATCTTTTACCAATTCATATGCATGATTTGGTGATAAAATTTTTAATGATGCAACCAATTCATTTAATTCACTTGCATATTCGGCCATTTTATTTGTTTCAATTGATTGTAAACAATTGTAATAATCTATCATTTGTTTTGTACAAATTGACATTCGATCCAATAATGCTTGGCGACAATTATCGCATTCATCTTTTTTCTGTTTGTAACTATTGTATCGTTGTGCAAGTGTGCTTAATGGATGACTACCCAATGCTGAATCAAGCGCACCAGCTTCAGACACCATTGCTGCTTGTTTGGCCAACAATAATCGATTTTGTTCCAATGATTGCAAGCGTTGACGTTGTTGTTGCAAGTTTAGCAAATATGATTGCACTTGCTTTAATTGATTGAAGAAACCATCTCTGTTATTTTTGGGTGAATGAAAAAGAGAAAAAGAGAAAAGTTTTTTAATGAAAAATGAACAGTCACAAGAAAATTGATAACAATATTTTCACACTCTGATTGCTTAAATCTTAAATTCAATTTGGATTTAGAGGAAATTGTTTACATTTATAATGGTAAGTTTTAATATGTTTCTTATTTACTGATAAATTGTTTACTATTTTACTGAATGCACAATGGAATAATCCGATGAAAATTGTTGATAGAAATTGTAGAGCGGAGACTCAAAACGTGCAATCAAAGTGACTAAATGTATGTTTTATAAACATCAAGTGTTCATAAGTGATGAAATATATAAACTTGATCGATGCTTTAAATAGTTAAATGAAAAATGATAACGGAAAATTATCCAACAAAATAATTGAATGTGCTTATCAAAATCCACCATGCTGAAGCATCGACCATTTTTTTATTTCCGTCGTGGTTATTCTCGTCCTTTTAAGCAATAATACAGTTCAAATGCTACTGAATATATCTTCTTTTTTTTTCTGCTTAAATCAACAAACAATGCATTTTACACAATAGCAATCCAACCAAATGTTACAAAATGACATAAAACATGTTTCCGTTGCAGTCAGACATTTTACGGAATCTCATAAGTTGTTATTTCCTGTACAAACAATGAAAGAAACGAGTAAACAAGCAAAAGCATGAGGAAAAGTGAGAGTGAGAATGAGAATAAGAGACAGAGAGGGGAGGGGGGGGGGGGGGGGAGAGAGAGAGAGCGAGAGAGAGAGAGAGAGCGAGAGAGAGAGAGCGAGAGCGAGAGAGCGAGAGAGCGAGCGAGAGAGAGGAGAGAGAGAGCAAGAGCGAGAGAGAGAGCAAGAGAGAGAGAGGAGAGAGAGCTAGAGAGAGAGAGTGAGAGAGAGAAGAGAGAAAAAGAGCATATAAAAAAAGAGAGAGCATGCGAGATAAAGAAAGAGAAGGATTGCGATGATTATGTATTTGTACCTCATTTAAAATAACGAAACCAACAAAATGACATTTCATTTGTGCAACGAAATAATAATAAAACATTTCAATGCTTATTCCACTCGAAAAAGCACACAAATCCTTGTTAACTTGCTCTCTCTCTCTGTGTGTGGATCCAGCAAAGAAAAATGCATTGCAATGATACCAAAGTATTTCAAAGCGATGATAGACAAAAACGACGACTGAGTAAATGGCTGTAAGCAACGTTGTAAATGTTGTAGCAAAGTTTTATCGATGCTGAAGACAAGTAAGCAGAGCGAGGGAAGGGAAAATAAGTTAGAGAGAAAGAGAGAGAGAGAGAGAGAGAGAGAGAGAGAGAGAGAGAGAGATGCAGAGAGTTATATTCGTAGTACGCCGTTCTCTTATTTAAATCGTTATTGCATTTGTGTTGCGATTTAAACAAATAAAAACCGTTGAATTTTGTTTAAATGAATTCGCAACATATAACCAAATTGCTTCGGGCTGATGGTTAATAACAATGTGTGCTTTTTTTTGCGGTTTTATTCCAAAAATGAACTTGGGAGCTTATTATATTCTCTCTTTGGCTTTGCTGTTTGTTTTCATATTTTTTTTTTCTTCTTTTAGTTTTTCATTTAACAAAATCTGAATTATTCCAGTTAATGGTATCGAAAATGCAGAAAACATGGTGAATTTTGCCTAGTTACGTTAATTAGGTTGGTTGCCAAGTCAGTGAAAATTTGAAAAAAAAAAAAAAAAAAAAAAAAATTCCGTAGAAAATAAAAATGATGAAATTTGTTCGTATTTTGTTAAAATGTGAATTCATCTAATGGAAGTCAGACTAGCTGTGTAATGATCCAAATGTACTGAAATTGAGCTAACATGACCTTTCCCCATTTGGATTGTAGTTCGTGCGAGAAAAACATTCTTTTAATTTTATGAAAGCGAAACGTGATAGAAGTAGAATATGTATTCACTCTTCACATCCATAAAGAATATATACGTTTCATTTTTGTTTCAGTTAAAAGAAATATCAAGAAAAACTGACCTATTTTGCAACCAGTCCGGTTTTAGTTCAGTAAATTGTATGATAAGTGTATCTCGTGTAAATTCATCTTGCATTTGTTTTCTGGCTGTTTCAATGCCAAAAGCCATTTCAGTGGCACCAATTGCAGTGTGACGATCCTTTTCAACCATTTGACGATGTCGATTTGTTGTTTCATTTGCGCCACCACCAATTGTGTCTTCAGCAACGGCCCAATCAACCAGTGGATCATATACAAACGCTTCCAGTAGTGTTAATAATGTTTCTCGACCCTTTTTAAGTGTTTTTAGGACATGTTCACATGCCAGCCGAAACGTACCCTGCATTGAAATAAGAGCAAAAAAGAAGAAAAAAAAAAACATTTGTTACAATTGACGTTGCAAGATGAACCTTTCTTAGAATTATAACGCACACATAAAGCTATTTTTAAGTCTATTTCGTCGACGAATCGTCTAAGTCAGAGACACATGCACATATACACACTTGAAAATACTGTTGAGAAAACAATTTCATTATTGGAATGTCTATCTGATTCGATTTATGTCTCAAGTCATGTGTCCGTCAGCCGTCTTTAATTACATACCATTTCGTGTGTCATTGACATCGATAACGATATGAGTGCATTGCATTGCGCGTAAAGTAAATTTAAGCTCATTGTAAACTTTGTCTCGTAACATATTGACAGAAAAAGTGAAAAAAAAAAAAAAAATTTCTCTCAAACGGGAATATCATTTTTGGCTGTGAGAATTTGATGTGGTTTCAACACATCGTTGAACCCAATCAATGTCAAATATGTATTCTCTGGATAGTAACTTTATCAAATAAAAGTAAAACATTTGAGTAGATAAAATGTGTTTTATGTTTCACATTTATCGGTCGTTGTCAATGTTGAACCGTTTTATTTTAATTTTCTCCTGTTTTGGCTCAATTTTCTCGAGTGAATTAAAGATGCTTTAATAATTTCAACTGTTTGCACGTTGAAAGCGATGTAAATAATACGAAAATTGTCAAAAAAGATGAAACGTTTTACAAGAGAGAGGGTGAATTGCCGAAATTTATTGAAAGAATAAAAAGAGATGAAAACAATTATATTATGAATAGAATGAAAAGATTCAAAAGATTCAAAATGAGTGAAACCAAAAAACATGAAAAGAGCAAAACTAGAGCCAAAGGAAAATATGCCGGAAGATATGAGGGGTAGCAAACATATCACGACACATTCAAAGAAAAAAAAAAGAATAAATAATAATTCGTTTGGTGATGGAAAAACAAACAAAAGTATGTTTTTTGCCAGTTTCATACGAGTATTTACATTGTGTTTTTCGTTTAGCACGATGTTTGTTTGATAAATATTTGATTGAAATTCTGTTATTTACTGGTCCCAACAGTTCAAATGTCACCATGATGAAAAAGTCTAGATCTATATTTAATGTGATATAAAGAAATTCCCATTTAGTAGTGTTATAAATTCGACCAAAGTCGATGTTCTCTGAAGTGTTATAGCAACCGATGCTCGTGGAAAATGTTCCATTTGATGTTTTGAACGCACAACAAAGAACGCATATAGACGTAGCGAGAAAATGTCTCTTTAACCTAATTCACTTGAAAACTATATGGGAATAAAAATTTGGGAATTAATTACAGAATGTGGTAGGAAAAAAAAGAAAATATTTTTTTTTACTTTTTTTGTAAAGGAAAATAATTTTTTTTTTTTAACATGTGAATAGATTTTGAAAGCTTTCATGCGAACAGGTATGCAAGCGTTCAAGGCCATTTGAACAAACAGAGACAACATGGCGTGTAGCCTATATCGACTCTTAACATCAAATGCATGCACAGTATTTCCATTTATTATAGAATTTAACAAAAAAATACGAGAGCAATAACGAATTAAACGAATCTGGATGGACATAAAGTATGACAAATTCTTGCTGACAACCAATTACATTAGCACATCAGTCGATGTTGTTATTGCGCAATGAACAAAATATGCATTTCGGAATGCAGAAAATACTTTGCTTAATAGGATTGTTAGCTAACCGGAACGATTTGAATGCTATTCTAAAGAGGAGGAAGGAGGTGGTGAATGAAGGTGGAGGAAAATGGGAAGAGATAAAAAGAGAAAAAATACGAAGAATAGAGAGTGAAAGATAAAGGAAGGGAGAGAAAGAGAGAGTGAGAGAGAGAAAGAAAGGAAAAAAGAAAGAAAGAAAGAAAGAGAGAAAGAGAGAGGGAGAGAGAGAAAGAGGAAGAAAAAGAGAAAGAGAAAGAGAGAGAGAGAGAGAGAGGGAGAGAGAGAGAGAGAGAGAGAGAGAGAGAGAGAGAGAGAGAGAGAGAGAGAGAGAGAGAGAGAAGGAGAGAGAGAGAGAGAGAGAGAGAGAGAGAGAGAGAGGGAGAGGGAGAGAGAGAGAGAGAGAAAGAAACAATGAAAGAAATAATGAAAGAAAGTGGGAGAGAAAAAGGCGACGAGAGAAGGAAGAAAAAGGAGAAGTAGAGTCCAAAGAAGAGGAAGAAAAATGAACAAAAAAAGAAGAAGACCAAGCAGGCCAAAAAGGAAAGAATGCGAGCTAAAGAAGCAAAACGGGTGCAGTATAAGAGAAGTAAGAAAACGAAGTGAAAACGAACGTTCAATATTGCAAAAATATTCCATATTCAATATGAGAAAATGTCAAGTGCGATTAAGAAAAGCTGAAGAAAAATCGGATCATTTTTAATATCAATGAATGGAGGTGGGTGCATCACCATCATAATCATATGAGACGTTGTGAGAGTGCTCATCACAAAACATCGCATTTTATGAAGCAATTCAATGATACGTGTCAATCATGTTAATGTGTGGTAATTTCAATCCATGCATTATATATATATATATTTCGTATTAAGCGACGGCAGCAATGGCAGTGACAGCACGAGCTCATGAATGTATGAAATGAAGATAATCTGGTGAATGGCGAGTGAAAAAAAAATCTGAGTGAATTGCGAAAAGTAATCAAATCTTTTGGATATTGGACGTAAAGCTAAATGGATGAAAAAAAAAAAAAAACAACAACTAGTTCAACACGGGCAACAGTACACGTGCCACATCTTTCTCGGTGGCAAGGGAAAAATTCCAGAAAAAAAGCTCTCCATCTTGGACACTATTAATGAAATTAGTTGATTTACGTGCAAAAAAAAAGCTTTTTGTTTTCGTTTCGTCTATAAATATTATTTACATTTCGCCTAAACTTGACCATGAAATTTAGAAAAATAGAAACGCATGGCTAATACAAACAAACGTAATTTTCTCCATTATCGCCAAGAGGGTCAGCAAATAGAAAAACAACCACATTGTTACCAAACTTATCATTTTCATGTAATCGAACAAACGTACTTTTTTCACAGTTTTCCTTTTTCCAAATAAACAAACAAGTTTATTTTTCGCACATTCCATTTTGCGGCTGTAAATATTCGCGGTATTGTTTGTTTATTTTTGGTTAATGTTATGAAAACTTGATATAATTTCTTCCATTGTTTTGATATCCATAACGAATAAAAAAAAAAGTTTTTCTACGAAACAAAATATATTTTCGATATTATATCGAATCTCTGATATACAAATTCATCGGAGAAATATGCCGGCGAATTATTGAAAGCTTTAGTTAAATTGGCGAAACATTGAAGTTTTATCATGTAAAATGATTTATGGACATAGACAGATTGAAGTGTATGGAGAAATTGGGAAAAATGAAAGCGAAAAGAAAACGAAAAAACCGGGGGAAAATCGAAACAAACAAAAAAACAATGGAAAGAAGCAAAAATGCAAAAAATGAAAAAAAAAAAACAGAAAAAATGAGAAAAAAGATGCTGAAAAAATGTAGGAAAGGAATCGGTATTCCGAACCATCCAAGTGGAATAAATGAGCATTACCAACTGTGATTTCAGTTGCTGATAGTCTGGCGATAATGTTTTTTTTTTTTAGCTACATTTTGCCGTCCAAATAATTGCCATCTTTTGTTTCATACCTTTTCATAACGACGCCATGAGCTTATAAAAAAAATCACAATGATCTAAAAATATACCGCCCAGGCAATTGCTTGAATCATTTTTAGACTGAATTTTTTACCAAAATATGTTTACATGTTTACCATATGCGGCATCAATGTCTTAAGATCTCACTTATGTTCCTTCACTTCGTTTGTATTTTGTTCTCTTTTCTTCGTGTTTATTTGACGTCGTTGTTCGAATTTTCCTTTTTCTCATTTTCTTGCATTTTTGTTTTGCCCTTTTAATGATTCCTTTCCTCTCTGCTCTCTTTTTATCGTTTTCTTGAATTTTTCGTCATTTCTTCCCTTTCTTTCGGTTATTTCAGTTATTTCGAATTATGTTTTTCACGAAATCTCATTAAAAACGTTAATTTGTACATTCAAAGACAATGTGTTATCATATTTATTACAAATTTCCACAAAATTATGCATTATATTTGGTATTTAAAGCATCACGTTGACGTAATAACATTTAATTGATGCAATGGTTCAGGTTTCACCAACTGATATAAATACACATTTTATTGATCGTTTTTTTTTATAGGTTTTTTGAAGCGATTTTGTCTCACATTTATTTCACGAAGCATATAATGTTGCGCGTCAATACAATTTGCTTCCGTTTTCATTTTGGACAAATTGTCGTTATTTTTAGCAATTTTCTTATCTGCTGTGCTTTGTCAATACAACTTAAAATAAATCTTTTGAAATTGTTACAGCAATTCATGAGATTCACACATACGGAATATTTTACGACATTTTACTGTCTGGTTTGTTTGAAACAATGGCTATAAAGTCATTTTACATACATAAACTGAAAAAAAGCAACAAACACTATCGCGACAATCCATCAATGAATTTTTTTTTATGCTTTGATCGGGATGATGCATGGCTAGACACAAAATTACTTGTTTATTTCCCATCACAGATTTAATTTACTGGAACAATACTTTTACTTTCGAAAATAAATGAAGGGAATTTTTTTTTTTTATTCCCGATGAATCCTCCGATTATAATCAGAAGAAAGTGAAGAACAAAGTTCATAAAATGTTTTTCGAATTTATTGGCAAAACATTTTATATGGCATTTTCATTTTCATGTGGAGCACAATTTTAAGACACAAGTAGTGAATTGATTTGAGCATTTTTATGGCAGATATTTTTTTCGATGTTGTTTCTATCGCATAGTCAATTATTCATTTTATTTCTCATTCGATTGCTCTTTCAATTGTTCAGTCACTTCATTGTTCGCGAGAACACCAATTGTACATTTTAAAATTGCATCGTAAAAAAAAAGTCTGCTGTTTTACACATAAAATTCGGTATATATTATATGTTTATGTACTGAAAAGACAACTTTGGCATTTTTAATGTTGAACATCAACAACTGGCCGCGGTGTTTTATTTCCAACAAAAAACAATCATTTTACATTGTGTTTGATTTATGCGCTTAATTTGGATCAATGTTCACATTAAATATTCTGAAATTGTGATTCATCTCATGAATTATTTATGAGCACATACATCCATACATGATTGCACACATCCAATGAATTTAATCTGAAAACATTGTAAATCGTTGACTTGAATGCTTGTTGTTAATGTTTATTTTGCTGCGGAAAGTTTTTTTTTTTTTTGGTTTTTGATTAATAGCATTTTGGTGAAGTTTATTGCTAATTTTGAGGACTTTGTTTGACCATCCGGTCGATGATGGCAGTGTACTTTCAACATAATCATTTATTCAATGATCCCACTTGACGATTTCAATTAGTCTCGACCGACGGTATCCACTCTTTCTCTTTCTCTCTCTCTCTCCCGCTCTCTTTCTCTCTCTCGCCCTCTCTCTTTCTCTCTCTCTCTCCCGCTCTCTTTCTCTCTGTCGCCCTCTCTCTTTCTCTCTCTCTCTCTCTCTCTCTCTCTCTCTCTCTCTCTCTCATTCTCTCAAGCGATTTGAGTGGTTGTTGAATAATTTAATCACCTTCTTTTTTAAATCAACTTCAATTTTGTTGTGAAAAATTGCCCAGAAAATTTTTCGAACCATGTTTTCAATGAACTTTCGAGATAATTCATCTTGAAAATGAGAAAACAACCAATTTGAAAATAGAATTAGTACAAGATCATTTTATTTGAAAAATATTCAGTTGTTACAATACTGAGCATTACTTCAATGTAGACAAATGCGATTAGTCAGCCTTGTGCAATAAACAGTCATTAATTCGCTTTCAGAGCAAGTTTTAATTGATATTTATATCACTTATTCACATTCAAAATGCTCATTTGACATTTTTCTGGGTCAAATTTGATTTTTTTCTCGTCATTTTCATTTCTTCAAAAATACATATAACATTTTTGTGATTTTTTGCTTTCGGATCAAATTTCATATGATTTGATCATGTCGAAAATGGTATACAAAAATCAAGCGACATTTTTTTTTCACAAAAAGGCAAATAAAAATGGAAATGCAAAAAATTGACCGAAATATAGGAAAAAAAAAAGAGAAAATGGAAATAAAATAGAAAAGGAAAACAGAATAGGCAGATAAAGAGAACAAAGAAAGAGAAAAAACACAGGGGTGGAGGGATGTAAAAAGAAAGAAAGTGAAATTGAGAGAAAGTGAGATTGAGAGAAAGAGAGTGAGAGAGTGAGAGAGAGAGAGAGAGAGAGAGAGAAGAGAAAGAAAGAAGTCAAAACTGATAAAGAAAGATAGAGAATTCAGAAGTAAAAAAGCAAGACCGAAAGAAGGAAAAACAATGCTGAGAAAGAAAGCAGAACTAAGAAAGGAAGCGAAAGTCATTGATAGAACGGAACTGTACGAGAAAGCAAATTTGAGAGAAAACATAGCGAAAAATGAAAAGCAAAAGTGAACGAGACGGAAAAAAAAAATTTGGCAAAAATAATGAAGTTCCAACGAGAATACGAAATCGAAATCATTTTTCGTCAAAATGGAGACAACACACAGAAATTATCATATTGAATTAATTTCATTCTGAATAAAATTCCTTTGACTTCTCTTTCTTCTGAGAATTGGAGAATTTATTTTGATTTTCCATCAGCAACAGCGGGCATTTCTCTAGCATTTGTAATATTGTGATAATCAGTCAAAGAACATAGCGAATTATTAAGCGAAAATGCAAAATATCTGCTTTCTAGTTTTGAAATATTGTGCGAGTGTGACGTCGATGTTTTTGTTAACCATAATAATGAAAGTGAAATTATTTGTTGTCACGAATCCGCATCCCATTTTCGTTATTTTCAATTCATTCGCACCGCATATTGATTTCAACACACGTGGGCTTCATGGGTTGCAAACTCGCAAAAATCGAACAATGTTTTCGCTCTCAACTGAATTAAAAAGTGAAAATATTCCAAATGCGCATTGTGAATGCAAAGCGATGAATTTGCTGAAAACGTTAATTTACAATAAAAGCACATTTACATTGTTTGCTTGCCAAAAGTCAAGTATATTGTTTTTGCCCTCCATTCGATGTTCCTTTTTTTTTTTTTGTTCTGTTCTCTCAGCAAATTGCCAGACACATTTCACTTAATGTTGTTGTTCGCGTTATGAAAACGAGTGAAAAATTAATTAACTTGAACATTGAGTTGCGATGAATTGAGATTCATGCAGAGAAAATTAAAAAAAAAAACAAAAACAAAAACAAATACTGAATTATTCAATGTTCTTTGGATGTGGAATAGAGTGTAGTGCATTTATTCATCGCATGATGCTCTTTTCCATTTTATGTAGTTGTTGAATTTTCTCGGTAAAACTGCGAAATTCCGTTGGTGTTTTCAAAACATAAATAAATACCATCTCTGTTGTTGTTGCTTTTTTTTTCTCCATCTGATGACTGTGAAACGTATTTCAGTACATCAGTTCGTGTTGTTTCGAACAAAATTTAATATTAATTGAATAATCAATATGTAATAGCAGCGAATTTGAAATGCTTTTTTTTTTTCTCTCCCACTCATCGCATCGGTTTGTCAGGAAGCTGAACGGTCGAATAGATTACAAATGGATTTGGTGCCATAGTCTGTGCCAAATAAAAAAAAAAACCATCTTTTTGCCTATTAGTCAATTTCACTTCGAAAAGAGCTGAATACAAAAAGCCAATCGCATTTACTCTTACTAATAGCTTCGATGGAATATTCAGCGTGTGGATTTTCTTTTTCAAGAATGACGAAGGGAATAACACTTTAATTGATTTGGTAGGTTAGTGTACCATGAAAGGAGACTTTTATCACAAATTGAGGCATTATCCTTATCGTTGCGCCTGCTGCAAATTTACTGTTACATGAGGTCAATGCTCGATGAATTAATGCATTAATCGTGGCTCATGATTCCCCCAACTCAAGAAAACAGAAAAAGAAAAAAAAAACAAACACAAAATGCCATATATTTATCAATTTCCTCTTCCTCTGACATTAAGTGAAACACAAACACATACACACACAAGTGAGTTATGTTCACAGAGAATTGCCGGTAGATCAAAACTGAAAAGAGTATTAGAACCATTGACGAGATCGGCTGAAATGCTGAAAAGAATTTATTATCGTAAATAATGATTATGTCAGTGATTTCTCAATGGTCTAGAAGATTCACATAGTCAATTTGTTTCATATGAAGCACGCCTCACTCATTTGTTAATACCGGCCGAAAAACCGGTAGCAACACACCATCAAAACATTAAACCATCATATACACCCAATTCAATATGATAGCAATACATGCAGTTTATTTGCCACACTAAATTTTTCATGATAAAAACTTTTCGTCCCCATTGCGCGTGGTATCTGTTTTTATGGTATTTACTGTCGCCGAATATTTCCGCACATTCGCACATTTGCACATTCACACAATAACTTTTTGCAGACAACGCAGTTCAATGAAGATTGAAACAAAAAAAAAAGCTCTAATAGAGAAAGAGGGGGCTTTCTCTCTCTGAAGGGAGGAAAAAGGGAGAAAAAGAGGGAGAGAGTGTGAGAGAGAGTGAGAGAGAGTGAGTGAGAGTGAGAGAGAGAGAGAAGGGGAAGGAGAGGGAAGAAGATGGAAGGAGAGAGAGTGAGAGAGAAAGGGAGAGAGAGGGAAGGAGAGGGAAGACGATGGAAGTAGAGAGAGAGAGAGAGGGAAGGAGAAGGAAGGAGAGAGGTGTACCAGGGAGACCAAAATCGAGTAAAAATGGAAGAAACACTGGAAGAGAGAGAGGGCGAAGGGCAGCGTAGGAGTACGAGAAAGAGCGAGGAACAGCGAGGAAGAGCAAGATAGACTAAAATAGATCACATGAGAGACAGAGAATGCGAAATAAAATGCGAAGCAAACTGTGTTAGAGTTCACCACAATAAATGTTCTGAAAAAAAGAGTGCTTTTCTCATAGAGAGCAAAAAGTTATCGCTATGTTCTAACCGAGTGAAGCAGATTTCCTGTTAAAATATCCACATTCATCACTATGACTGAACACCACAGTGTTCAAAAATTGTGCACAGATGAAAAATCTCATCCGTTCTGATAATGTTTATTTTTTTTTTTTTCTTTTTTTTTCGTTAAAATGTGGGACGATGTTGATGTTGCGCATTTTTCCGCCAACGAAAGAGATGATTTATCTTGAGACATTAAAAAGCACAAGTAATAAATATGATTCACAATAAAAACGCAATACTTGTAAGAGGTTTATGGTTTTATATCTGCATCATTCATTGTTTTCAAGTAAAATTAGCACATCGGCTATAAATTACTTTACACGATTTACATTTATTCGGTCGATTTGATTTCAACGAAGGCTTGCGAATAATGATGAGGTGAATGAACTTCAAGTTTGTCTAGGGCATGAACGGTTATTTACAGCTTATAAACAATAAAAATTTTAACCACTTCACCATGGAAGATAAATCGTCATACGCACTCGCCTGCCAGTTTTCATGACCTACACATAGAACTGCACTTAAAATAATAATCAGATTTGCGACAAAATGAGGTCAAAGATAATTCAAAACATTCTCATCGTAAATGTTTTAATGATATAATCATTTGCAAAATCTTTTCCGGTATCGCTCCATTAGCATTATCATTTACAAAAACAGTTTTAATGCAAATAAACACTGCGACAAAGCCAATTTTTATCAACACATTTTTATTAACTCATCCGTTTTGTTGACATCCATTTTAAGTATGCAAGCACTTGAAAAGGTGGCATACACGCACAACAAAAATGACATAGTGGAAAAAAAAGGGGAAAGTTATGCTCCAAATATTTTAATAAATAGTTCAGTGTCATCATGTTATGCAAAGCAGCTGTTGTACCCATAATGGAAAACGAAAGTGAATGTGTGCAATTTCAACCATACGGTGAAGTTGCTGTTTCGATCAAGTGTGCTACACATTGAAGCACTCTTGTCGTGTCGGTGGATGACTAGTTTCTTTTTTCTCTATCGCATTGCGCGTACTCATAATACGAGGCCCTTTTATGTTGAACGCGATGATGACAGAATGAATGAAAGAGAGAATGTGAGGTGGGAAGAGAGAGAAAGAGAGAGAGAGAGAGAAAGAGAAAGAGAAAGAGAGAGTGAGAGAGAGAAAGAAAGAGAGAAAGAGAGAGAAAGAGAGAGAGAGAAAGAGCGAAAGAGAGAAAGAGAGAAAGAGAGAGAGAAAGAGAGAAGAGAGAGAGAGAGAGAGAGAGAGAGAGAGAGAGAGAGAGAGAGAGAGAGAAAGAGAAAGAGAAAGTGAAATAGAGAGCGACATTCTCTTTGCGAGAAAGCAATAAAAAAAAGTGATACAGTGCTGGAGAGAGAGGGAGGGGGAGTGGGTGAGAGTGGGAAGTAAAAATCATCAATTTCCGAAGCCGCTTAAATCGATGACAACCGCTCATACATAGAAATATATGGCTCCGTACGTAATGAGATGTATTTAGCTTATAAAGCGGCGCACATTTGTCACGGAGCGTCAAACTTTATCACTTAAGCGCGGAAAAAGAGGAAAAGCATCAACAACAACAACCATTGAAAAGACCTACTTAACGCAAATTATATTGTTGTTTTTATTCCTTTTTTTTCCATTCTCTATAGCTCGATCAATGTTTTTAACATATATCAGGGCCACATTTAAATTTAGAAAAATAAAGAAATCAGGTCAGCAACCATTTTCGTTGAAACATCATTTTATTGCTTGAGCAAATATTTTCCACTTATGATCCAGCAAAAAGGTAATGTTCTTGTTTGTTTTTTTTCCCCAATTTATTGAAGCATCGTTTTTACCAATCTATTCAAAATGATTGATGATTACAAAAAATGAACACTTGTGCCAAGGTTTATATTATTTTCTTCATATCTCGGCAATTAATTTATAAACTGGATGGCATTATTAATTTACAAGTTGTTCGTAATTACATGGAAATTGTGCGAGGGCGAACAATTGGGAATAATAAAATAACAACAATATTTCGGCGAAAAAATTGTTAACATTGAATATCATCATTGATGGTGTTTGCTTTTTTCACCAAATGATTGACCATTACATTCTCTATTTGGTCTGTGTTTTTGTCAAAAGCACACGCAAACAATTCAGTTTTCAACATAACATACGAGAGCAATGAAAACAAAATAAAACAGTTGAAAAAGAGAAAAACAAAAGCATTTACGATGATCAAATAAAGTATGTAGAACAAGGCAATAAAATTGTCAGTCCTTCAATACAAATCGTGCTTTCGTTCACTGCATTTTATTTTGTGATACTTGAATGGCCAATGAAAATGTAGTCATTTTAAGTGTTTGTGTGTGTGTGTGTGTGTTTGTACTTTTACTCTTTGGTACACGTTTTTGTGTGCACGTTTGATATGTGATTTCACATCGCCAGACACACGCAGAACAGACAATTTATTATTAAAACAAGCAATTTTCAGCTTTTGTCTTCGATTGCAAGGCGTACACAGTTTCTCTAACTGATTTATTGCCATAATATTGGAGCACATCTCAACTATCCACACAAAATCGATAAATTCATTTGAAATTTATCGATGGAACGATTTCAATTCCAACAACGTTTTTGAATTATATGAACTAGCCAATTGGTTTTGATATGTAGTTTATTGCTGTGACAAGCAACCACCTTTCACAGTTTAAATCATTCTGGGGTGGATGCAATCGAATGCTTTATGATACACACAAATACTTTATCGGTTATGATCTATAGTCGATACGTTTCTCAATTGTTTATTGCGTATCTTTTGAAAAATTGCGTCTTTCCAAAGGGTTTTGGAACAATTTTCGTTCACATTTTCATCATCGATATCACTTTGAATCGTTGTATCACTTTCCCATTCTCGGTTGATGTTTTACTCTCCATCTATCGAAAGTGAGAAATATTCTTCTCGTTTCATCCCTTTTATTCACTCTTAGTTTATTTCAATTCATTTTCGCTTTCACTTTATCTTTTTTCCTATTTTCATTCTCCCACTCTCCATCTTCCTCATCAATTTCAAGTGACTTAAATTGGCTTTCGAACCTCAAACCCACAAAACTCTCTCTATAAAAACCAATTTTTTGAGAGTTTTCATCTATGATATGTGGTTTTTACAAGCGTTTCTTTGACGAAAATTAGATTTGTTTCGCATCGAATTCAAAATAATGCGAGACATATTCATTGCGTTTTTTTGATAAATTCATCTTTTTCTTCTTAATTTTTTTTTCTCATTTTTCCTTTTGTCTTATTCTATCTTTTCCTCTTGATTTCTTTTCTTTTTCCTTCTCTCTGCCTCTTTCCGTCCTCTCTCATTCCGTCGTCTCTCTCTCTCTCTTCTCTCTCTTTCCGTCGTCTCTCTCTCTCTCTCTCTCTCTCTCTCTCTCTCTCTCTCTTTCCATCGTCTCTCTTTCTCTTTCTCTTTCTCTTTCTTTGTCTCCAAATCTCCTCCTCTGTCTATTTTCTATTTTTCCGTCTATTCCCCTTATCTCCCTCATAAGTATAAGTATAAATCCTTTGCGATTTTAATCTTTATCGAGTTGTAAAAAAAAAGAATATTGTTTTAATCTATCTAATGAATTTCCATTGAGTTTATCGAAAGTACTTTGGTTTGGTGTCAAAATTTGATGCATTGCCAAACAAATTTAAAGGATTGAAGAATCAATATTGATTTTTTTTGTTTTCTCTCTTATCAAAACTTTATGGTTTTTCCTCCCTTATAAATCTGATATGACTTGTGGGATTTTTCACGATTTTGTTTCTATACGCGAAATTGTGTATATCGAGATAATTTCGTTGTTTGGCAGTCAGACTGGCAATTTGTGTTAGTGGTTTGATTTCGTCTGTAAATTTATCATATTGTGTCGGTTGAAATCATATTGTATCAAAGTCATGATATTGAAAAATCACCCGTCAATTTTTTCGAATCGTTGCAATAGGAAGCACCCTACATGTGTGAGAGGAAATTCAATAAAAATCCATTGAAACGCGTGCGGTTCATTTTTTTTTTTTTTTTTTTTTTGTAAGAAAAAAAATGGGAAATCTATTGAGCTTATTTCCTTGTACAATGAACAGACAACAAAAGAACAGAACGCGTGCCGATTCATAAGTTTTCTGTAGAAACTTTTAACAAAAGTTCCTTATAACTGTTTTCAGCTAAAGTGTCGTTGGAGGTGTTTGGCCCTTTTTTTTGAGTTCATCTTTTGCGTTCATATTTTTTCATATTTCGTTTCATCTCGAATTTTTGGATAAAATTTGATTTCGCTTGATTGGAATGAAACAGGCATCAAACTGAGTAAATATTTTTTTTTTTCTTTCCATTGACTTTTATCTTTATTGGTTCGAAGAATCGACAACACAATGGATGGAATGATAGGTCATGATTGAATAGCAAGCCCATTTTCTATTTTTTTTTTTTTTTTTTTTTCAACTCAGAGTGAAGAGAGAAAGAAAAATATGTTTAATAATGTACGATGTAGGATTGACAATACACTTGTGTTTCATACAAATGCTTGATACGTGCGTTCACATGATGTTCGGATGATATGAAATGACTATATCTAACCGAATAAAAAGTACAGCGGAGTACAGTAGCAGAAAAATGACATGGATTTACATGTCATTTTCTGTTTATTTCTTTTTTCTCTTGAATTTCTAAGTCAGCACGTGATATTGTAATATTGAGATTACGAGCTCGTAAGCCTAAAAGCATTTTCATATGTATAAGTTGTAGGAAAATGTAGTAAAATTGAGATAGAAAATACACATTGTTTACATTTCCATCAATCGATCTATTGAACTCACAAAATGTCAACTAACATTTGACATACAAAAACCATGTCTGCGGAAGATATCTCAATTTTGTTTACATTTCGATTTCAATATAATGATTTTTGTTAGATAGACGACAATTGCAATAGATTTTGTACCATGTTCATACTGTGTGTGTATAAGGTTTGTGGCTTACCCCGTTCATAAACATGATAATGAATGCCATCGCCAGTATATGTATGTCTTGCAAACAAGAAAGATGATGCGCTTTGAAATAACCGACAATAAAATGAGAGAAGAGAGAGAGAGAGAGAGAGAGAGAGAGAGAGAGAGAGAGAGAGAAAGAGAGAAATGATGTTTTCTATTTCTTCATTTGTGATTTTGGTTCGTGATGGAATTTTTTGGGGCGAGAAATCACAGTAAAGAAAATAAATGTTGTCTAGAATGAAATAAATGCGTGTAATTTTTCATTTCTATCGCCTTTTTCCATTTTTATTGTCGTTTGAATCATATGCAATACCCATTCTTCGGTGTAGTCTTCACAATTTTGTTTTTTCCTTGTCTTGGCATGGTCGGCACTTTTACGCATCACATAATCAGAACATCTTTTTTCTTATGCGATGTGCATAAAATCAATAGAAACATATGTGTGTGTGTGTGTGTGTGCGTGTGTAAGTGTGTGTGTACGCGCGTGTACGTGAAAGAATAACATCAACTATGTGTCGAAGTAAACAGCCTCATCTAATTTTACTATGGACGCCGATAAATGAATTTTATTGTTCGAAAGAAATACACGCAATAAAATTGTACCGTTTCTCACACAACAAATGTTTTGACTGTGCACGTGCATAACAAAATACAATAAAAATGCTTTTCATATGATAGTAATGCGATTTCGTAAACGAATGAAAAAAACATACTCTATTCTGCGTCATTTTGAAGGACCATAAAAGGCAATTGAGATACCACTAAATTTCCAGGTCAATGTATATCATCAAAATATACAGGAAAAATATTGAATTGATTGCACGATTCATCGCTTGATGTTTGATTGTTTGATTGTTTGATTCATTTGACGAACTGAACAAAGTCATATTACTATGTGTTGCGGTATCATTGTTACGATTTTATGTATCTATATCAAATGGCAATAGAGAATCTCTATTGGAGATAAGTGGGGTTTGCGTGTTTTTATTTTTGCTCAGGTTGAAAATTCTGGAGCCCAGAATCGAAATGCGAAATCACCTTTGAACATCCACAAAAAATAGTCTCGTATATTTTACTTGATTTTTTTCTTCTTTGGTTGTCTTTCTTAGAATTCTCATGATTTACTCTCGTTTAAACGAATTTTCCAAAATTTTTCCACGTTTTTCCTTTACTTTTTCACATTTTTCCTTCAAATTTTCTAACGTTTTTACACTAATTTTTTTCCCTTTCCCTTTGCATTTGTTTTCATCCTTTTTCTTTTACTTTCCAATAAACAAAACTCTGCAAATGATTCTCAATATTCAATTTTCAATGCAAATAATGAGAAAACACAATGAGTTTCTTCATTTTGTGGCAATGATTTTTCTTAACTTGTTGAGACAATGCCTTGCAAAAACACTGATATGATGTTGGAAACACTATATTTTTTCGCATACGAAACTTGTGTACACAATGCAATGATTAGTTACATTGATCAGCCATTTCCATTGCCCGTTTAGTTCTATTACTCGTCTAGTTACGTTGTTTGTTCAATTACAATGGTTTGCTTTCCCATTTGCTTTGCTTTCCCATTCGCTTTGCTTTCCCATTCGCTTTGCTTTAACTCTATTCTATACAATGAGATTTATTTACGAGAATGAAAATGATTGTCATTTCTGGTTGTTGAAAGTGCCGACAAAACATCATCAGGATTATTATTACAATGAACGATTATCCAGCTTATGTATGGTGACAATTTCCAAGTAGTCTTCATCGAAATTTTCAACGCATTACAATTAGACCATCGTAACGGATGAGTAAGCATTTTGGTCAGCGTGTGATGTTTATTCGTTCAAACGGATTAACACTAATCAAAATAAATTGGCGGCAAATGAAACTGTTCTTGGAATGTTTCAAGCATACAATAGGTCAACTGAGCAATGACTCTGGATTGAGGTCATGATTGCATATCATTCCATTTATTGAGATATTCACGCATTCATTGTGTGATCTCAATGAATATCATCGATGGTTGTCGCAAATAATAATGGTCGGCCATTGGTTAACTGTAAATCCGAAATGGTGTATATAAGAGAAAATCAAAGAAAACAAATATTGTATGTACGTATTTTCCAAAATTATCTCTGATTTAATTAGCCTCTAAAATGCTATAGCAAATGCTGAGCATTTATTATTCGATTTACAACTGGACTAAACAAACACTGTGCTGTATACGGTCAAGCCAATCGTGTACAAACATTGTGTGAATCATAGAGTCATCGACCGTTGGTCAGACTGTTTGATAATGTGCACACACCATGTGTTAATCATTTAATTGATCATGCAGTGAGCAACAATGCCTATGAAAATATTTTCCAATTTGCAAATCATTTTGTAAACAAATACCTTGGTGTTCACAAAAGTGAACGCCAATTCAACAATAAATTTAATTTCAATTATTTGATTAGTAAATAAAATCGAATAGCAATGAAATGTGCAATTTACAATATTATTCACTTTGAGTACTCGTTAATTTCCAGTAAAATCGATTTTCGAACAGTCTCTCCGTAATACTCTTTCGGAAAATTTTTCTTTGTTCGGTTTTTCATATTGTCAGGGTTATGTGTAATTTGGATGTAATATTGCATGCTCTGGACTCAATGGTTTGAACATACTTTTTGGCATCCGAAGGTCGAATATACACAAAGCATAACCGAAAGAATGATGATACCATGTTCAATTCAGTCACACCATTGGCCATTATAACGAAAATGGAAACGCAACGATAGCAACTTGAGTCATTTCATATTTGCAAGAAAGTCCACTTAATCATCAGCTCATGTAACATTATTCGCATAATAAAAATGTTCTCATCTCCTCTTTTTTTTTCAGTGCATGCGAATAATTCTAGTTTCGCAAAACTGTACGATAAAATAATTAGTTTGAGAGAGGAAAGTTATATAACTGAATCATTTTCATTTTCATTCTATGTTTAGAAGAAATCTCAGCACAATACAAATGCAGCTCGCATACAATTTGAAACTAAATAATGCTATTTTTATTCTAAAGAAATTTTAAAATTTTTAGCATGAAATTGTTGAATAAAGATTTGTTATTCAATTCAAATGCAGACACATTTTATGAAATGTGTTTTATGTGCACAAATAACGACGCAAATAATTATGATTATAATTACAATGAATAGAATGCAGCAGAAATGCTTTTTCAATTTTCATCGAATGGATTTTTCAATTCAGAATGATTGTGAAGAGACATGTGCTTAAAAAAAGGGACGAAAAGTGAAAGTAAAGGAAAGAGAAAAGCGAAAGTAAAGAGAGAAGGGGGAGAGAAAAGGGAAAAAGAGAAGAGGAGAGCGATTGGGACAAGCGAAGGAAGAATGCAAAGTAAGAATGCAAAGTAAGAATGCAAAGGAAGAATGCAAAGGATAAAAACAAAGACAATTAAAAAAAAAAAAGACAAAGTGTGCGATGCCATACGACTTGTTCTTTTGTTCATCGACAAATTGCGACGTAGTTTTTTTCTTCTTTGAATGGCATAATTGTATTCTTATAATCTTGGTTTGTAATCCATCGTAAATTTCGATATAAATTTTGTTGAATTGACAGCATTTCGAGTTGATGCGCAATCGGTTGCACGATTCACAGAATAACCGGTAATAGCAACTTTATCCAATTTGATAACCATAGAATGCTCAACAAAAAGGCAATTTGCATATAGAATACCCTCAGCGGCTTCATTTCTAAAGAAAACACAATGTGTTTGTCTTGTATCATTTTAAATTAAAATCCTTTTATAGTTTTGCTTGTTACAGCAATTTCAAAAGGTACCAAATTTAGCTGTTGAATTCATTTTTTCCGAGAAAAGGTTTGCTACTTGCCAAATGGCACCGAGAAAATTCATTCGAAAAGACGCAATAAATTGGCGGCAACTTCCATTATAAATCTTCCAATATGCAACTATTTACAATGTGGGTTATTCGAGTTCGTTCACCCTGGACCATCGAATAAATTCTACCAAAAACAATGATCGACACAGCCAAATACGATTTATTAAGCGTTTCATCACCACGCTATTTTTCACTCATGTATGAGCATTTTGCAACATATGCCACAGCGGCTGTATTATAAATCGACAGATTCACAACGAAAGTAATAAACGGAGTGTTTTTTGCGACGTTTTTCTTTTTTGAACTAGTGCCTGTTTAGAAAATTCGAAACGTTTTTCCAGTCATCTGGTGCACGCTTCTATTTATCATCGCAAAAAATATTCTCGCGAATTGCGTCGAAAGCACATAAAAAATATAAAAACACGTTAACTATATCATATCTCAAGATTATGTTATGCATTTTTAATGCGCATGAAAATCGCACATTGACCGAAATTATTTCGACAATCAAATTTCGAAAGAAATGTTTTTAGTTGGAGATTGAGAGAGCTTATGAGAGTGCTTAAGAAAGAGAAAGAGAGAGAGAGAGAGAGCGAGAGAGAGAGAGAGAGCGAGAGAGAGAGAGAGAGAGAGAGAGAGAGAGCGAGAGAGAGAGAGAAAGATAGAGCGAGAGAGAGAAAGATAGAGCAAGAGAGAGAGAAAGAAGGAGAAAGAGAGAGTGAGAGTCTGGGGGTGGCAGAAGAGGAGAGAGTGAAGCAGATAAGGACAGGAGACACAAAGAAAAATAGAATGGGCGTTAGAGAAAACTCTAATGTTGTACGTGAACTTTAACACCTTTGCGTAAAAAATCGTGTCTTTTGCGTAAAAATGTGCACTACTGAAGAAAATTTGATTTTTTTCAAGAAAAAAATTCTACTATTTTGCGTAAAACCATCGTTCGTTTGCCGGAAAATCACCTTTTTTTTTGTCGGCAATAACTTGAACGTTGTCATACTCGATGTATTTCGATTTCGTATTTTCTTTACTTTTTTTTTTATTGCCATGTGAATAATTCATTGCAAACATTGAGTGTTTGGAATCAGTTTTATGACAACGATATCGTTCACATGACCTTTTTGTGACATGTCATGGACATTAGATATTATTTCAATATTGCCTTCATTTCAAACACTCATTTAACACATTTTGCAAAATTTCTTAGATCGACAATTTTTCGCATGAACATATTGTCCATCAGTGTGCATGAATGATACTTTTTCTCACGTTGACATTCTTTTTTTTTTTTCGTTGTTCTACAATGGAACATGTTTTCATTCATTTTTTTTCTTTCTTTTCTTTCTTTTATTTTCCACAATATTTGTTTCGTTTTTTTACTGAAAAAAAAAAAAAAATATTTTCTTTAGATATTCGAGACATTTGTCCATATTATTTTTCTAAGCGCTTAGGCATGCAGGACAATCATGGTTTGACATTTTTGTTATGTTTGCTTTCACAACATGGCACATAACAAACTGTGTGTTTGTGTCAAAATAAAACCCCTAGAAAGAAAATTTCGGTTGAAATTTTATCGTCATCAACATTAGCGTGTTGTATAATGCAATAAGAAAAATTTTTTTGACCTGATTAAAACATGACATGGGCGCTGTTTTTTTTTATACAGTTTAGCAATTTTAGATTTTTGGTATGGCAATGCTGCCTATTTGACATTCCCTTAGTTCGGGTCGAAGTTGAAGTGCTCTCGATCTGTATGAAATTCACATCAATTCCGGCAAATATACATTCACTTTAACGTAGATACACAAACTCATATACAAACCGACGAACACTTGCGACGAATACGACGCCCAAGTATAAATCGTGTTTGTCAATTTTCAACCGACAACCAAACGCCACTTGCTAAGTTCAAAAACCTCATCGGCATGGTTGGTTTTTTTTTTCTTCTCTACTCATTCGATTTGGTGTTTTTTCTTTGTTCGTTCGTTTTTTTTTTTCTCTCTGCTTTCACTTTTATCGCTGTCTCACTATACCACTCTTTCACTATCTATCGTTCTTTTACTGGGAATAGTGAATCGGAGATATTTGCTATAAATATAAATCGTTATATGTATATCTTATTCTTTTACTGTGTGCCTGTGCACTACAATAACCAACATCAAAAATCGATGGTGAATTTTCGCAACTAATAAAAGTGGATATCTTAAGCATATATTCATTTCGTAATTTCCATTTTCATTGTCCTCCCCGCTTCTCCCTGCCTCAAAACTGAACCACTTTAGATTTGATTTCGGTTCATTCTTTATAGTCCCATTGAAATTATGTAATGAATAATAAAACATGAAATAAAACCAACTCCGGGTTTTTTTTGAATGACACTGTTTTACAAACATTGATTTTATATAACTAGCTGGGTTTTGCTAAATGATTATCTGTACAAAAAAAAAAAGCATTAACACCCTATATCTAATGTATCCAATGGCACACACACAAATTTCCACCCTAAAAGACTCATCCACAAAAAAAATGGGTTTTTTTACTCTGCATTTTTTTCTTTCTCTTGATTTGGATTTCGCTTATCTTTTGTTTCATGTGCCGATAAAACTATCGAAATGAAATTGCATAATCATAACTTTTGATGTTTTTCCGTCACATGAATATGTGGGTTGACACACGATGAATTTGTCTTGTTGAATTTAATCAGTCGCTTTTCTTTGAATTACGGTAAACGATGCTGTCGGAATTATGATTATTAAAACAATGTTTTCTGAATGATGCATTCGTTTCAATAAGATTTCTCAGCAATCTTTCTAAACGATGCCTCTTGCATGATACCAAACAGAATATCATTTCATCTGTCCTAAGCATTTTGGACAAGATGTGCAAAGGGGCAAAAGCACCGTAAAACACCCGACGTGATAAAATTGGTCGCGTCCAAGTGATTCGTCTTCTGAATTTTACTAACTGAATTAGATTCAACTGTATGCATCACTATACATATTCAATATTTTCATATATATATGTGTGTTTTAAGGTTGGACACAAAACTATATATTCACCCTACAATGTTGAATAAATGCCAAAAAACGCGCTTGCTGAAATGAATCTCAAGAGAATTCAAACATGATAGCGACACAATGAAAGTGAAAACGTTGACACACACACACACACACAGACAGAGAGAGAGAGCGAGAGAGAGAGAGAGAGAGAGCAGCGAGGGAGAGAGAGACGGACACAGCGAGAGACATACACACACACACACAGTCACAAATTGTGGAACACAACTATGGCACAGCATGTATGTGTAAGAAATGGCATGGACAGATCTAAAGAAATGACAATTCTTTCCGGCAAAGTTCATGAACCTCAGGTTCCTTATTATCTGTTTATTCCGCTTGTCCCGCTAGAATTCGCACCAAACAACCAGGCAGAATCAAATCAGCATAAATCGGTATTAAGTCTTATTTTTTCACGCTTTCACTTTTTCTCATCATTCTTCCTTCCTCTTTTCCAACATTTCGTTTTTCATTTTCTAACTCGGCTTTTCGTTATGAATAATAGAAAAGCATGAAAATGCAAATATTGAAACCGATATTAAACCGAAAAATTATGTATAATCGTAAAAAATTCACCCAAATGTGATGATTATCAAAATAAATTTCTCACAAGCTTTGATACATTTTTATGCATTAAAATGATGAAAGAAAAAAAAATCGATAAAAAAAAGCAAAGGCAATCAAAAGCGTTTATTGTGTTGTTATAATGAATATAATGAAACGTGTGTAACAGCCAGTTAAAAAATAAATCGATTGATAGACATAGGCATAAAGTAATAAATCGGAAAAACCGGCATCAATCCACTTGAAAATCGAATTGGAAAAGCTGTTTGCCGGCTTAATTTTGTATTCAAGTCAAAAAGGCAAGTGTAAAGAACAATAAAACAACATTTCGGGTGAAATAACTTTATAATAAAGCTCAATAAATCCTAAATTGCGATCATTTTTGTTGTGTAACACCCTTGGCAACCCCTCTGCCCTCCTGCCCCCCACGAAACCTCACCCTTCTCATCCATTCATCTTTTGGTTGCTGTCATGCTGATTCTCGTTGCTCATCATATTGATGTTGTTGAAACCTAAGTGGATGTGATTTGGAAAATACAATGAAAATTTAACGCACGTGTGATGAGACACAAGCCTGAGTTGAATATCCGCTGTCTTATCTGATTTACGATACTCATATTTTCGATGTAGTTGGAAAAACGTGTCTCTTCAATCTTTAAACTCTGATTTCTATACATTTTTTGACATTTTCGAACGCCCTATCGTTCAACTGAGAAAAAGTCTCAACACTCGCACGAGAAAAATGAAACAAAAAAGCAAAACAAAAAAAAAAGCTTAGATTTAGCTTTCAAACTATGAAACGAACTGATGATTTATGGGCCATTTAGTGCACAAAAAAAAAAAAATGATCGAATTAATAAAGTTATGAAGCGGTAAATTATATTGTTTGGTTTGGTCACTGTGGTTGAATTTGATGGCCAGACGTTAGTTTATTTATGATAGCAACTAACATCCGTATAATCGAATTTATACTTCAGTTTGGTTACGTTTTTTTTTTTTATTTCTTATCAATGTTGGTTGTAAATAGACGGAAGTTGACTACTGATATGTTAGAAAATAGCGCAGAACACAAGTTAAACTAGTCACCAATCACCACGGGATATAAAATAAAGAATGTACACATGCATGTATCCATGAATAGCTGGATAGAATTATATCATTCAATGTGTTTATTTTAAAGCATTCAATAAACTTAAACATACACAAACGATAAGGGACGAGAGTAAGAAAGAAATGGAAAGATGAAAAGCAAGAAAACGACGAAAGAAAATGTGATGGAGAGGGGGGAAGGACGAGAGAGTCTTCATAAAACTGAAAAAAGTAAAAATGCGACAGAGTAGAGAAAAAGAGAAAAAAAATGAAATAAAAGTAAAGCTGAAATGAGAAACGCCGTAGAAGAAGCAAGAACCAGAAACATCCTCACGTTTTTCACCATAAAAATGGCTAATTGAATTTGCGTCTCAATGTTCACAAATTAATGAAAGTCCATTGGAACCGAAAGCGAGTAAAAAAAAAGTTGCGTTCACATTGGTTATGAACTATTTGTTCTTTCAATATTTTTTTTTCATATTTGCTAGGCACGTGGTTTATACTGGGGTTTTGTGATATGACTTTAATAAACAGTAAATTGCTTCACAGTTTATTTTTGATTTAACAAAACAAAGTTAATACGCGGTTTGAATTGTGTTTAATGCATATCGCTTTTAACGTTCAAAACGCGACGGAACATTGATGATAATATTGTGCCAATGGCACGTTGATGATAATAATGTTGGTAACGTGGCAGGAAATAGTTAACACAAGAGTGATAACAGTTGTTCATTGATGGTATGTGTCCATGGTTGTGCATTGAATGGCACGTGTTTCTTCAAATTGCGTCAGCTCAGGACGAATGAAAAATAGAAAAAAAAAAAAAAAAAACGAAACGAGCAGCGAACAAAACAAAAAGCTAATTTAAATATATCCATTCAGCGTTGATAACATAATGAAGATTAGCGAAAATATTATTCAACTGATGCCAGACAAACTTATCGTAATCATTGTTTTATATAATGGCAAATAATTCATATTCAAAACACGAAATCGAATCACTTTTTTCTCTCTTCGTTTCTCCAATTCATTTTCTCTTCAGGTTGTCTATTTTCAATCCCACATTGTGTTACCAACCAAAAACTATTTGCATGTAGAAAATATTCATTTTCACCATTTATCAGCTACCGAACAAGACTTTTCTTTTATTTACCGAAGATTTTTATTTTTTTTGCTTCCTTTTCGTCTTTTTCTATCAAAAGTTTTTCTTTTCGTTTCACTTTAGAACAAAAAAAAAAATGTATTTCTTGTTGTTATTAGAACATAATGTTAGAATTTATTCGCCCATAAAAAATAAATAAATGTCTTCCCGTCTTTCCATTTGGTACTTAGTTCAATTGAAAAAAAAGAAACACACATACACTCTCACAAAAACATGTTCGTGCGAATAGAAAAGTTTTGTTTGATTTGCGATACTGCAATTTTATGTCATGCATTGAGATATGCAATGAGCCAGAACATGTTAAAAATGATATGGTTGGGTGGGCGGATTGTTTGTATGCTGTTTTCACTTACGATCTCTTGTTCTTCTGTCATCTTGAAAATTATATATTTGCTGTCGCCGAATTGGTTGTACGTGTTTTTATTTTCACATTTCCAATCATTTGTCGACACACACACAGATACAGACATTGAGGGGCGAAAGAGAAATAAAAGGATTGTGTGTGTGTGTGTGTTGTGTGTAAATGGGAGAGGAAGACAACACTTCAAAAGCGTTCGAATGTGTGCGATGCGGTGCGACTCAATACACATTCTGGTGGCAATTTCATTTTATTCCCCTCAATTTGTAGTTTTCAAAGAGATCAATGGCGTGGGGTGAATAACATTACCAAATTCATGCAAGTCAAAATAAAAACAAAAAAAAAAAGTGAAAGCATGCAGTGCCATGCACGCGACAACAGACAAATCCAATCATGATCAAAAAAAAAAAAAATGTCGAGCACAAACAAAAATGAAAACGAAATACGATTTGTAAAATATTCAATTCGATCCGGATAGTCCGGATTAAAAATGTGGATTTTTGTTAAAAGGAATTTATTGGGTATAAAATCCAATGTAACTCAAATGCAAATAGTTGCCTTGTTTGATGCAAATATTTATTTCATTTTACTTTCAATTGCACAAACATTTCTAAATCATATTTGAAACGCATTCAATGCTGAAAGCTCAATGCTTAACGGTCGAATATGATTGCCAATAGTTCTCATTCTTATCGATTTGATACTCATTGCAACGATGAAAATTCCACAGAAAACTGCATTTGAATACGTACATTCACATAATTCCGATTTTCGAATCTTGCAATTTCATGTAAATTTTATCAAATTGTACTTATGCGATGCTTTGTACTGTTTCGATTGAACGCGCAAATATTTTCCGTCTTTTCTATATCAAAATCAGATGCATTTGGTTCGTCTTTCATTTCCTCTCTCTTTCTCTCTCTCTCTCCGTCTTTCTCTCTCCGTCTCTCTCTCTCTCCGTCTCTCTCTGTCTCTCGCCTCTCTCTCTCCGTCTCTCTCTCTCTCTCTCTCTCTCTCGCTCTCTCCGTCTTTCTTCTTCATTCCCTCTTTCACTGTCACTCTCACTTTGGGGGTCTATCTCTCTTTCGAACTCTCCCATTCGTACTCTCTCTCTCTCTCTCCCTCTCCCTCTCCCCCTCCCTCTTCCAATATATTTTCTTTCCCTTCATTCTATTTTTGCATTCTCTTCATGCGTATATGCGTATTTGTAACAAAGTGATGGTTATTTGTTTGATACTTACGTTGAATAATAACAATATAATGACGATAATAACTGAAAACCGTTTTGAGTGAAAAATTTTCAAATTTAAATCTTCACTCAATATTTTACAGCATTGCGCATCGAAAATGGCGCACCATAAAGACCGTTATTTTTTCAAAATAAAAACCAGCGTCTCCGGCAATAAAGATTCATACAAAATGTTTGAGTGATTTCTTCACAACGGAAAATTAAGTTGAGTGAGATTTTCCGCAACGGAAAATGAAACTGAGTGAAAAATTGGCATTCAACAACATTTACGATTTGAAAACAGATGATTTTTCAGTTTATGGCCAACATTTGTTTGAATCAGATGCCAAACAAATTTGCTCTCGCAACTCTGATACAAATACGTACCTAATCTACACACACTCACACACACACACTTACTGTTCGATCGGTTACCATCTCAAGTGCAAAAAGAGATTCAAAAGTTTATCTAAATAAAAAAAAAAAAAAAAAAAACAACAAAATTTCTTGTAATAAAAGCAATGAACATAAATCCAATCATTTTACAGTGGAAAAGTTTTGTTGATAGTTTTTTCATCGCTTGTGCATGAACGTGTGCCAATTAATTTGATTTTGTTTTATAAATTACAGCAGTGCATTGAGAGATGATTGTCACGTTATTGATGAGATAATTGAATGTGTCATTTCAACAAACTGCATTGAATTGCAGCAAAAGGCGCATACGTTTGATGTCAATCACAAAAACAAAATTATCTAATGATCCTTTGTGCAACAAAAACTCAATAATTACTACATCTGATTGAAATTCTATGTTGAACCGTTAAACAATTTTGTTGCCATAACAAAAACGAAAGAAAAAAACAAAAAGAAAAAATTGGAACTAAATTGGATTTTCATCTGAATGAAATTTTCATGTTCATTTCAATACAAGAAAGTTACTTAAACATTTTCAGAGGTAAACAAGTGTGTTACAAAAATAAACATTTAGATACGTGTGATTTTAATTTGGTTATTTAAGCGAAATATATTTTGTGTATAATACGAAGTAACATATGAGTGGAAACAAATTGCATAAATAAGAACACACATAGCACAGAGTACAGACACACATTAGAAGTGTTTATTTTTTCTTTTTTTTTTTTTTTGCTCTTCTCTGTAATAAAACACACAGCAGAAATCATTCTTATTTAATAATTAAAATGTGTAAGTATTCAATCTCGATTTGCATGCTTTCAAATTCAAAACCGTAGAACAGACAAAATGAAATGAAGAAAATGAAGCATTTTTAATGCTTGTGATGATAGATTCAAAACTTCATATTTTGTATAAAAGGTTCAAATGATTGTGAATGCAGTCGATGTTCAAGTAAATGATGGACCCATAACAAATGCAGGCAAATGATGCGCAATGGACAAAAATAGACTGTAATGAATCTTTTTTTTTTATTTTCCAGCCAACACTTATATTTGATAGGATGATCCATTTCAAGCATCATCTATAAATAAATAAAGAGAAGCATGTCTTTCGTTTGGTTTCATTTGAAAAAAAAATCGATCAAAAAACTGAATGTGTCGGCAGGCTATTGTTAAACGGATTTTATTATATGAATTTGATGCGAGCTTTAGCCAATTTCAATGATTTTATTCCACAGTAGCAATAACAATTATGCAAAGAATGATAGATAAACAGAAGGGCGGAGGGGGAGGAAGAGAGAAACAGGGAGGGAGAGACAGAGAAAGGAAGAGGGAGAAAGAGAGCGAGAAAAAGAAAGGAAGAGAGAGAGAGAGAGAGAGAGAGTGACAGTGAAAGTATAAAAAAAAAAATTATAATGTTCGTTCATTATAGACACTGATTGCATCAATGAGCCGTGCATTTTATTATCAACACATTTAGACCCAACAAAATGCTCGAGATTGAAGTCAAAGTCAAGTGTTTTACTTGACTGAACAATTCGAACTTTGATTTTGTGATTAAAAAAAAAATGGTATTGTTGGAAATGTGCCATTTCAACGAAATTTATTCTCATTCTTCGATGAAAACTTTAGATGCTGCAAAATTTTTTCTCCATAAAAATTTCTATGGCCGAAATTTTTTTTTTTTCTTTATCACGAAAATGTCTATTTCCATGGAATCCGATGGATTCTTCTTTTTTTTCTTTTTGACAATATCGTAAAATTAGCTTTTGCAAATGAAAATGTATGAAAAAAAAAGAAGAAAAAGAAAAAATAAGTTTCCGCGACCGAGTGTCTACACGAAAATGTGAATAAACGAATAAACAAATAAAAGTTCAGTACGTTATGCACATGGATAAAACGATATGATGCCACATTTATTTACACATAGCATATTATGATTTTTCATACAGTTTTTCGTCGGTTTTATTTTTTTTTTTTTTTTTTGGAAGGATGAAAGAGAAAAAGGACGAAAGAAAGAAAGAAAAGCAAGCACAAGAGAGTATGAAAAGAAGAAAAAGGAAGAAAGAGGGTCAGGGAAAAGTCAAAAATGATGAATGGAAGATAGAGAAGGAGACAAAAAGCAAAAAAGAAACTGAGAAAAGAAGAGAGATATTGAGGAAGGTAATTGGAACAAGAAAAAGAGAGGTAGAAAGAGAGAGAAGGAGGGAGAGAAAGAGAGAGAGAGAGAGAGAGAGAGAGAGAGAGAGAGAGAGAGAGAGAGAGAGAGAGAGAGAGAGAGAGAGAGAGAGAGAGATAGAGAGAGAGAAAGACAGGAATAGAACCAGAAAAAGCACAAAAAAGGAGAAAATGGAAAAAAGTGAGAAAAGCGAAGAAAAAATAAAATCGTAGAAAAAAGTAAGAAAAGAAACCAAAACTAAGAGAGCCAAACAATAAGATGTTATAATGCGTGTGTATTGATAAGTGGATATAGTGAACAATAACATACTACTGTGGGCAAAACCTACCGGGAAATTTAAATTTAAACTTCATTGGTCTTCCGATAGGGACAAGTGTTTTTATTTTTAGGTTGGCAGTACTGTCTTTGACATCTGTGTCAAATTTCATGACAATATCTCTATTTTTCAAGTAGTTTGGTTTGTGATTTGTGAGCAACCAAAAGTGCATTTGGCGATTTTGCACATTTTTTCCATTTTTTTCTCAAAAGAAGTTATAATAAATTTTGTTTGCAATATCAAATTTCGACAAACAGATCTTTTGAGATCATATATTGAACCTTCCTCTATCGAACTGTAATAAGATCCAGGTTTTTCAAACGACAGAAAATTTTCCTAGAAGTTGAAGAACACCTAAACCTCTGAAAATCGGCTTGAACGACCATCAACATCAAAAAAATGAGAAAATTTTCAGTGAAACATCGTCGATGAACTTTAAGAGTGATGGTTAGATCTCTTGGTTCTCCACATAAACTATGAACACCGTTTCAAAAGCTTTTTTTTAAGTTAAAAGTTCCAATTCACGTTTGGTTCCAAAACCATGAAATTTCTTTGATTGGTTTTTTTAGATTTTTCCACCAAAAATTCAACTCATATCGTTCCGCAACCACCTTATTCACCTGATTTAGCTCCGTGTGACTTCTGGCTGTTCTCTAAGCTAAAAAGACCGCTCCGGGGACATCGTTTTGAGTCGATTGAAGAGATTCAACGTGAATCGGCGCGCGCTCTGAAGGCCATCCCTGCCAGTGACTTTTTGGCATGCATCGAAGATTGGAAAATACGTTGGCATAAGTGCATTGCGTCGGGAGGGATTACTTTGAAGGCGATGAAATTGATTTGGAAGAATAAAAAAAGAATTTTTGAAATATAACCAAATTCCCGGTAGGTTTTGCCCACAGTAGTATTGTTAACATTATGTACACCATAGAATTCAGGCAACTCTTTACTCTTTTTTTTTTACTCGTCAAGTATGCCATTCATGTATTGTTGCACATGAATTTTATGTTTTCTTGGTTCATTACCCGTTTATATAATAACATTTCATCATATTTCATATATTTGAGAGTGAGAGAGTGAGAGAGTGAGAGAGTGAGAGAGAGAGAGTGAGAGAGAGGGAGAGAGAGAAAATTGCTCAAATTAGAAAATTGTCTGTATGATCTAATCGTAAAATCAAATGTGCGTAATCGTTCATTTTTGATCTAATTTGCTTGAAAATAATCATAAAAATGAGAATGAAAATAAGAATAACATTGAAAATGAGAGGAAAAAATTTTTTTTGATAAGAATGAGAATGAGAATGTGAATAAGATTCATTGGAAGAGCAAAAAAGAGACAAAAAAAGTGATGTGAAATTGAGTTTTATTATGAAATGAAATTCATTCTTGGAAGTAACAAGATGCACAAAAGCTTTGTCTCAATTTGTATTTTGTATCGGTATCATTTAACAGAGAAATATATTATATCGTGGCCAAAGATTGTTGCCAGATCAAAAGGGATGATAATTGGAAGGAGAAATTGTTGCATTGTTGCCTGTACTGGTTGCCATGTATCATTCTCTGGATATCAAATTAAGCATTGAAACAATAGAGCATTTGTTCATGTGATGGTGTTCGAGAATGAAGCTGATGACACAACATGAATTGTCATTGTAATTATCATATTAATAAAATTGAACTTCATTCGGGCCATTGTGCATGAGAGATAATATATATATGAATATGTGATGGAAATGGAGTGACACTCAACTCTTTAATAATTGTATTTTGAGATTAAATTTCTGAATTGTTCCAGTTTTTCAGCACACAATGAAGCACAACAAAACCTGATATGAGCGCGCGCACGCACACACACACACACAGAGAGAGAGAGAGAGAGAGAGAGAGAGAGAGAGAGAGAGAGAGAGAGAGAGACAAACAAAGACACTTTCAATTTCCAGATGTTCATGAATAGAAATTATGTTTTCATGTGTCATTTTTCGGCTTCATTTCGTTTTGTATTTAAATGTAGAAAATATGGATTTATATTTAATACACGAATTCATTTGATTGGTAATTTATTTGTTTTATACAATTTCATATTCAGAATGATAATGTGAAATAGATCAAGTTCAAGCGTGTCACGTAGAAATGATAGACAAGTTTATCGAAGTGTGGAAAAATAAAATAAGTTTCACGATTCGATTTGATTAGAATATGAAATTGATGGCCTTGACCATGATCGGTAACTATATATGCCGTTCGTGTGTTGCTTTGCACATGCCATGGCATCGAGTGGCTTCTTTTGGCAACATCAAATGAATAAAAGAAATAAAAAGGCGGAAAAAACTTTCGAAATTGAAGTTCACTGCCAAAGCCCATAATGCTTGGCATTTTATGAGCTTTATGCCATGTTCACGGTTGGAGACTATCCAAACATATATTTACACATGTACGATTTATCGCACATATAGAGACCATATGAAACAATCTAATTGCCACCACATTGGTAAACTGTTGATTTCTTTTCGAAACCAATGTAATTTTAAGGTGTGAATTGTGCGCAAATATTTCAGCCGCCAGAAATATTTCTTCCTAATAATATAATGTTTAAAAACACAAGCACTTATAAGTGATCCAATTAGCGGTAATTTTGACATAAATCTCACTTTAAACTAACTAGTTAAATAATATCTCGGATGTGTTGTAATTTTTGTTGCTTCATTTCACATTTTCTCATTTCACAGTAAAAATGGGAAATTTTTAACTCAATTACTAAACATAAATGTTGAAACATAAATATAATTTTCGAAACATGAACAGAATGGCTTCGTATGGCTCCTGATAATATGACAACTATTCTCCTATTCTCATCTGCACATGTTACCTTATTATGTATTTAATCAACACACTTGATGACTTTCACTATCTCTCACTCACTCTCTCCCACTCTCTCTCACTCTGTCTCTGTCTTTGTCTCTCTGTCTATCTCTTACGAAAAATACCATTTACCATGTGTTTACATTGAACGCATGGATAAATCTCATGTTCGGGCATTTTCTGTTCGAGCATTTTGTGCTTGCAGCTAATGAGCTGCTGATTGTTCCTCTCACTTTTCCTATCGTTGACGATGAAGTTAAATTGAATGGTTTTAAACGTGGTTTTGGTCTCACATTTCATACAACTTTCATTGCAACCACTTTTGTTCGCCCTTCATGATGACAGTAAAAATGATTCAATAGAAAATGATATTTATTTCATCATATGATTTCCACATCAAAGTGAACGACAACCAAAAAAAAAAAAAAAAAAAAAAAAACTCCAAATGAACACATTGAAATTCTCATATCCTCAAATATACCGCACAATTTTCCTTGGCAAATTAACTACATGAAATTGTAGAAATATTCACAAAGTTTCAACCCAAAAATGTCATAAAAAATTGTGAAATGCGTGACAATGGGATCGTGTCAACATTTTCCGCATACGAAATACAATTAATTGTGGTCGGTTTCAGTAAACTACTTTTTGCAAAACGACCATAAAGCCAAATGAATTGAAAGAAGAATAATAAAATGTTGAAATTTATATGTGAGGCGAGGATGTGAACTGTGAAATGATGAAAAGAGGGTGAGATCGATTGAGATAGGGAGAGAGATGTTTGAGACAGAAATAATCAAAATGAGAACTAAGAAGAGAGAGTAAGAGAGAGAGAGAGAGAGAGTAAGAGAGAGAGAGAGAGAGAGAGAGAGAGAGAGAGAGAGAGAGAGAGAGAGAGAGAGAGAGATGGAGATGAAGAGGGAGAGGGGGAAAGAGAGAGAGAAACATGAAGACAAGAAAAGATTGAAAACGAGAGAAGGAAAAAGGAACTAAAGGAAACATAGTGAAAAAAAGGCATAAAGAAGAACAGAAGAGAGGAAGAGAGAAAAAAACAGATAAGACGAGAATATAGAAAGAAAAATATCGAGTTAAATTAGTTTCAGTGGCTAAAACTTGTCTCTATCGAAATGTGCTTTGTTTTTCTAGTTGTTACCAAGACAGAAAGATGACTGCATAAAATAATGTTTTTTTTGTTTTGCTTCATCAAAATATATCGAAAAGTACAACATGAAGCTTTATCGAAAGCAATTGTGCTCAAGGCCCATTGCATTTATGTTTTTCAAATGAAAACCGAATTTAATTTCGTATGGCATTTGATCAGAAAATCTGAAAGAATGATAAGAGCAATGTTCGCTGCATTAAATCGAAATTGGGGGAGGAATTGTTCGATGAGAAAGCATTTTCTACGTCATGCTCAGTTGAATAACACAGTCCTTTCCGTTCTCTATCTATCTATCGTTCGGCCTAACAACATAAAACGATTGAGATTCCATGCGATTCACCAACAAAATCATCATATCAAAATTGACTAAATGCTTGGAAATGTATGTGCGTCAACCAATCCATGGCATACATTTTTCTTTCTCTCTCTCTCTCTCTCTCTCTCTCTCTCTCGCTCTCTTTCTCTCTCTCTTCCTATGTATACACGCATTCAATTTGGGTTAAGGTCATCATCATCATCTTTCTCATGTGTATTTGTTGATGTCTCTCAGTCGTTCCCGTTTATTTCGTATTCGATATATGTTTTCTTTTCTCATTTACGAAAGACAAACTCCATGGAACATTCATCGTGCAAGTTTATTTACTTAACTTTGAGAATCATAGAAGGAGACGAAATGCAGAAAAAAAAAAGAAAATATTGAAATGCAGACCAATGAAAAAAAGAATTAAAAGCGCCCTTCGCTTGAGATTTCAAAGCAATGATATTACTCTTATGTCTTTTTTTCGTAAAATAAAACAGATCCAAAGGTTGTTGATAACATGAAAAGCCAACAAGACGCAGAGGGAGAGGGAAAACATCAAGTATTTATGAAATGAGAAGGACATTGTTTCAGTTTGGCGATAATATGGCTGCTGTCGCGCTTGTTTGCAACTTTTTTTGCTTCCTTTTAATCAATCTCTCTCTCTCTCACTCTCACTCTCACTCTCACACTCACTCTCACACTCACACTCACACTCACTCTCACTCTCACACTCACACTCACTCTCACTCTCACACTCACTCTCACTCTCACTCTCAATCATATTTTTCCCTCTTTGCGTCTCATTCATCCTCGTTTGATTTCAATTTTTTTCTTTCTCAAGATAAAGATAGTCGTGTTCACTTGAGTAAACATTCTAATGTTTTCGTTGAAGAAAAAACTTCTTCAAGATTACGATTCCTAAAAAGAGCTCTTCTTCTGACCACCATACTTCTTAACACTGAAATAAGAACTTGACTACTTGACAAATCCATAACACTTTTGTCCTGTACTCACCGCCAAGTTCAAAACAATTCCGCCAGTTTGCTCTTCACCGTATAAATAAAAAGGGACAAAAAATATCCCTTCGACGTCAAAACAGATTTTTCTGAAGAGAAAATGAAAGAATATTATAATACAACCGGTGTATGAACTCAACCACAATTTTGCATATTCAGTTCATCAATTTGGCTTTGACTTTTACAAATTCTTTTTACGTTATCTGTCATAGTACAGAAAAATGCAAATGGCACGTACCACCGCGTACATTTGATGATATACAAACTTTTACTAAAGTAAATTGAACTATATCCACGTTTTTGGTTTGCATCAAAACATACCGGGTCTACGTGACATGTCTCAGTGCAACACATTAACCGGATGTTAACTGGAAAGAAGAGGGCGAGAGAGAGAGAGAGAGAGAGAGAGAGAGAGAGAGAAGCAGACGAAGTCTCACTTTGAAAATGAAAAAAGGTGACAACCGAGAGAAAAAGCAAGAAAGAACAAGAAAAATGAGAGACAAAAATGAAAAGAGAGAGATGAGAGAGAGAAAACGCGAGAACGAGAACGAGAGCAAGAATCCGGCAAATGAATTAGCAATGTTTAATAATCATTTAGTTTCATCACTGTTTTGTTGTATGCTTAGATTGTTTGTTATTTACCCAAGTTGTAGTTGAATGACGACGCAGCATGCAGTTGGCAAAGCATCAACCGTAACCCTGTTCGAGAACGAAAGTACAGCAATAAGACCCAACATATTCTAATAATAAGCAATATAGCGATCGTTCTTTTTTATTCTCTCTCTGCCTCTCTCTCTCTCTCTCTCTCTCTCTCTCTCTCTCTCTCTGTCTCTCTTTCTCTCTCTTGCCCACTATCTCCATTTTGCGATTGTTTCTTATTATTTGCATCATATTGCTGAGGACCATTAAAAATGTATCATACGAAAATGAAAAGCATTCACTTTATACGTGAATTGTTGCTATTGGCGTTGTTTTTATTTTTTCAAAACAAGCAACAACAATCGCTTTTTCTTCATTTTAGAAGTTGAATCGTTGCATCTATAATGTTAGCGCGCAGTTGATGTTGTATTAAATAAAAATGATTTTATTCTCTAGTTGAACTTAAGTTTTGTGCTATTATTTGTAGCCATGACTCATAGTTCATCATAGTTGAATTGTATTCCCATGTGATGATGTGGTAAATGTGAATGAAGTTTGCTCCAGAAATAAATCATATTAAAAAAGCATTTGCAGAAACATCAAACTTCATGCATGTTTTATGTGTTGATTCGCTATTTTATTCTTAGTAAATTGATTCCACGTACGGGCATATTCAAGCTTGTAAGCCGACTATGCCATTATCATTTTCCGTTCATCATTTCCTAATTGAACTAATGGCAAAACTTCCATAAAACACATGTGATTCCGTGTATTTCGGTCACTGTCACTCAATAATATTGATTCTTTATACAGTGAAATGCGAACATGTTCATCGCTTCGATCAGTTACCCTCCTTCTTCTCCTATCACTTATCTATTATTCGTCAATTATATTTATGCCTCTTCTTTGTTTCCTATTTCCGTCTCTTCTATTTCCTTCGATCGCCTTTTCTCTTTACACTGTCATTTTTCTATTCTTCTCTCTCTCTCTCTCTCCCTCTCTCTCCCTCTCTCTCTCCCTCTCTCTCTCTCTCTTTCTCTCTCTACACATTTCGACCATGAACTTAAACCCTCAAGAAATTAGAAACGCTTCTAGCAATTACATAATTGAAATTCCATTTGTTGATCTATTTTCAAAATGCATTCGAATGAAAAATGATGGAAAAAAAAATATCACGAAACAAGTGTGGTTATTCGTAATGGAAGGTGTTCCCAAGATAGTAACAATTATGCAAACGGTAATTGAAAAAAAAAAGAACTTGCACTTGCCCAAGAATTCAATTCAAATGGCTGAAATCACAATTTGAAACTGAAATCGTAACGAATTCGTAACAGCTTCACAGTTATTTATTCAATTCGAATGCTCATTAGATGAATGGGTAAATTGTGCAATATCCAACCGACAATTCAATTAAATGTGCCGCCACCAGATAAATTGCTATTGAGAACAATTTCAGTTGTTGTTGTTCTCTGTTTTTTTTTTTTCTTATTTTCTCTTCATTTCTATTCTCGTCGGTCATTTTATCGTTGTTATTTCATTTCTTTAATTGTTGTTTCTCGTTTTTCTCTTACAATTTTGTTTTTGTTTTTTCTTTCTTCATCTTCTGTTTTTCCACCATCCGCAATTTTCACTCTTTTTTTTTTGTTAGATCGACTTGCAATTATACAGAACGCGAGTATTAATTATTTACGATGCGAGGAAATGAGAGCGAAAGCTCAGCTTATATTATGGAATAAATGGAAGATTTAAAGACATGGCACATTGAAATTGGAGCTGATGATAGACAATGGAAAAAGTATTTTTTTTTTTTTTTTTGTTCGATGGTGACGGTGACGATGACTGTGGTCGATGTTTCCTCATGAATTCTTAAAATGCCAATTATATCAGTTTTGTGTTGTGGTTCAACCACGAAGTTCAAAGGCATGTTTGTATCATTTCGAATTAATATTTTATTTGTCCACGTTTATCTATTTCGTTCACATGCCGTTCAATTACAGTTGATAAAACCAAAACGTCATTCATACAAAATCATCGAAAATCCAACCGCAAATACACACTTCACTAAATCGCTTCGATTAAATGAATAATCGGGTCGATTTCATTCAAGCCACGTGCATACAGAATTGATAAACATTTTATCGAATTTTTCGAAGCGTAATTTCAAAATCATTTAAATTAATGAGAATGATTTTGCGATCAAAAATCATTGTGAGAAATATTGATATCTACTTTTCGAAAAATTTATATTACAATGAATCCTTATCGGCTCATTATTTGGCATTGTTATCACATTACCGTTTTTCTGTGCAAAAAAAAAAAAATAATATTCCCATCAGAAGGTATTGAAAAGATGAAAATTTGGTCGAAGAAGACATTTTTTCGGCAAAATGCCAAACTTAATACCAACTCAAATCATTTGTGTTATCCAATTTTGAAATCTTCGTCAAAAACACTACGGACATGATTCTTTGTCAGGTGAATTCAACTTTTAAAATGGCACTTTTTTTTCTCTTGTTTTTTTTTTTGCCGTTAGCGTTTCGAATTTCGTCTGGGAAATTATGTGAATTCAATTTAAAAAGTTTTCAAACATGAGTACACTCATAACATAACTTTAATTATTTACGCTTTTGAGCATTGATACGAAACATTTACACATACACAAACAAAATGAAAAATTTCCGATTTTCGATAAACCGCAAACATCTTGCTTGGAACAATGGTACTTGGTTTAAATTTCGGATTCAATAAAACTTATTATCGTGTCGTTATTCAATCGCTTAATAAAGAAAAATTGATTTTCTTTGCATTTGATTTGCAAACAAATCGATTTGAACACAAAGTGTCGCCATAATTCTGACTCATACACTCACACACACATACGCATACAGTTACACACTCACACTCACACACATACACAGACACACATACACTCACACACATACACAGACACACACACACACACATACACACAAAAGAAGCGCAATAACATTATGCAAATAAGCAATTTTCGATAGTTTTATCATTCAATAAAATTCAATGCATGTCAGATTGGATTTGAATTTTCTTAACTATTGCTAGTGTTTACAAAATATACCATAGAGACTGCCATTGATTCTGACTGCTAGTAAACGTATGAAATGTCACCCACCAATTATTAACAGACCCAGTTGTTGCCAGTTTTATGCAATGGTGTGTCATGCAAAAAGGTAAAAGTTCATCGTACGCTGCGTGCTTTGTTCACTTTCTCTCATTCTCATTTTCATTCTTATTTTTATTTTCATTCTCTCCTCCATCATGCTCACCCCTTCCCCCTCCCTTATTCATTTAATATCAACGAAACGATCCCTGCATTTATTTAGCTGTGCTTTGTGCAAATTTAGACAAATTCATTGTATAAAAACGATTATGGTAATGGATAATGTATGTAACATCCAATTAAAGACACATTTTATTTTTATTTTCAAATTGTGATTACATAAATCTACAATGGTATGTTACGACGTTTTAGTCGAGACAGAGATTTTTGCGTTTCTCACAGAAATGGCCCAGACAATTTCGTATAAACAAATAATCAAACAGATTTTGTTTATTTAATCACAATTGGTCGGTGAACGGAGGCTGAAATTGCCCGCAAAATGCTCACAAGTGAATTCTTAAGTGGCAAAATATCATATACAAAAAACAAAAATATTTCGAGGTTTATAATATGTAATTCATGATGGTGGGTTTTCATTATGTCAAAAGCTTGGCTGATTGATGTCAAAGGTCAAACTGTGAAAATCTGCTGATATGTATGTGTTTGCGTATGGGACATGAATTATCGGATTATTGTTAACAGAAAAATTGCCACCAATTTCAGCCGAAGCTTTTGAATCGGTGTGCGTACAGAACGATTCTGAGTTTTAACGCTCAACGCTTTTTTTTTTTTTGTATTTGATCTTTTAACGCCATCACGACACTTTGCTGAATTACACGAAACAAATTATTTTGAGCAACAAACGTTTGGCAGCAACCCGAATGTCATAAAACAATGGTGATAATAATTATAGCAATTAATCGTTATGCCACCCGTTGCAATTCGTGCAACGTATGTAACAATCTTAAATTCATAATTTCAGTCACAGTTACGACCATATTACTATAAATGGAACTGGTAAATTAAATGTTAAAACATCTTTGATGAGAGTGGGTCGAATAAACATTTTTCTCTTTAATTTGACAGAGCGTTGTGCTAGATGTTAGCACAACGATTCCCCACTCTCTTTCCTTTTTATTCTGTCTCTTTCTCTCTCTCTCTGTCTCTCTGTCGCCCTCTCTCATTCTCTCTCTCTCTCCCTTTTACATACTCTCTGTGTGTCCATATATATGCACGTATATCCATGGTCCATCAACGAAAATTCCAACAAATGCACATGAGACTTAAATTAGGGCTTAGACGATATTTTCAGTGATTAACACATAAAATTTATATCGGCGTGTGACCATGACCAACCATAAATGAATTTCTCACGTGAAACAATGGTAACACGCTTTTGGCGAAGGTAATCTATGCTTACATTACTATATTAAGATCTACGATTAGAGATTTTTATTTGGAAATTTTTGCTAAATTCAGGCATAAAAGAATATTCTGCAGAGAAAAGGTATTTTCAGTTGAAGAAGAAATTTCAATTTCAGTCAAAGTAGATGCAAGCAAAGATAATTCTTAAAAAGACACAAAGTATGTAAAGGCCATTGCAAAATGCACATTCAGATTATGCGATGAGATGTAGTATAGTGATAATGATGCATTGCAGCTATTTTCATGAAAATGGTCACCATTTAGACGATCATTTTTCTCACGTTTCAAACACGGTCCATTCTCTCACACTCGATTCATTTCCCATGTTCTCTCTAAAAAAATGTCTCACTTGCCACCTTCGTTGTGCATTTCGTTGATTGACCATCTGTTAAATAATCCAAAAGTTATAAAAGAAATTTACGACAAAAACATGGCGTTTACTAAAATAGAAAACAAATTATGCGCCGTAAAAATACATATAAAAATCCATCAACCGCACAACTCTAGCTTTTTTCGTGGCTGAAACAACAATAAAGCATAAGTATTTTGCTTTGTATTTTGATGCAATGAAAAAAACCAGAATAAATCGGTGGATGCTGTGCTCACAAATTGTCCCCATGTGAGCAAAGTTTGAGACTGTCACAGTTTTCTTTTCTCTCGCTTCTTTTGCTTTTCTAAAGCTTTTTTCTCCATTTTATGCAATTCAGTAGTGTTGTTCGACATGTCGCCGTTCATTTAATTTTATGCTTTTCTTACATGTCTTGTTCGTTCTTTCTCACTTGCACCAGCTGCATATGTGCAATCCACAGCAGAGTGCCACACACGAGTGCCATTCCATTATGCATGGACATTGCATTTACTGTATGACACATGGCAACCAATGCGAACAACGTGCATTCAAACTAATTGCAAACAAATACATCGCATCTCTCGTTTGCTCATTCTCCCTCTCTCTCTCTTCGCTCTTGTGAAATGTTTTCTGTGCAAAGTGCATTGTAAAATGTAAACAAAAAAAAGGAAAAAAAAAATATACAAAATTATCGAAACAATTAATCTTCATTTGCTAAACGAGCGCTCAATGTGCGCCGGATCGACTAACGACTTTTTTTTTTGATTTCAAAAAATTGGTTGTTTAATTTCTCGATTTACAATTTTGCACTATGGACTTGAACTGTATGTTGGTAAACAAACAAATGTTCAAATTAAAAATTCCATTAAATTGCGAATGAACAATTGTTATCTCAAAAACACAGAAAAATGCATTAATGAAAATTGAAAAGAGCAGATTTTTCGCGACCAATATACGCGGTTAGTTCGTCCACTTCATCAAAATCTTGAATACAAACACGTGAATCCAATTAGTAGCAACGACACCAGTCATGTATTTTATTCTCGTCTTTCTGCACATGCACGCGCTCAATCATACAAAATGATTCAATCAACTTCGATTTCACTCCAATTACATTGACTCCATTTTCCGTGCAATATGAACAAAGGCAAAATGCAAACGAACGATAAAATAGAAAAAACAAACAGAAATGGAAAAGCAAGTAAAACGAAAAATATATGCACACACTCACTCATTGTTGAGCGCGCACGTTTCAAATTTACAATACAAATTGAGTGTGAATGAATCATTTCCATATGTTTTCATTCCTTTGTGTTCACATTATCGACACTCCTTATAAGAATTTCCCATTCGGCTTTGATATTCTAATGAAAAACAAAAACAAAAAAAAAAAGTGACATGCCGTTTGTACGTTAAAACTTGACGTCAAATTAAAAATTCATTTACATGAATAATTGTGACAACGTTTAATCATCAGTCTGCATCGATAATATGCGTCTGAAAATGAATTTTGTCATTGTTTTTGGACAGACTATGTGAAGTTTTCATAAATACAGAAAAAGTCATGAATTTGAGACGATGAAAATTATGTTAATCGGACCATTAAATAGCCTTTCGTATTTGATGCGTAAATACCGACAACATGCTTATCTAATGTCGGTAGCATTTTTAGCATATCATTTTGACAATATTGTTTAGAGTCATTTGCATTGTGTCAGTTCAAAATCGACAAATTCTTATCTGTTCTTAACGCAAACAATAACAACATAAGCAATTGTTTGAAAACAGCCAAAAGGAAAAACAAAGCAGCAAAAGTTTTCAATGTGAAGAGAAAAAGTTTTAGAAACAATTTGAATAACATGTGTCTTTATTGTAAATTAATATTCATCATTTTTGTTGTTCGGTTTAATTTGATTCAAAACTGTCGATGGGCTGTGAAAGTCTGCTTGTTTCGCGGAAATGAAATCTTTTCTTGTTTTTTTTTTCTCTGCCCTTTTATTCGATTAGACTTGAGCATGGACAAATTAATAGGCAGAATATTGTTTTTATACTCAATGGACACGCACAACATAAGAAGCATACTGTGGCACACAATTCACTTTTGTTCAACGTAATATTATGTCAACCATAAATTCCCACTGAACAATTCACAATGTTACAAAAACAATGGATGGGAAAATCCAAGAAAAATAATAAATTCAATGTCACCAATGTCTTTACCGTAACATTTAACAAGTGAACGTAAATGTGACAAGGGAGTGAAATGTAGAATGAAAACACCAAGGAGCAAAAAGAAAGGAGAAAGAAAAGGGAATGAAGGGATGAAGGAAGAAGCAGAGACAGAGAGGGGGGAAGAGAGAGGGAGAGAGGGGGAGAGAAAGGGAGAGAGAAGGAGAGGGAGAGAGAAAGTTCAAAAGCGGGAGAAGATGCGAGCGAGACAGAGATAGAGAGGAAGATAGAGAGAGAGATAGAGAGAGAGAGATAAGAGAGAGAGAGAGAGAGAGAGAGATAGAGAGAGAAAGAGAGAAAGAGAGAGATAAAGAAACATTGAATGTAACAGCGAAAAAGCAAAAACTGAATCGAGCAAGACATATGGGTTAACAAAAATTGAATCAAAACATTTCGGTGAGTTGTCGCTCACGGCGAAAAACAAATTAGAAAAAAAAAAAAAAATGAAATTAAACGTGAAACATCCTCATTGTGTTTACTACATTCTCGTTTAAAAGTAAACATGATGCACGGAACAGTAAAAACAGAGAAGAAAAATATCGTAAAATGATTCGAACTGAAATATGTACACGCGGAACTCTAGCTAGTTGGTCCAAAGAAAAAAAAAACACAAAACTTGTTCAATTATGAACTGACGAACGAACGAGAAAGAAAATTCTGGAAAAATGTTATTAAAAATTTTCCAAATGTTTTTTTTTTTTTGTTCGAGTTTTGTTGCGTTTTTTTTTTCACTCTCTCTCTCTCTCCCAAACGAGATATGTTATGTTTACAATAACGATTGTTAATGTTCGAAATGACTCGTTATTTTACGTTGCGCTTTTTCAGTTGTTACAATACACGAGCTTTGGCTTAATATTTAGCTGTTTTTGATGTTTCATAGTGTACACAATGTGTGTAAATATTTCGTGGAACAAATGAAATGTGTGGAATTATTTTTTTGTTGTTGTTGTTGTTTTCTGCTATTTGAAGGTCATTCGGTTTCACTAGAACAATTCAGTCTATGTGCACTGGATGAGAGAAATCGAAAAAGGGGCGAGAAAGTGAAAAGGATTTTGAAAAAAGGCAAGAAAGAGAGCAAAAAAAAAATGAATGAATGAAAGTGAAAAATAGCAAAAACAAAATGAAAGAAAACGAAAGAGAAAAAAAAGGAATTGAAGAAAAAACAAAACGAAACAAAGCAAAAAGGAATAGAAAAGGAAGCGAAAGCGACCGCGTATACGATTTAAATGAATAATTTGGATTGCATTGCTACAACTTCATTATTCATGATGAAGCAATTGCAGTGTATTGGGTGTGTTGCATGCAAAAATGAAATCGAAACCAACGAAAGAAAGTCGCGGAAGTCAATTGAAAGTGGTTTTTATTGTGATTTTGCGTCTTGATCATCATATTAAATGCAAATAAATATCGATATAATATAATCTAATGGTTTAATTTAACTTTTAGCGAATAAATGTCGGAAAATTTAACGAAATGAAAAGTAGGTCTGTAGAAAACAGCTGACATAAACAGGCAACTGCTATAGAGCAAATGAAAAACAAACAAAAACACTTGAAATTGATGTGCAATTCAGGTCGCGATTGCTGACTTCTGTTGAATTAGCCAGTTTGTGATTTTTGAATTACGGAAAATATTGTTTTTTTTTTGTTTTTCTTCTTCGTGTTCACTGAGTTGCTATAAATAAATATTGGTGCCTCTCTCCGTTCGGCGGTAAATCATATTCCATTTTGGCAGCAACAAAAACAAACGAACGAAAGAAAAAAAAAAAAAAGAAAATAATCATAAAACTTCCGCGATATAATGCTCATTGATCCGAATAATATGCATTACGTACATTCGACCGAGCAAACACAATCAAATGGCTTTTTATCGGATTGATTCTTCCTATAATCAATCACTAAAAATAAAATTGTCCGAAGATCATCGGATTGAATTTCCCTTCCTAATCATTTATATTTCATTTTTCTGACTTGTTTTTTTTTCTTTTCTTCTTCTCTCTCTCTCTCTCTCTATTTATTTCCTTCTAGCAGATTCCTCTTGGCTGAACGGCTGTCACAAGCAATTTACATAAATGCGAATAAAACGATTGGACATATTGCGACATCATCAACAGCAGTGGCATATAATAAACAGCAAATTTGGTTGCCAAGTGAACATTTTTTTTTTTAAAAAAAAACATCATTTGAATGCGCTTCATTTCAACTGTTGGCCCGGAAATTAAAGCAAAACGATTAGATTTCACAAACACGTTTTAATTTTGAAACAATCCAGCAATTAATCGCATGACTGAAAAAATTGAACCAAAAAAAAAATAATAATTTCCATTGCTGGTTTGTTTAGTTCTTGTGCGCGTCACTCCAGTCTCAAATGGAAATAATAATGTTTTTTTTTACCTCGTAATTTATGGTGTGAATTTCATCAGCCAAAAATAATCGAAATTCAAATAAACACAATTTGGCTTAATAAATCATGGAATTATCTCAAGTAAAATTCATATGAATTTTTGCTGAAAATCGATCGAAAATTTATCAATTTGTTTTGTATGCAAAACAAATATTGTCGATTTTCTGTGTAATCAGTGGGTGTTAATTTCGATATTTGAAGTATTAAAACGTCAAAATTACCATTTTATCGCTTTCATAATCTGTTTTTGTTTTTTTTTTTTTGCCGTCTATTGGTCGAGTCGAATATTTGATTTATCGAACACAATTCATCGGATCATTTGACCTGGTGAAAATCAGTCGGTTTGAAATCAGCTGCAAATATCGTGCACTCTGAACGCAACAATTTCCATTTTGCTGTCAAATATCGAAGTGATTTTTAAGCAATCGTGAAAATAACTTTCCGGAATATCTTATGTCATTTTAAAATTAACCAAAAAAAAATCGAGAGTTTTTAAAGCATCCGTGAAATTCGCGAAATTTTTAAATCAACTGTGAAATTCGCAAAGTTTTCAAATCAACTAAGAGAATCGAGTGTTTTTAACATAAATTTGCAAAATAAAATTTGAAAATCAGTTGCTCATTCTGAGTAAAGTTTAACTGTTTTATCGCTAAATCTCTCATACGCTTCGATTGCATTTATCGCAAAAACGTGGAAAAAAAGCCACGGAAAAACATCGTCAGCAAAAATCGAGTAAAAAAAACAAAGAAACTAAATGTGTTTTCAGTCAAATATTGAGGCCAAATCAAAGCCATTTCACGAATACGCTTCAGTGTGCAATCAATCGAAATATGTGAACGATATTATTTGCGTTTTGTAAAATTCAAACAAAACAAAATAGAGAGAAAATAATTTTGAACATTGTGTAAAGAAAAGAAGAAGAAGAAGAAGAAGAAGCGGAAGACGAAGAAGAAGAGGTGAAAAACGACAACATCAACACGGTTGAAAAAGTGCGGTGATTTTCGTAACCATGAACTATAATACAATTTCGCCTGCAGTGCTATCGGTGCGAACATTGGCTGCAGCAACAGTAGCCTTGGCAACCAATTCAACAGAATCAGCGGCAAATGATGCGATTGCTGCATATCCATTTAGTCGTGAACCATCAAATGATGATATTGGCACATCGATTGGTTCATCGCCAGCCCGTTATGTGGAAATTCGTGAAAATGTTGTATTATGGTCAATAATTGATGGCATTCTATTTGTTACAATTGTATGTGGAAATTGTTTAACCATTGCTGCCGTACAATTGAGTCGACGATTAAGAAGTGTCGTTTCAAATTTATTCATTTTATCATTAGCCATATCAGATTTATTGGTTGGTCTAACAATACCGTATCATTTGGCATTCTATTTGGATGTTACATTGGGCGATTCACATTTTATTTGCATCATGAAATTTTTCTTCAATATTGTTGCGTGTTGCGTATCCATTTGGAATTTAATTGCAATTGCAATTGATAGATATATTGCCATCGTTTTTCCCTTACATTACAGTCGATGGGTTACAAAACGTATGGCAATCACAGTGATTATGTTTGGATGGATATCGGGCACATTGATGGGTTCAATACCATTATTTTGGAATAATATGGATACATCGAATGAATGTGAATTTGATGAAGTATTACCACCATGGTATATGGCTGGCATTATAACGCCCGTATTTTCACTTATTTGGTTTTGCATGCTAACACTTTATTGGCGAATATGGCGCGAAGCATACAAACATGCAAAACAATTGAGAGCGAGCATTTCTGGTTTACACGAAGGTGGACATTCGGATTGGAAAAGTGTGCAGGTAATTTTTTTTGTTTTTTGCATTTTTGTCGAATTTTTTTTTCCGCATTTCTCGTTTTGTCGTTTTCCAATTTCTCTTCTTTTTTTTCGCTTCTTTTCCACTCATTTTCCTTTTTCTTTCATTTCTTTCTGATTTTTTTTTTTTGGTTTTTCGTCTTTTATTCATTTATACACGTTTTCGTTTGTGGTGTAAACATCAAAGTAGCACTTTTTTTTTCATTTTCTCTTTGGTAATTTGCATTGAAAAAGCAACAGCTGAATGTGATTGCCCGAGCAAATTGTCGAAATTGCCTGCCATAAAAGACTAACATCCTCTTTATTTTAATTTCAATGCGATAGCAAATTTTTGTGCTAGAAAAAAAAAAGAAGAAAAGAAGAGCTTTCAAACAAAATGTGTTGAAACACGTTTTACCTCCTGCTGGATGTAATTGCATATATTGCCACTTGAAATGAGCGTGCTCGTTCGCTTCTCATGCATATTTTGGATAAATAAACCCATGAAAAAGCTAATTCGATGAAAAGTGAAAGAGAAAAATAGAAAGTAAGAAGAGGATAGAAAAAGAGAGTGTATAATGGTGAAAAAGAGTGTAGGATTATAAAAACATCGTGAAAGAGAGAGAGAGAGAGGAAAAGAAAGGTGAAGAGATGTTTGAAGTAAGCAATTGAGAATGTAAAGGGCAAAATGTCTCGATGTACTCGAGTGTGAATTTTTGGATAATTCGGTTTTTGTGTGTAAAAGTAAAATGTGATAAAAATTGATTTCAAACAAATGTAAAAAGCTCTTAAAATGCCGACATATTTTCAGTCGAAAAGCGAAATGCTTTTACTTTTAAATAACCCATTTCAAAGTGTATGTCATTTTCATTTTCATTTAGATTATGAAACCACGCGTGTTGCTTCCTTTTTCTTGTTCGAAAAAAAAAAAAAAAAAAAAAAATTTCATTATGTTTAAGTTGGGGCCATGTCTGTCATTTCTAATCGTCGAATCATTAAAGGCCTCGGTACGCCATTACAACTGAAAGCTTATCATTTTTATCGCCCTCCAATATTCATCGTATGCATATCATATCATCATATTGAGTGATTTTATTCGATGAAAATATCACAATTTGATCTATTCAGTTCTACACTTGACTTGAATGATGGATTTTATCTGTGGCATTGACACGATGAGAATTAAAATGTATTTTTCCCCCTCACATTGAAACATGCAAACATATCAATATTTTACCGGTTTATAATGTTGTACCATTCCATTTATATGATAAAACCATTGAGATGCATGTTTATTTCAATGGAAAATCATGCACAAACTGTGTGTCATCAATTTGCCCTCTGCATTTGCAAAGTCACAGTAATACCAGCAATAAAATAATTAGAGCAAACTTTCATCGCATAAACCATTCAGTATATAAATATGCCTCGAACATTACACACACACACACACACACGCACACACAATCGTATCGAGCTATTGGTTAGAAATTCGATGTTTTGTCAACCATAAAAACCACAAACCACAAACCGCACTCTTTCAACAAAAACTAGGCAATGCAAATTGAAACTTAATACAACAATTTTCCAACCGCTTTGGTCGACGTCATTCCATCCTTCTTCTTCTTCTTTTTTTTCTTTCTCCCTCTCTCTCTCTCTCTCTCTCTCTCTCTATCTTTCATTTTTTCACTCTTTGTCTTATCGTCTGTCTTTTCCATTTCCTTTTCTATCCCATTTTCTCTTATTCCATCATGTTTACTTTTATTATTTCACTCTGTTTCTGTCACTTTGACTGTTCTCTCACTTACATTCATTTTCACATTTCAAAAAGTAACCAAGACGAAATAGAAAGAAAATTAGAGTAAAATGAAAAACGGGTGTGAATTGAACTACAAACGCTCGGCCACGCATTACGCAGAAAAGTTAAAAAAAGAACTTGACCCACATTCATCCAACAATGTCTCAATCAAAAATATGTTGTTTTTTTTTTCTTTACTGTTCATGACGTGTTAAGTCATAATAGAAACACACCGTCTGTTGATTTAAAGCAAAAAAGAGAAACAGAAGGAGAAAAAAGTAAGAGAAGAGAGAGAGAAATAGGGGGAGACGGAATAGGATGAGACACAGAGGAAATTCGAAAGAGAAAGAAAGAGACAGACCAAGACAAAGAGAGACTCGAGAGAGAGAGAGAGAGAGAAAAGAGAGAGAGAGAGAGAGAGAGAGAGAGCGAGATCGATTCATCGAAATATGATTTGTATGTAAAATTGGTTCAAGAGAAAAATCAATTATCAATGTGTCTAAATGTAGAACAAATTAAGTCGGAAATGGTTCAATGTTAGCCTAACCAGAATAATGGGCATGTGGTCATTCGCTGAATTCGAATGCATCATCAAATCATAACACTGAATAATATTTGAATATTTGAATATTCAAAAATTCACACATTAAACCGTTCGACATCTGTTCAATTTATGAATGTATGCTGTCAAATTATGAAATATTGAACATCGATAGAGCTATAAATTCACAATGTCATTTGAATCGATTCGATTCAATATGCACATAATGAGCATCTAAAATTCGTATTCATTTGGCTTTTTGATCGAAATCATCGGTATTTCACTAATTAAATTCTATATCGATTCAGCATATCAATACAGACTGATAAACATATTCGATTTCAAAAATGGTTTTTCTGTCATACTTAGTATTTCACAGTTTATGGCCATGAACTGTTCAGTTTTAATGCGAACTGATATCACATTGTTTCGACTTTGTCGTTGTCAATTCATTTTAATATGAAAACACCAAGAATTATTTACATTGTTCTCCTTTTGTGATAAGAGGCATTGAATTGAAAAAAAGCACTCGAGATTGATTTCATAGTAAGTACAATGAATGAAGTGGTTCATTATTTTGGATTTCTCTCTCTCTCTCTCTCTCTCTCTCTCTCTCTCTCTCTCTCTCTCCTCTCTCTCTCTCTATCACCACATTTGCTAAATGCGGCATAATTGATTTGATTTGGCTTCTTTCGTCTTATACAGCTTCCCACGCACCATTAAATCTAATAATTTTGATATTTGTCCGATGCCGCCCACTTTACAAAGCATACTTTTTTTTATATGTGACAACATAAATTATTATAAATATGTCTTCATATTTCCAATTGTAATTGAAATATTACAATGTTTGATACATTTTGTTCCAATCAACATTCATAACTGTTTACTCAAGTTGATTTTCTAACAAAAAAATAATTTAATCAGACGATGCTGGGATATTATCGTCTAAAAATAAATATCACAATGATACCTTATTGATACAACATATTTAATGCGTATTTTTTCCGTACGTTATAACACAAAATGATACGATACGAAATGACACGATTGATGATTCGTGAGAATTTATCGAATTCATGAGAACATGAGACGAAAAGGAATAAATGAACATTTTTGATATCACATTTGAAATGAATGTTCCACACATGTTATCCCATTCAAGGAATTTTTCGCTACTCATCGCATAATATTCATTGAATAAATTTTATTGAATCACAGAGAAACAATTCGATTTTTCTTATGCCTTAGTATAATGCTATTTCTTGCTCATTTTTGTTCTTTTCTTTTCGTTCAGAACAATGACTTTTTTCTCTCAATGAAAATACTTTTCTTTTTTTTTTTTTTCATTCAGAAATACCATTATGTACTTCACGATCATTTGAATGTTCAACATTATTCTGCATTTTGATAGAAATTTTCAAATAAATGAAATTCGATTGAAATGCGATTTCATGCGTATGAAATTCATTCATTCATGTTATGAATGTAGTTAACATTAGCCAGACAAAAGGGCATCCGATTGTATCTAAAGAGACATTGAAATAAGTTACTTCGAGCAACAAACTAATATTGGAATAACAAATTGAGCATGGAAATGAATTTATTTCTAATGTTATGTCACGGTTTCGGTGAAAAACCATCAACTCCACTAGTGAAAAAAAGAGATAAATTCAAATAGATGAAAATACAGTCATCGAATTTAAAATGAGCCCATTTATAGGCTAACAGCAAAAACATATTCAAATGAATTCTTCCTTTAACAAAAACTCACTTTATCCTTTAAGTGAAGAG